>OZ025890.1:5956631-6045757 GCA_964019415.1 Ianthella basta
CCGTCACACAACCCATGCGAATAGTACTGTCCTCAGCCCGTTGGATGGGGGAGGGGTCCATTGGGAATGTGAAGTACTTCATCTTATAGTGCATGTACCTGAAGCAGGGGTGGGGGCGGGGCTTGAAGGCAATGGGGGTGGGGCTTGAAGACTATGGGGGTGGGGCTTGAGGGCTATGGGGGTGGGGCTTGAGGGCTATGGGGGTGGGGCTTGAGGGCTATGGCTACACAGTGCATGTACACAGTACACAGTGCGCTCAAACTGAAGGAGCAAGATGAGGGCATGCTAATGATATGCCAGCTATCAAACACACTGAGTTGGACCCATCACGCACAGCCAGTGGAGGGATAGGGATGCCATTCTGTCCCACCTGTGTGTGCAAACCCTCTTGTGGTCACTCATCTGTCAGTGAGGGCCTAGCGTTATGAGGTGGTCACTCATCTGTCAGCGAGGGCCTAGCGTTATGAGGTGGGATGGAAGGCACTTACCTGGAGTACTTGGGAGCGCAGAGGACGGCTAAGCAGTTGCGGAGACAGCCTTGGTCATAAGGATTGTAGCCTCCTCGGAACTTGCCAGTCACCTGTGGAGACAACCACGGTACATCACATACACAGTGGTTGCCATGGTGAAGGGGCGTGGCTTACATGTTCATTTGTGGTCCTCCCACAGCTGACCAGTCCCACATGGAACCCTGCCAGCCCACACACCAGTATCAGTACGGGGAGGACCACCACCATCAGGATGCATCTGGCAAGTGATGGTCAAGGAGAAATACTGGAAGAGGAACAACATGTGACCCTCCACACAGCGCACACACATACACACACACACACACACACACACACACACACACACACAGACACACACACAGACAGACATGGGTGCTGGCAACGTTGCAGATACTCCACAATGATGTTGACAGGCTGCTGGTACCGAAGAACAATGGAGACGATGCCCCAAGCATATCCTGTGACTATGAATAACGTTAAGGAGTTGACAAACACGAAGAAGTACTTGTAGTTTCTCTTCCCCACACAGTTGTCCACCCAGGGACAGTGGTGGTCAAACCTCTGGGGGGGGGGGGGGGGGGGGGGGAGCAGAGTAACATACAGCACATGGTGCTGGTTTCCATCAGATACCTGTCCCCTCAGTCCCCTCCCCCTGGTCCCTAGGCCCTCCTCCTCTCTCCAGCTCACCTCCACACAGTTGTCACAGATGCTGCAGTGAGAGCAGCGTGGAGGGCGGTAGAAGCGGCACGTGTCACACCACTTCATCCGCATGCTAGCTCCATTGATGTCCACCATCTTGTACAGTGGCTGCCGATAGTCATCTTCATCATCTGTGGACTCTGCAGTGGACAATGGAGGAGGGAACAATATCTACACACGCCCTCTTCACACACCCCTCCACACACGCCCGTGCACACACGCCCTTCCACACACGCCCCTCCACACATGCCTCTCCACACACGCCCCTCCACACACACGCCCCTCCACACACACCCTCCACACACACCCTTCCACACACGCCCCTCCACACACGCCCCTCCACACACACGCCCCTCCACACACACCCTTCCACACACGCCCCTCCACACACGCCCCTCCACACACGCCCCTCCACACACGCCCCTCCACACACGCCCCTCCACAGACACATATTTAGACTATGGAACTAAACAAAGAATGACAACAAATCTGACACTGGTTGATGTGCTGGTGGGCGTGTCTCAACCAGACTCACCACGTGGGTATATTCCTGGGTCAACGAAAGAGGCCAGGAAGAACGTGGAGCAGACCAGAATGAAGAGGAGGCCCTCTGTCACTGTGGCAAACACTGGGACTACCAGCAGGACTCCTCGGTTCAGGAGGGCCTCAAAGATGTTGCGTATCCTGTGGTGGTGGGCATGATGACATGATATGAGGAATGGTGGACAAGATCACCTCATCGCTGTGTGTGCGTGCGTGTGTGTGTGTGTGTGTGTATGTGCTTGTGTGTGTGTGCTTGTGTGTGTGTGTGTGCTTGTGTGCATGTGTGTGTGTGAGACATACGGGAATGCAAAGAAGAGTACGCCAGCTGAGATGAGAGCCACACATGCACATATAAAGGGCAGCTGCTTCGCAGAGCACTTCATTGCCACAAAGCTCACAGCGTCTAGTGGATTGCAGTATAACAGGGAGCAGAGGGTCTGGGGATGGGAGGGGGGAGGCAACGAAAGTGGGTGAGGAGGTATGGAAGTGAGATTATATACAAAAGCCACTATAGATTGAATACATTGCAGGATACAACACACACACACACACACACACACACACACACACACACACACACACACACACACGGACACACACGCACACACACACACACACACACACACACACACACACACACACACACACACACACACACACACACACACACACACACACACACACAACCAGACACAACAGCGAACGCACACTGGTACTAGTGTACAAAGAGAAACTTAATTTCCCTTAACTGTACCTCGTCGTCGCTGGCCTCACCTGGGGTCGACGGGAAGTCGTTGATGCGCCCGGTCACAGCGCAAGGAATGCCGGTCACGGCAGGTGTTTCGCAACATTCGGGGAGTCTATGTAGGGTCTAGAGTGACCCTTGGGGTGGGGGGTGGAGTTGTCAATCGCCGCCCCACGCCCCACGGACGTGGCGCGCCATTATGGAGAAGAAGGCCGCTGCCTACAGGACGACGGACCCACTGGACAACTTCCTCCTCAGGTTCGCGCTAATAGCTGGGGTGCGCTCTACGCGGGAGGTAGGGGTAGACTAAGACCAGCCGGTGAGTGGAGCCGCTGCCTCTTCCACAGAGTTCGCCTGAGACGAGTGTCCGGTCGCGAGCAGCAGACTGAGCAGAGCGAGGGTGAGCGCATGACAGCTTTGGGCGGGCTGCGTGGCTTGGATCGTGCTGAAGGTTGCCATAGGTTACCGGAGTGCCACCGAAGGCTGCACATTGACAATTTGTAGAGATAGGAACAGCTCTAGATCAGTTACTGCAAATAGGGACTGTTCCCTTCGGTCTCCCGTGTAGAGGTGCAGGTGTTCCGTTGGCAGCAGAAGTTCTTTAGTTGTGTGAGTGCTGGCCGGGCCGTACTGCGCGCGGCTGAGCTGTCCCTAGCTCTCTCTCTCTCTCCTGCAGAAGGAGGAAGAGCAGTACTTGCAGCCCCGGCCCTCCCTCTCCCCCTTGGAGCAGCGCTACCACCGCCTGCTCTCAGACCAGCTCAGGTATGTGTGGCGCAGTGCGGGGGCGGGACCATGCTACACCCTTGCCCCTCCTCCAGGGCTAACAATGATCGCAGACCAAACTCACGCTTATTCTCATACACTGAGGAAGATGTACCCAGTGGGCGTGTCCCAGAGGATCTGGCACCTCTGACCACGGCTGTGTCAGAGAGAGTGACTAATGCAGTCCGGCTCCGATCAGGTGTGAGGAGGAGGCACGTTGCTAGGTGAATGTGCATGCATGCATGTGTGTTGTGTGTGTATGTGGGTGCATGTGTGTGCATGTGTGTGTATGTGTGTGCATGTGTGTGTATGTGTGTGCATGTGTGTGTATGTGTGTGCATGTGTGTGTATGTGTGTGTATGTGTGTGTATGTGTGTGTGTATGTGTGTGCATGTGTGTTGTGTGTGTATGTGTGTGTATGTGTGTGCATGTATATGATCTCAGGCTCTGTGTATATGGTGTATTGTGTGTACAGGGGTGGTCCTGTAGTGGAGCGGCCAACGGTGGACCAGCAGGCACAGAGTCGGGTGTTGTCCCCACCCCCCCACACCATGCTTGTAATGGCCGACCTAGGGGGAGGGGGGTGGGGTGGAGATGAGCATGTGCTCTGTCAAGTGAAGGTGTGTAGGGTGTGGCCTTCACCTGAGCTTGGTTTCAATGGGGCACTCATCTTGTTTGTAGGCGGGGCCTGGGGGCGTGGTCAGTCTTTCTCCGGACCTGTCTGAAGGGCTGAAGTGGTACCATGTGGAGAGTGCCGGTGGGGGTGAGTGTGTGGGGCCCTCTGTGGGGAGTGCCGGTGGGGGTGAGTGTGTGGGGCCCTCTGTGGGGAGTGCCGGTGGGGGTGAGTGTGTGGGGCCCTCTGTGGGGAGTGCCGGTGGGGGTGAGTGTGTGGGGCCCTCTGTGGGGAGTGCCGGTGGGGGTGAGTGTGTGGGGCCCTCTGTGGGGAGTGCCGGTGGGGGTGAGTGTGTGGGGCCCTCTGTGGGGAGTGCCGGTGGGGGTGAGTGTGTGGGGCCCTCTGTGGAGAGTGCCGGTGGGGGTGAGTGGGGGGCCCTCTGTGGAGAGTGCTGGTGGGGGTGAGTGTGTGGGGCCCTCTGTGGGGAGTGCCGGTGGGGGTGTGTGGGGGCCCTCTGTGGAGAGTGCCGGTGGGGGTGAGTGTGTGGGGCCCTCTGTGGGGAGTGCCGGTGGGGGTGAGTGTGTGGGGCCCTCTGTGGGGAGTGCCGGTGGGGGTGAGTGTGTGGGGCCCTCTGTGGGGAGTGCCGGTGGGGGTGTGTGGGGGGCCCTCTGTGGGGAGTGCCGGTGGGGGTGAGTGTGTGGGGCCCTCTGTGGGGAGTGCCGGTGGGGGTGAGTGTGTGGGGCCCTCTGTGGAGAGTGCCAGTGGGGGTGAGTGTGTGGGGCCCTCTGTGGGGAGTGCCGGTGACATGGCACATGAGTTTATTGCTTTTCCTAGAGTTGTTTGAGTACCGACTGGAGCACGCCTCGACTGACATAACAGGGTGAGCCCCAGTGCCTTCAACTGGCCTCTGTCCAGTGTTCTATGCTATTCCACCCTACTCCCCTTAGCGAGGAACAGTGTCGGGAGGAGCGGATCGTGGCAGAGCTGAGCAAGCAGAGGACAGAGCACCTGAAGAGACGTGCAGGTAGCTCGTTTGAGGATCCAGTGAGTGGGTGGGTGGAAAACAGTTGACATCTGATTCTCTGCTCCTCATATTGTTGTTGCTGTTTCTGCAGCCTCTGGAAGGGACTGTGAGGGTGCAGGTGGTAGGGGAGCTGGGTGAGTGTGAGGGTGCAGGTGGTAGGGGAGCTGGGTGAGTGTGAGGGTGCAGGTGTTAGGGGAGCTGGGTGAGTGTGAGGGTGCAGGTGGTAGGGGAGCTGGGTGAGTGTGAGGGTGCAGGTGGTAGGGGAGCTGGGTGAGTGTGAGGGTGCAGGTGGTAGGGGAGCTGGGTGAGTGTGAGGGTGCAGGTGGTAGGGGAGCTGGGTGAGTGTGAGGGTGCAGTGCTCCTCATTCCCCACTCCAGTGTCGGGCCATTCCTTCTCCTATGATGACCTGTATGTGTCAGTGCACCTGGACCTTCCTGAAGGTGCGTGTGCATGTGTGTGTGTGTGTGTGTGTGTGTGTGTGTGTGTGTGTGTGTGTGTGTGTGTGTGTGTGTGTGTGTGCATGTGTGTGTGTGTGTGTGCGTGTGTGTGTGCGCACGCTGTGTCAGTGCATGCTTTTAATGAGTGGCAGTGTATGTGTGCTTCACTGTGCTATGAAGGGGGTGTGTGCACCTCATCTGAGGAGGAGGGGCTCACAACATTGTCCCAGATCTGCAGGACCAAGTCATCCTACTTGGTGAGTGACCTCCCAGCACGCACCTGACTGTGCCTGTCGGCAGTGGTTGTAGCTGGTCTCCTCCCACTCCACAGGAGGACGTGGCACACTTCTGCCTCCCCCTGGAGTACCAGCTGGAGCTCCCAGTGAAGAGTGGAGGTGTGCAACACATAGCTAACGGCGTGGAGCCTGCACTGACCCCCTCCCTCCTCCTCCTATGCTCCGTTCAGTGCCGTGCTCTCCTGTGCTGTACTTTGAGGTGGCCTCCCTGGACTCGTGGGACAGGCATCGTGTGGAGGGCTATGGGCAGTGGCAGCTGCCCTCCACGCCAGGTTAGTGGGCAGCGAGCACAGCGTATGCCAACTCCACAGAGCACTTGATGATTATGGTGGGTCTCACTTGGGTCCCAGGGTGTTATGATGTTACCGTGGAGACGTGGCGCCCCGTGGGGCAGACCCTGATTGATGAGCTCAGACGTCTCTTCATTGGAGGTGGGCCACAACTGGAGGATGTGGCCTCCGCTGGAGTGAGGGCAGAAACAGCGGGCCCTACCCCTGCTGGAAGATATGGTTTGCAGACACAGTCCAGTGGGTCACTTCGACTCCGTGTGAGTGTGCTCCATCACAGCAGGTGAGCTGGCAACCCAGCTGCCTCACTGGGCAGCAGACCACCCGGCCTGTGCAGTGCAGCTTTGAGTGGCTCCATGTGTGTTCCACTGCTGCAGTGCCATTCTGCGGAGGAACTGGCACAAGTTGCCACAAGCGATACCGAGGGCTACCCTTCTGTCTACCGAAGCGACTCTGGGTAGGGTGAGGCCTGGGAGCAGTGGGTGGGGCAAGTGAGCGAGGTCCTTCCATTGCTCTGGCTGTGTGTCCCTCCTGCAGACTTGTACCGGAGGGTGAAGGCACGACTGAAGGACAGCTAAGCAGGCTGTCAAGGCAGGCCCCACTGCCCAGTGGACAGAACATTTTAGGGGGAGTACAGGGCCTGTGTGCTGTGCGCGCTTTCACCTCAGTGATGCAATGAGTTCTGTGTAGACAAGCGAATTCCCAAATGCGTTCGTGCGGGGAACCCCCGACCTTTGTCCCAGTTTTGTCACATTTGCTCCGAAATGAGCTCGCTAATTAGCGAGAGCTCGTCATCCTTCCTCCAACGACAGTTCCGTTTCCAAGTACAGGTGAGCGCGCCGCGGGTGCTAAGAAATGCTGTAAATGTGCAGCCTACAAGGAAGTGAGGAAACTGAACGGGCAAGGCACGCCATGTCTCGAGAGCTACAAGACATGTCGCCCTCTGGTCTTCTGCCGGACGGTGAAACGGACACTGAAGAACAGCTTCGTCTTGCAGGCCAATTTGGAAATGCTCTGTTAGAAGAGAACGAAGAGCTTCGGCAGGAGATACGGCGATTACGGGACAGAGTTCATGATAGTGATCAGGTGAGCGGTCCACGACTTGTACGAGGCGAACAGTAAGCGCACACTGCCGAGCGCTGCTTTCGCCTACAGTTGCGTACTGCAGCACCCAATGACTTCCCTTCGCCGCACCGTGCAGCTTTACCAGGACCTCCGTCGCTCACATGGCTTGGAATTGGCGCAGGCCCGCTGTTCATTCGACTCTGAATCGTTCGAGCTGCAGGAGCAGCTAGGCGCAGTGCGCCAACAGCTGCTGACCTGCGAACGAAGCCGGAGGGAGAAGGAGCTGCGCTGTGCACAGAAGGAGGAGGCGGTTGTGAGCCTGGAAGCTAGGGTCCGGTCACTGGAGGAGGAGATCGAGAGAGTAAGTGTCCGTCTGACGTGTGTAGCGTGCGTACAGTAAATTATTCATGCAAACTTCTTGGTGTGCCTGTCTGTAGAGTGCTTGTGGTTCTGCTGTCGCTCAGAACAGTGAGCTCCGCTCTCCCAGTCGGGAGGGCGGTGGAGCTGTGGTGGCCACAGACACTTCATGGTGGAGCCAGCAGGAATCCCATCTGAAGGAACAGGCAAGTGTGTGTGTGTGTGTGTGTGTGTGTGTGTGTGTGTGTGTGTGTGTGTGTGTGTGTGTGTGTGTGTGTGTGTGTGTGTGTGTGTGTGTGTGTGATGGTCATTACAGTACATTGTATTAAATGTGGGTTGGCTGCTCAACCATGAATGGGACACCTCATAATTAATCGTCACTTTTGTCAATGTCTCTGTTTCCTTGTGTGGCCAGATTGCCTCCCTGACTGAAGCCCAATGCCGCCAGAGTGCAAGAGTGGCAGACCTGTGCCGTGACAAGGACAAGCTACTGTGCACCGTGGAGGCCCTTGAGGACCAGTTGGCTGAGGCCCTGGACCGGGTGGAGAAGCAAGAGGAGGAGGTGGGGGAGCTGACGCAGGAACTTGAGGAGGCTCACCGAACCCTTGATGACCTCAGGCAGGAGGTGGAGCAGCAGGTGGGCTGGTGGGCTGTACTTGCTCAAGGCCATGCCGTGACTCTTCCTCCCCCAACCCCTTGTTGTGTAGGGTACTTTCAGTCCCTTCTCCACAAACACTTCCATTCATGAGGAGCTGGTACAGGTAGCAGACGTGCTATCCACCTCACCTGGTGCGGTGGGGACCCTTCACCTTGGTTACCAGGAGGGGGGTGGGGCCTGCCTGCACTGTGAACAGCTGGAGGAGGAACTGGAGCGGACCAAGCACGAATGTACCAGGCTGTCCAACCAGGTCCTTCTGCTTGTGCAGCAGAAGCTGAGCCTCTCACAGCAGGTGGAGGCGTGGGAGGTAGGCTAGGGCCGACTGTGCACACACTGTGGTAGGCAGGTAGAGACACTGCTGTCCCCCCCCCCCCCCCCCGCAGATGGATGTTGAAACGATGGTGGAGGGAAATATTAACAAGCAGCTGCAGCACGACCAGAGGAAAAGTGTCCGACGAGAGCAACCTTCACTCACTACTAACACAATGCACAATTCCTCACAGAAATCATGGGCCGGCATGCTGAGAAGTGCATTTTCTTGAAATATACCCTCTGTTGACCACACATGTGGACACCTTTCTACAATAGTTAAAGTTATGAACAAATGAATTTATACTAATAGACACATTATAATGTTTGAAAAAACAATAGACACAGAAAGAATTCCCAAAACATCTTGCGTGCAGGCTAGGCTCAGAGCACGGTGCAGGACCACTTCTTCTTGCCCCCACCCCCACTCTTGCCTCCCTTCCGCACCACAATCTTGTCCCCCGCACCACCGGCATCCTGTGGCTCTGCCTCTCTCTTCTGTTTCAGGACTAGCTGTGTGATGGCATGAAACACCTGCAAGGGGGAGGGGGAGGGGCAGGGACTGTGGACCCACCACACCCCCTCTGTGGCACAAGGCGGCACACAGTACTGACCTCTTCAACATTCTTGTCCTCTTTCGCACTTGTCTCGTACAGGGGTATGCCAATCTGTTCTGCAAACCGTTGGGCCTCTTCTAGGGGAACCACCTTCTTCTCAGGATCATCGTCCTTGTTCCCCACTGCAGGACGGCCACACAGTGTGCACACACTTAAATAAACTTGCAATACCACAGCCAAGACTTGGCTAAGTGGACCCCATTAATGGGGTGAGCCAGCAGGTGGGAATAAGACTGGTGGCACCGTTGGCTGCGGAGACATCAGCCTTATCACCCCTGTCACATGGCTCCCTCAGTGCAGTGGGGCTACTCATCTATGAGAGTTTGCATGCTGTTTGATTACTATCATCACTGCACCCATAATTTGTCAGACACCCTACAGTTGTGTTTGAGTGGTTGCTCACACTGGGCACTGGAGTCAATAGCAATACATTATACATAAACATATGCAGTATGTCTGTATAAAATCTCTAGCTTGTGATCTATATCAAGACCAGTGTGGCGAACGGCGGGTTTGCCTGTATATATATATATGTGAGGGTCACGAGTAGAAATTGCAGGTTAGCGAACATTTGGCGATTCAGAGACTCTCCCGGATTTAGGTAGCCACAAGTAGTCTACGTACTGTTAGCAAGTTTGAAGTCATCCAAACTTTCTTTGCCGAGAAATTGTCAGTTGAATGAATCATCCTCACCATTTCGTTTGTATATGAAGTATACAATAAAATGGCGGCTTACCATTTGTGTACCTAGATTTTGGCTCTGATTACCACAGTTTGCTGTTTATCAGCAATATAGCAGCCGTCTTCGTGTGCTACAGTTGCAATGTGTCAATCAACAGATTGAAGACAGTATTTTAGTGCAAGACAACTTCAGCCATAGAGAAGCGAGTGGCCTTCGGTAATATGAAGCCAAAAGTGAAGTATGACATCAAATGGCGCAGTTATTGTTTCAAATAATGTAAAAGGCATTATATATTGTTGCGCACTTGTTTAAATTATTTGACAGAGCTGTTCAGTGCCACTTCGAATGCTGCCAATTTTCGGCTGCCATTTTCCAACAATGTGTGTGTGCTTACCTGCGATTTCTACTTGCGCCTCTCACATACATATAGGACATACATCATATCGTATTGCAACACCCCGCATCGTGGCCTTGAAATTGTATCAGTAGTTATTCCAATTGTCTGCAGTTGCTCCACATCTGCTTAAATTGTTGAATTCTCGCTTCACGCTGCGCATGCTTCTTCAGTGCACTTGCGGTTGTGGGTTTGCAGGAAGGGAGCGTCTACCATTTTGTGGTCATGTCCCTGCAAAAATCCCTCCGTTCCACGGGACTGTGGCACAAAATGGCGGCAGTCACCTGAGAGGTCACCTGGTATGCTAGCACTTCCACCAACATGGGAGGATGGGTTAGCATGGCAGACTACCAGCGAGTATGCCAGGGGATCTATCCTAGCATGGGTGCATCCACTCTGGCTACAAGAGACATAGCATAAGGTGGAAAGGACTTGAAACAACACCATCCTCCACACTTAGGAATTAATACCCACAAACCCAACACACTCATTCAAGAAAGCTGACACATCGTTGGACAGTGCAAACTTTCTATCTAGATCTGATCACTCCAGCGTACATGGCTGACCATACACTCACCCTACCCTGACAGTGGACAGTACACTCACCCTACCCTGACAGTGGACCGTACACTCACCCTACCCTGACAGTGGACAGTACACTCACCCTACCCTGACAGTGAACTGTACACTCACCCTACCCTGACAGTGGACTGTACACTCACCCTACCCTGACAGTGGACCGTACACTCACCCTACCCTGACAGTGGACCATACACTCACCCTACCCTGACAGTGGACCATACACTCACCCTACCCTGACAGTGGACTGTACACTCACCCTACCCTGACAGTGGACAGTACACTCACCCTACCCTGACAGTGGACTGTACACTCACCCTACCCTGACAGTGGACTGTACACTCACCCTACCCTGACAGTGGACCGTACACTCACCCTACCCTGACAGTGGACCATACACTCACCCTACCCTGACAGTGGACTGTACACTCACCCTACCCTGACAGTGGACCATACACTCACCCTACCCTGACAGTGGACCATACACTCACCCTACCCTGACAGTGGACCGTACACTCACCCTACCCTGACAGTGGACTGTACACTCACCCTACCCTGACAGTGGACCATACACTCACCCTACCCTGACAGTGGACAGTACACTCACCCTACCCTGACAGTGGACTGTACACTCACCCTACCCTGACAGTGGACCGTACACTCACCCTACCCTGACAGTGGACCGTACACTCACCCTACCCTGACAGTGGACCATACACTCACCCTACCCTGACAGTGGACTGTACAGTACACTCACCCTACCCTGACAGTGGACTGTACACTCACCCTACCCTGACAGTGGACCGTACACTCACCCTACCCTGACAGTGGACCATACACTCACCCTACCCTGACAGTGGACTGTACAGTACACTCACCCTACCCTGACAGTGGACTGTACACTCACCCTACCCTGACAGTGGACCGTACACTCACCCTACCCTGACAGTGGACTGTACACTCACCCTACCCTGACAGTGGACCGTACACTCACCCTACCCTGACAGTGGACTGTACACTCACCCTACCCTGACAGTGGACCATACACTCACCCTACCCTGACAGTGGACCATACACTCACCCTACCCTGACAGTGGACAGTACACTCACCCTACCCTGACAGTGGACCATACACTCACCCTACCCTGACAGTGGACAGTACACTCACCCTACCCTGACAGTGGACCATACACTCACCCTACCCTGACAGTGGACTGTACACTCACCCTACCCTGACAGTGGACTGTACACTCACCCTACCCTGACAGTGGACCATACACTCACCCTACCCTGACAGTGGACTGTACACTCACCCTACCCTGACAGTGGACTGTACACTCACCCTACCCTGACAGTGGACTGTACATTCACCCTACCCTGACAGTGGACTGTACACTCACCCTACCCTGACAGTGGACTGTACACTCACCCTACCCTGACAGTGGACTGTACACTCACCCTACCCTGACAGTGGACCATACACTCACCCTACCCTGACAGTGGACTGTACACTCACCCTACCCTGACAGTGGACTGTACACTCGCCCTACCCTGACAGTGGACCGTACATTCACCCTACCCTGACAGTGGACTGTACACTCACCCTACCCCGACAGTGGACTGTACACTCACCCTACCCTGACAGTGGACTGTACACTCGCCCTACCCTGACAGTGGACTGTACACTCACCCTACCCTGACAGTGGACTGTACACTCACCCTACCCCGACAGTGGACTGTACACTCGCCCTACCCTGACAGTGGACTGTACACTCACCCAACCCTGACAGTGGACTGTACACTCACCCTACCCTGACAGTGGACCATACACTCACCCTACCCTGACAGTGGACTGTACACTCACCCTACCCTGACAGTGGACTGTACACTCACCCTACCCTGACAGTGGACTGTACATTCACCCTACCCTGACAGTGGACTGTACACTCACCCTACCCTGACAGTGGACCGTACACTCACCCTACCCTGACAGTGGACCATACATTCACCCTACCCTGACAGTGGACCATACACTCACCCTACCCTGACAGTGGACTGTACACTCACCCTACCCTGACAGTGGACTGTACACTCACCCTACCCTGACAGTGGACCGTACACTCACCCTACCCTGACAGTGGACTGTACACTCACCCTACCCTGACAGTAGACCATACATTCACCCTACCCTGACAGTGGACTGTACACTCACCCTACCCTGACAGTGGACCGTACACTCACCCTACCCTGACAGTGGACCGTACACTCACCCTACCCTGACAGTGGACTGTACACTCACCCTACCCTGACAGTGGACTGTACACTCACCCTACCCTGACAGTGGACCATACATTCACCCTACCCTGACAGTGGACTGTACACTCACCCTACCCTGACAGTGGACTGTACACTCACCCTACCCTGACAGTGGACTGTACACTCACCCTACCCTGACAGTGGACCGTACACTCACCCTACCCTGACAGTGGACCATACATTCACCCTACCCTGACAGTGGACCTTACACTCACCCTACCCTGACAGTGGACTGTACACTCACCCTACCCTGACAGTGGACCATACATTCACCCTACCCTGACAGTGGACCTTACACTCACCCTACCCTGACAGTGGACTGTACACTCACCCTACCCTGACAGTGGACCATACATTCACCCTACCCTGACAGTGGACCATACACTCACCCTACCCTGACAGTGGACTGTACACTCACCCTACCCTGACAGTGGACCATACATTCACCCTACCCTGACAGTGGACCTTACACTCACCCTACCCTGACAGTGGACCTTACACTCACCCTACCCTGACAGTGGACCGTACACTCACCTAGTATTCTGCTAACATTGTCACAGTTCTGGTCTATCTCGTGTAACCACTTCTTAATGCTCTTAAACGTGTCTCCATTGGTTACATCGTACACCACGATAACACCGTGTGTTCCCCGGTAGTACCTGTGGGCAATAAAAAGTCACTTGTCACCAATAGTAGGATTCCCCTCTCAATGGCGGGCCTTCCCCTTGGCATATTTTCTAGTTATGAGCCTTCCTTAGGCAGTGGTAAGCCCCTCCCCCCAATGGTAAGCCCCTCCCCCAATGGTAAGCCCCTCCCCCAATGGTAAGCCCCTCCCCCAATGGTAAGCCCCTCCCCCAATGGTAAGCCCCTCCCCCAATGGTAAGCCCCTCCCCAATGGTAAGCCCCTCCCCCAATGGTAAGCCCCTCTCCCAATGGTAAGCCCCTCCCCCAATGGTAAGCCCCTCCCCCAATGGTAACCCCCTCCCCCAATGGTAACCCCCTCCCCCAATGATAAGCCCCTCCCCCAATGGTAAGCCCCTCCCCTAATGGTAAGCCCCTCCCCCAATGGTAAGCCCCGCTCCCAATGGTAAGCTCCTCCAGTGGAGAGCCCTCACGTTGAAGTGATCGTCCTGAACCTTTCCTGCCCTGCAGTGTCCCAGATCTGCAGCTTGACCTTGGCACCGTCCACATCAACAGTGCGGATCTTGAAGTCCACACCAATTGTAGTGATGTATGTCCCTATGGGTCAATGGGAATGGAAGGAAGGGGAGAGGAAGGGGAGAGGAGAGAGAGGGAAGGGGAGGGGAGAAGAGGGGGAGGGGAGGGGGGAGGAGGGGGAGGGGAGGGAGAGGAGAGGAACAGGAGGGGGAGGAGGGAAGTTGTGGGAGAGGGAAGGAGAGTGGGAATTTCAATAATTTACTACTGCTAGGGGCAAGACGACATGGCAGGTATTTCATCATGACTAAAATGTAGCACCACAAATACCTGTCACAATGTTGGTAACCCAACCCACACAGACGCCAAGAGACACACTGCAGCAGGCAAAATATGCTAGAAGGTGAGAACATGAATGGATGGGCGTGTGGCGCTTAGTGATCGCCAAAGTGAGCTCACCACTGATACACTGACACACACTGTGTATGTCCCTATGCGAGCATGCATAAACCATTACATCTCCCCAACCACTGCAGCCCCACTCTGCCCCCAACCACTGCAGCCCCGCTCTGCCCTCAACCACTGCAGCCCCGCTCTGTCCTCAACCACTGCAGCCCCGCTCTGCCCCCAACCACTGCAGCCCCACTCTGCCCCCAACCACTGCAGCCCCACTCTGCCCCCAACCACTGCAGCCCCGCTCTGCCCCCAACCACTGCAGCCCCGCTCTGCCCCAACCACTGCAGCCCCACTCTGCCCCCAACCACTGCAGCCCCGCTCTGCCCCCAACCACTGCAGCCCCGCTCTGCCCCCAACCACTGCAGCCCCACTCTGCCCCAACCACTGCAGCCCCGCTCTGCCCCCAACCACTGCAGCCCCGCTCTGCCCCCAACCACTGCAGCCCCGCTCTGCCCCCAACCACTGCAGCCCCGCTCTGCCCCAACCACTGCAGCCCCGCTCTGCCCCCAACCACTGCAGCCCCGCTCTGCCCCCAACCACTGCAGCCCCGCTCTGCCCCCAACCACTGCAGCCCCGCTCTGCCCCCAACCACTGCAGCCCCGCTCTGCCCCCAACCACTGCAGCCCCGCTCTGCCCCCAACCACTGCAGCCCCGCTCTGCCCCCAACCACTGCAGCCCCGCTCTGCCCCCAACCACTGCAGCCCCGCTCTGCCCCCAACCACTGCAGCCCCGCTCTGCCCCCAACCACTGCAGCCCCGCTCTGCCCCCAACCACTGCAGCCCCGCTCTGCCCCCAACCACTGCAGCCCCGCTCTGCCCCCAACCACTGCAGCCCCGCTCTGCCCCCAACCACTGCAGCCCCGCTCTGCCCCCAACCACTGCAGCCCCGCTCTGCCCCCAACCACTGCAGCCCCGCTCTGCCCCCAACCACTGCAGCCCCGCTCTGCCCCCAACCACTGCAGCCCCGCTCTGCCCCCAACCACTGCAGCCCCGCTCTGCCCCCAACCACTGCAGCCCCGCTCTGCCCCCAACCACTGCAGCCCCGCTCTGCCCCCAACCACTGCAGCCCCGCTCTGCCCCCAACCACTGCAGCCCCGCTCTGCCCCCAACCACTGCAGCCCCGCTCTGCCCCCAACCACTGCAGCCCCGCTCTCCATTGCTTGGAGCTGGGTTTGGAGTTGAAGCGCGCTGGTCAGAAGCCCTATAAGATGCCCCTAATGGAGAGGTGATGATTTGGCGTGGAGGGTCGGGCCAGGAGCCAGACGAGTAGTCAGCCCTCCCCTCTCCCCGGCCAACTTACCGGAGAACAAGTTGTCCGAGAACCGTAGCAACAGACTGCTTTTCCCCACTCCTGGGGGGAGAGGTAGGAGACAGTCGGACAGTCAGTGAAGGCCCTGCCTCTACTGCCACGGGCGAAGGGCCGGCTTACCGCTGTCTCCGATGATGAGGAGCTTGAATAGATGGTCGTACTCCCTCGCCATCACTACTACCCTCGGCTGGGACAAAGTTCAAGAGGCACTCTGAAAGTCCGGAAACTGGAAACCGACTGCGGGATGAGCTAAGTATTACGACATTACTCAATGCCATATAAGGAAGAACTAAGGATCGTGAATATCATTAGGCTCACCGCATCATTGCGCAATAGGAGTAAATATGGCGGCGTAACGCTAAGTAGGCAAATGGACAGATTGTGGCTGGAATGGGGCGCGCCCCTGTTATACCTCCTCCTGAATATCGCGTGCATACTTGTATTGCTAAGGTGAGCTACCTCCTGCGCATTAGCTTCTCTGCCAAGTCCGAGTCAGAGGTAGGCCGCCCTGGTCCCATAGGCTGTGCGCGTGGCTGGCTGTGGCTGGCCTCAGACGGTGGAGTGGTGTGGACGTGAGCTGCAAGGGCGTGTGGCTGGGAAGTATACGGGAGATCAGAATTAAGTGGCGTGGAGGAGAAGTCGTGAGGAATCAGCCGATGCATTGCTGCTACTGTGCATGTGTGTGCATAGCATGCTAATACTCACATGTGTGTGTACGTCCGTGTGTGTTGCAGGGCTTGTGTGGCCTGCGACTTGGCCTAAGGTGCTTCAGCCGCTCAGCGAGGTACTCAAGAGTGCACACAGACATACATAGGTGATGTGTTCATGTCCTAGTCCGATAGACCAATCATTAACGGGTCTGGTATGAGACTACTCTTATCCTAGGGGAGGTTCATCACATTCAACTGTGCCCCACTCCTCTGCCTATTCCCTGTGCAGGCGGCTCCTGAAGGTTGACGTGGACCAGATCTACTGTGTTGGGTTTCCTGAGGGAGACTTGACCCCCACACTTGGTGGGTGGGGCCATGGGAGGGGGGCCAGCGGGAGAGTATCGTTTGTCCGACGGGCAGCCACTGCAGTGGTGTTGCAGCTGAGCAAGAGGCTGGCAACAGTAAGGATTGGCTGGTATTGGCCTGACACAAGGCCTTTATTGAATGCCCCTCCCCCTCCCCCTCCCCCCCCTGAGCAGTGCACTGATGTAGTTGTTGGATCAGTGTTGCTGGACGTGCCCTGTCCATGGGTGGGGCTGAAGGCGTGTGCAGTGGGAGTGTCCCTCAAGGAGTGCAGGATCACTGGAGCTGGCCTGCCCAGAGGGGAGGGGCTTCATTTGGCTGCACAGGTGGACAAAGGCCTTGCCAGGGTGGCATCAGAGGACAGTGAGGTGAGGAGATGGGAGGGGTGGGGAGGGGAGAGGAGGGGTGAGGAGGGGAGGGGTGGGGTGGGGTCAGTAGAGGGGAAAAGGAGGGAGGAGGATGGCGTCTGTCTGTAGCTGCCATTTTGTTTCCTGTTCAATGCATGGTGTGTGCAGCCCTCCACTGCCGGCAGAGACCTGCTCAGCGTGGAGTTTGCTGGAGAGTTAATGCTTCATCTGGATCTCAAGTCTAGCCGGCCTGTCCGACTTCTGCAGCTCGGTGTAGTGCCAGCTGGAGTGTACCTGGTTGAAGGTCAGTGTGTGTGCGGGGGTGGGTAAGTGCTCCTGTTTGTGAAGTGTGTGAGGAGTGGCCTTTGCCGTGTGAATGCATCTCTTTCCTTGCAGACTGCTTTGAGGCCATTCGGGAGAGCAGGGGAGGGAGAGCCCATCAACCATCGCTGGACTATGGCCATGTGATTGGGAAGCTCTCTGCCCTCCTACCTCTGGTAATGAACACACCCTGAGAGGTTGCAGTGAATGTGTCTTTATTAATGCTTTTGGTGGTGGTGCCTCCATGACGTGACACGTTTGCCTGCAGAAAACTGAAGCTATGCTGGAGGAGGGAACCCTTCAGTACCTGAGACATGATAACAAGTGAGCTGGCTCCACTTCTAATGGACCAGGATGACACTGCATGACCCTCCCCCCTCCCCCCTCCCTCCCACCCTCCCCCTCCCCCCTCCCCCCTCTCCCCTCCATGTGCAAACACAGAAAACTGGCAATCAAGTTCTCCCGATTCCTCTTCTCTGCCACACCTTGCTCCCACTGTGATGGAGTTGCCATGGAAACACACATCCACAGTAAGGCCCTGTAATGAAGTTGGCCCCGCCCACTGTGGTCACACTGTCAAGTGCTTTCTTTGCTGCAGATCTCCGTCTATTTACATCCTCTTCTGACCCAGTCTCTTCAATCAGCCTCTTGCATCACTCTGCTGAGGTGAACAGAGATAAGCATCCATGCACTGTCTGGATGTCTTCCCTCACCTCCCCTCTAGTCCCTTCCCACATTATTGTCTCCTCCCCTCCCCCCTCCCACTCCCCTCCCCCAACCTCCCCGCATGTGTAGCTAAGAGCAGAGGGAGTGACCCAGTGCCTCTCCGTGACCTCACTGCGAGGAGTGCTCAGAGACGGGGGAGTGGTGCACTGGGTTAAGCACTTTGCTGCACTAGTCCCCAGCTCTGCCCCAAAGGGGCACACCCACCCACCAGATGGTGGAAGCCAGATGCAACATCAGGATCCATCAGTGAATAAGGGAGGAAGTGTTGCTTTGGCAATTACCTTGGAAGCAAGTGACTGGCAGCTCGAGTGCTACTTGGACCAGCAGCCCCCACCGTCGGCCATTTGTCAGCTCCTTGTGGCCTCTGTGGTGGGCAGTGTGCAGAGTGACAGGGACAATGGGCGTCAGATGCTCAGGAGTTCTGTGCGGATGGAAGATGTGTATTTGAGTACGGCAAGAGCTGGCCGGCGTGGGGGGCAGCAGGGTGGAGGCCTGGCCTCAGTCCTCCCCTCCTCTTCTCGCCATGTGTGGGGGAGGATGGTTGCTATGGGAACATGCTTTGTGGAGGCCAGGACTAGTTATCCAAGGGAGTGTCCTGATGGCAGTATTAGGGGTTATCCCCTGGCTCCCCTTGCAGTAGAGTGTGATGTGAACTGTGGTATAGTGGAGTGGTCGCAGGACACGTGTAGGGTCGTCTCGGCTGCAGTCAGGCACTTTGAGGGCCGCTACGGACTCACTGTCCCCCAGAAGAGTGGGCAGGGTGGTGGGTGGGGCCTGTTGGAGGCAGCTAGGCGTGGCGGCTTTCAGCTGCGAGTGGCTAACCTGAATTGTATTGTGTCTGATAAGTGCAGTGAGGAGCGCACATTGCTGCTGGTGCATGTGGATGTGCTTCGTGCGGCCAACCAGCCTGGAGGCAAGGAGGTGGGCAGTGGAGAGTGGTGGGAGTGTGAGGCTCTGCAGGCAGGTCAGGCCAGCTTGAGTGGACTGGCTGTTTGTGCCGAGGTGTTTGATGGGCAGGAGGAGGTGAGGTGCGGTGGCCCCAACTAGCGGGAGCAGTGGGAATCCTTCACTGTGTGTACATACATCTGCTCACAGGTGTTTCCCTGTTTGCTGATGAGTGACCTTCCCCCTGGTGTCCTCGAAGCACCACAGTTCACAGTGGAGCTGGAGCGGAGGGACACAGTTGTGAGTGCTTCTGCTGTTGTGTGGCTGCCAATTGGTCACGCAAGGTCCTCTTGTCCAGAATGTAGTGACACACATCAGTGACTGTGCCGTTAACTGGACCCCCACCCTGCACTGCACGGCAAAGCACATGTTGGATGCTGTTGTGGATTCAGTGCAAGGTGCATGAAGGGGTGGGGCCTGTTAGAAGGGGTGGGACTTATTAGAAGGGGTGGGGCCTGTTAGACGGGGTGGGGCCTATTAGAAGGGGTGGGGCCTGTTAGAAGGGGTGGGGCCTGTTAGAAGGGGTGGGGCCTGCTGGAAGCAGTGAGGCGTGCTTGAAAGGCTGGCTGATGTAGTTGATATTGATCCTTGTTCTCTGCTCCACTTGTTCTCTGCTCCACTTGTTCTCTGCTCTACTTGTTCTCTGCTCTACTTGTTCTCTGCTCTACTTGTTCTCTGCTCTACTTGTTCTCTGCTCCACTTGTTCTCTGCTCCACTTGTTCTCTGCTCCACTTGTTCTCTGCTCCACTTGTTCTCTGCTCCACTTGTTCTCTGCTCCACTTGTTCTCTGCTCCACTTGTTCTCTGCTCCACTTGTTCTCTGCTCTACTTGTTCTCTGCTCTACTTGTTCTCTGCTCTACTTGTACTCTGCTCTACTTGCAGGTGTACTAATCAGCAAGCCATCAGTGGCAGCTCCTCTCAGTGATAGCAGCCATGCCCCCTCAATCAATGGTCCCAGCCCTCTCCCCCTTCCACATTACCTGTCTAAGTTGTCCAACGTGTGTGTGTCAGTAGTTATGACAAAAGCAATTGTCAATGTCACTGTCAACGCTGTGCACAAGTTAGTGGCCTGCTCTCCCCGCCCCTAATCTCCTCTCTTCTAATCAGGCATTACTCCCCCCCTCCCCCCTCTCCCCTCCCCCCTCCCCTAGGGTGTCCTGTGTTGTGTTGAGTGGTGCCCTCTCACTGAGCAGTCAGAGGTGTGCTGTCTCGGCAAAGCAAGTGGAGGCTGTCTTTGACAAGAACAGAATTGTGTTCATTTCAGTGAGTGTTGTGTGTGTGACAGTGGGCAGGGTACCAAGTCCTAGGGGGCGTGGTACCAAGTCCTAGGGGGCATGGTACCAAGTCCTAGTGGGCGTGGTGCCATGTACTAGTGGGTGTGGTACCAAGTCCTAGGGGGCGTGGTACCAAGTCCTAGGGGGCGTGGTATCATGTACTAGTGGGCGTGGTATCATGTACTAGTGGGCGTGGTATCATGTACTAGTGGGTGTGGCAGTGGATGCTCTAGTGGGTGTGGCAGTGTGACCTGTGTGATGCAAATTACTGTGTACAGGAGTTCTCTGGCCGCCTCTTGGACGATGATGACCCCTTAACCTGGAGTAGGAGTGACTTTGTCCAATTGTCTTTACCAAGCAACACTAGCATGTAAGTGTCTGGAGGATTTGAGTGCACCTCTCACCCACCTACTCCTAACTCTACCAAACCTTCATGCTTCCTCTCCTCCCCTCTCTTCCCGTCTCCTCCCCTCTCTTCCCCTCTCCTCCCCTCTCCTCCCCTCTCCTCCCCTCTCCTCCACCCTCACTCAGTGAGTTGGTAGCCTGCCAAGTAGAAGTTACCTTCCCTCATGACTACTTTTTTGCAGAAACATTTGAGAAGGTACTCATTGCCTGCTGCTGCATGTGCCATGGTCCATCTCATGTTAGGCCACTGGTGTTCCCTCCCTCCCCTCTCTCCCCTCTCCCCTCCCTTCCCACACTGCCCTTGCAGCTCCAGGCTGCCAGGAAGTTTCTCCTTGATCTCCACAGCAAAGGAGAAGGGGAGAAGTCAGCTTTGGGAGTCCTTGTGCCACTGGATGTGTACTTGAGAGCTGATTCCTTTTCATTCCAACTGCAAGACAACAGGTTTGAGGCCAGCCTCAAGTCCAACCACATGGTACGGAGTGGGTGGGTGTCTGTGGATGGTCAGCTGGTGCAGTGTGTGCCCTCCTCTGGCTGCAGCTGTTGACTGATGTCTGGTCACAAAGGATGGAGTTTGTAAAGGCCCTCGAAAGCAAGATCTCTCAGATTGAGCAGGAACAGGGCAAGATATCAGGTGTGTGTGTGTGTGTGTGTGTGTGTGTGTGTGTGTGTGTGTGTGTGTGTGTGTGTGTGTGTGTGTGTGTGTGTGTGTGTGTGTGTGTGTGTGTGTGTGTGTGTGTGTGTGTGTGTGTGTGTGTATGTGTGTGTGTGTGTATATGTGTGTGTGTGTGTGTGTGTGTGTGCACCCATTTATGATTGTGGGTGAGATTACAGCCACTTTTAATGTGAATGTGCTCCAGCCAAGAAGAAGCAGGCACTGTATGAGTCTCTGGAGGCACAGGTCTACTGTGACAAGGCAAAGGTGAGGGGGTGTGCATTTGTGTGAGGGAGCTAATGTTTGGGTGTGTTAGGGCTTGGAGTGTGTGTGTGTGTGTGTGTGTGTGTGTGTGTGTGTGTGTGTGTGTGTGTGTGTGTGTGTGTGTGTGTGTGTGTGTGTGTGTGTGACCCCAGGCATACTACAGTGATGAAGCCCCTAGCCAGAAGCTGTTTGAGGTCTTCATCCAGCGCCCCCGGCTGGCACTGCTGGCAGACCCCTCTATGCTGGGCAGGAGCAGTCTGGTGAGGCAGATGCAGGACATTGACTCTCAAACGCCCTTCCCTGCCGACATCAACTTCTCCACATTGTGGGGGTGCTACATGAAAGGAGAGGCGAGCCAATTCCAGGTGGGTGTGGCTGTTAGCAAGGGGGAGGGGCAACCACAGATTGCTACACCTTCTGTCCTCTACCGCTGTGCAGCTGCTGTTCAGGGACTACCCGCAGCCTCTCCTCAGTCAGTCTGATGTTAGCATGAGGGGGCGGAGCATCCTCGCTGAGGAGGAGGCCATAGAAAGGGCAACACGGAACATTTTAATTCGTGTAGACCCACCCTGGGCTAGTGTATCCGTGGTGAAGAAGTTGGCTGCCCTGAAGCTCTACCATGACTGGGACTGGAGTGAGCTGTATATGTGATGTGTTGGAATGGTGCCACGCCCTTACCACACCCACCAAGCCCTTACCACACCCACCACGCCCTTACCACACCCACCAAGCCCTTACCACACCCACCAAGCCCATACCACGCCCACCAAGCCCTTACCACACCCACCTTACCCATATTACACCCACCAAGCCCTTACCACACCCACCAAGCCCTTACCACACCCACCAAGCCATACCACACCCACCAAGCCCTTACCACACCCACCAAGCCATGCCACACCCACCAAGCCCATACCACACCCACCAAGCCCATACTCCCACCTTCTGTGTAGATTGTAAGGTGTCCATTGGTGGGGCTCTTGCTATGAGCCTGTCCTGGCTCAAGTCAATCTTGCATTTGGTAAGCAAAGTGGGTGGGGCAGGGTGAAGGGGTGGGTACCTTGTCCCTTGGAGCCCCTTGATACTCTTGCTTCGGTTGTTGTTTGTGCTTCATCAGAGAAAGTCGTCAAGAGGAGTGTTGACCCGAGCAAACCCCTTCCCTTTTGGGACAAGGTGAGCCAGCATTATATGCTCTATGAAGGTGGACCAGAACCATGTGCACTCTGTGTGTGTACTCTGCAGATGCGTGCAATCCTCCATGGCCCATTCAAAATGACTGCAGAGCATGCTCAGCTCCTGCTACTGTCCACACGGGACCCATACAACTTGACCGAGTACCTTGACTGTCAGTCTACTCACCTTAGTGTGCAGTACGACACAGGTAGGTAGTGGGGGGGGGGGGGAGTTGTGAGGTGCATTACCACACAGGTGGGCAGAGCTCAGCCATAGACAGCCGTTAAGTGACTGGTGTCTGGTTGTTGCTGCTGAGTTGTGTAGGTTTGCTAGAGTTGTCGGGTGCTCTGGATGTGTTCATTCACACTGCCAGCAAGTACGATGAAAGCCAATTGCTCCATGTGCCCAGGGCTGTGTTCAGGTACGTGATGGTGGGGAGGTGTGTTGGGTTTGGTGCTGCAGATTTATCAGCAATTTGTGATGTTTCCAGAGCCAATTTAAAGTGGGTGTGTCCAGACAACCCCAACGCCCACCACAGTGTGATGCCTTGCGCTCCTGACAAGGTCCCAGCACTTGAGGACAACCAGGTTTGTTCCAGTTGTCTCCAGCTGCCCCAGTTTGTCAGTCTGTCCTTGTTCTCCCCTTCTGTGCAGGTTCACGACTCGTTTGCAAGGTTTCGCTCTCAGTGTCTCAGCCTCCAACTGAGCCTGGACGTGGGGCCTCGAGGAGAGGAGGTTTGTCTGCTGTCCAGCTGTCTGCGCTACAAGCTGTTCTCATCCCTGCTGCCCACTCCTCCTGTAGGACACCCCACCCACTCTAGTCCTGTATGCCAGCACTTTACGATGGCTGCAGCAATTTCAGAGTGTCCTCTTCCGTGTCACCTCTCTGCCCATTCGCCGTGGAACTGTGCATGCCAATGTGCGGCCAAAGCAGCAGCGGTTCAGCAGGCACCTTAGGTGGGTAGGGGCCTGGGGATGGTGTGCGTGGGCATGTGTGTGTGATACTGCACTGATCTCCTTGCGGTAGGGATGTCGACATTGCAGTGACATGTGCCAAAGGGGAAGTGTGCTACTGGGGATCTGCCAGCCAGCAGAGTGGTGTCCATGGCAGCTTCAACCAAGCAGAGGCTAGCTTCTCCTACAGCCTTGCCTTGGTGCCCTTTGAAGATGGTCTGGTGCGTCGTCCACAAGCAGATTGGCACATCACCAGCTGCCAAGGGGCAGGTGAAGGGATGGAGGTCAAGTTGTACCACCCGGAAGAAGGGAGGCGTGGTAAGGTGAGCCTGCTTTGGCTGCTTGGTGCCACAGTAGTGGAGACTTGCTCTGTTTGGCTGTTCAGGGAGCTGACTTCTTGCACCACCTGCGACTAGACGACACTGCCAAGCAGCACCTGCTGAGCATGGGCAGGTCAGCAGCAGCACACTGCTCCTGAGGGTGTTTTGTGATCGCTACCCAATGTTGTCTGCTCCTTCTCTTCCAGGGTGCAGTACACACGTCTGAATGAGCAGCAAGACCCACTGAGCCCTGAGCTGCGGGTGCCTGTGGTGTGTGCAATGTCATCCATGTAACCATAACCCTAAGTTGACTGATTTGTGGCAAACACTAATCCACTCCTGTTCCCTGCCCTCCCCTGCCCTCCCCTGCCCTCCCCTGCCCCTCCCTTGCCCCTCCCCTCCCCTCCACTATCCCTCATGCTTGCAGGAGTACAGACACCAGCTGCAGACGCTGGACACACGGGTGTCCTGGACCAGCCTCAGCCGAACCATCCTCTCAGGACTGTATGATGCTTACCGACAGTCGCAGGTGAGAGAACTGCTGAGTAAGTAGACTTATAACCACACCTCCACAAATATGGCTACCGCCTGTAAAAATATTTTCGTGGATTGGGCAGAGACTACTGAGGTAGTGGAGTTGAGGAGGGAATTTCCCTGTTCTTGTCACCTTTACAGGCAATGAAGAATAACCTCCTGTCTGATGCACTGAAGCCAGCAAAACACATTGGCCTCTCTCCAAAGAAGGTTGGAACTGTGTCTGAGAGCAGCCCACCTCGAACATCAGACAGTGACAGTCCCGGTAGTAGGCATGACGATGGACATGACCACCGTCACCGCAGTCCCAGCACTACAAATCTGCTGACTCAGCTGATCTCAGATGTCACCCGCCGTGTTGTGGAGCACACAGATGAGGTGTGTCGGTGTGGTGTGCAGTGTATGGAGTGTGCAGTGAGTGTGCAGTGTATGGGGTGTGGAGTGAGTGTGCAGTGTATGGGGTGTGCAGTGAGTGTGCAGTGTATGGGGTGTGGAGTGAGTGTGCAGTGTATGGGGTGTGCAGTGAGTGTGCAGTGTATGGGGTGTGCAGTGAGTGTGCAGTGTATGGGGTGTGGAGTGAGTGTGCAGTGTATGGGGTGTGCAGTGAGTGTGCAGTGTATGGGGTGTGCAGTGAGTGTGCAGTGTATGGAGTGTGCAGTGAGTGTGCAGTGTATGGAGTGTGCAGTGAGTGTGCAGTGTGTAAAATATGGGGTGTGGAGTGAGTGTGCAGTGTATGGGGTGTGCAGTGAGTGTGCAGTGTATGGGGTGTGGAGTGAGTGTGCAGTGTATAAAATATGGGGTGTGGGGTATTAGGGCACCTTCACCTCTGTTCTTCCCTGCTGTGTACAGTCTGGGAGGAGCACTGAGCCAAGGCTGAAGGGAAAGGAGGCATGTTCCCAGGAAGATGTTGAGCAGCAGAACTGGCTGAGTGAGCTGACACTAGCACACGCCTGCACTCCCCTACTCCTCCTCTTCGTCACACTGTGGAGGTTTTGGTCTGCTGTTTCTGCAGTCCAACTAGAGAACACTCAGCTGGCCTTCCAGGGGGTGGAGTCACGTGGGTGTGTCTTGGTGAGTGCCACCCTAGCTCATGCCACTAACCACACCCACAACCCAAAGCTCAGTAATAGTGGGGACATCCTCGTCAAGACCTCCTGGGTGGCGCGTGTTGAGGACATGCAAGTGAGAATGAATTAGAGCAGTTTTTGTGTAGCGTGTGGTGTAGTGTGTGGTGTAGCGTGTGGTGTAGTGTGTGGTGTAGCGTGTGGTGTAGCGTGTGGTGTAGCGTGTGGTGTAGTGTGTGGTGTAGCGTGTGGTGTAGTGTGTGGTATTGTTTATTTCTTTGTCTGATGTTGTTTACTGCGTGTGTGACATTGTTATCATTGAGGTGTGTTTGTCCGCAGTACTTTGCTACTGTTGACCCGGAGGTGTGTGTGTCTGCAAACAACATGCCTTGGATTAGCGCATCAAAGGTGATGGGACAGCCTATAAAGGTTGCCATGGCAACTGATCCCACCCAGCCACGAGAAGCAGACGACATCAATGCACTGCTGTTGGGTACACTTGGGCCGCAGGAGATGTCCACTAATGTTAGGGACCCCCTCGTTGGAGGCATGTCCAGTGCTAGTGAGAGTGTGGGTGGGCTGGTTGCCAGCACAGCTCAGCTTGAGAACGGAGAGCCCATCCAGCTGCAGAGGATCGCCTCGCGCTGCTACTGCCAGATCTTCTACGTGACTTACAGCCAGGAAGAGGAAAGCAGCGGCCGTGCTGCACATAAGGTCGGTTGAGGAGGTGCTGTGTGTAGCTGGGTAGGTGTTGTCACCTTCTGTGCTGCCTGCTAAAGGTGTCACCAGTGAAGGAGAACCAGCCCTGTGTTGACACCTTCACCATCCGTCACCCTTCTGTTCACATCTCTACAACGTCTGTGAGTGTCCGCTGCAGCCTAAGGTGACAGGTGCCTGTGTGTGATATTCCCCTCTCCCTGTCCAGTCCCAGTATGCCATGTTACTGGACATTGTGAACAACCTGCTGCTGTACAAGGAGCCCAGGCAGAAGGAGTTGACTGAGACCATGAAGCGTCTCCGATTTACTCTGCAGCTGAGCAACATCGAGGACTGCCGTACGCCCATCCTGGCTCGGCAGGAGAGGGTCAGGTGTGTGGGGGGGGAAGGGGGGGTAGGGAGGGGTGACGTGTACTGTGAAGGGGAAGTATGGAGTGCTTAGGGTTACGCTTATTCCTGTTTGCAGACAGTTACTGGAGAACATCAGAACACTGGAAAGAGAGATCTCCATGGCCGTCAAAGCTACTGACAAGTAAGGAGGGGCTAGCAGACTGTGCTGAAGTTAAGAATGTGGTTTTCAGCTCAAACCTGATGCAATATGTGTGTTGCCTGCAGCCTTGCAGAGGCTGTGGATGAGCTGCATGATCGCCTGTCGGACCTCAAGGCCCAGCTGCACCAAGTTGGGCAAGAGCTGGACGTGCTAATCAAGTAGGTCCTGCTTGCTAACTACACCCTCTCCCAGCCTCAGACTACGGTGCCCTTCTGTAGGCTGTACAAGGAGAACCAATTCTTCTTACCTCCTTCTGTGGCTCCGTCACAGTCCAAGAAGCCTCACCCTGTCCGATGCATAGAGGTGTGGCTGGACGATGCCCACTGGTGGCTGACAGAGGATGATGGGCAGATTGAGCTGGCAGATGTGACTCTGGCCAACTGCTGTTATGTGCGCAACTCATTCAGTGACGACTCCGGGGAACACCGCTTTGAGCTGCAGGACTGCAGTGTTCAGAACCTGTCACCTACCGCAGCCTACCAGGTAGTTTGTGGGTAGGTAGTTGAGAAGTAGCGTTGTGTCCATGGACGGCTCTGCTGCATTGCAGGAGGTGCTGGTGCCGTATGACCGAGACTGGAGGGTGGACAAGAATGTCCGTTTGCGTGTGTACTGCCGGGACAAGGCCCCAGGTGAATGGGTGAAGGGAACTGGGTGTGTGCATGTAAAACGTTAGTGTATTCTCTCTGTGTGCAGTGGCAGGGATCTCAGTGAAGGATCACTTTGAGGTGAATGTGGTCCCCTTGAAGGTGCAGCTAACACAGCAGTTTTATGGTAGGATGTTTGAGTTCTTCTTTCCGAGCCGAGCAGTGCACGAAGAGGGCCCACAGGACTCAGAGATGGCACACCTCATTGTGGGCACGCAGCCTCCCTCCTCAGGGGATGGGCAGCATGAAGTGGTGGGGGAGGGAAGTGGGGACAGGAGCAAGGTCAGTTGTGACAGGATGACTGTGTAGGTAGGTGTGGAATTGTCTGTATCTCCATTCACTGCCAACAGCGAAAGAAAGGTGCTGCTGATTCGCAGAGGAGGAAGGGTGCTACAATGGAGCTGTCAGATGTGGAGCGGATGAGGGTGGGTCCACAATTGGTTGTCAGTGTGTGGATGAGTGCTTGTTTACAGCTGGTGTGGCCTCTGCAGGAGAGAGCACTGCAGATCAAGACCTTCCTCTACATCAAGATCACTCCAGTCCCTCTACTGATTAGCTATCATGGGAAGCAAGGGGGAATTCCCATTGACATTGACAACTTCAAAGTGTCCATACCAACTCTGGAATACCACAGTCACAATTGGACTTGGAAAGACTTGTTCATGGCCATCAAACGGGACTGCAAACAAGCAATAGTGCCAAAGGTTGTGATGGACTTGGTTTGTTTGCACTGTGCTGCTAGTGACAACGGCTGTGTTGCTAGTGACAGCGGCTGTGTTGCTAGTGACAGCGGCTGTGCTGCTAGTGACAGCGGCTGTGCTGCTAGTGACAGCGGCTGTGCTGCTAGTGACAGCGGCTGTGCTGCTAGTGACAGCGGCTGTGCTGCTAGTGACAGCGGCTGTGCTGCTAGTGACAGCGGCTGTGCTGCTAGTGACAGCGGCTGTGCTGCTAGTGACAGCGGCTGTGCTGCTAGTGACAGCGGCTGTGCTGCTAGTGACAGCGGCTGTGCTGCTAGTGACAGCGGCTGTGCTGCTAGTGACAGCGGCTGTGCTGCTAGTGACAGCGGCTGTGCTGCTAGTGACAGCGGCTGTGCTGCTAGTGACAGCGGCTGTGCTGCTAGTGACAGCGGCTGTGCTGCTAGTGACAACGGCTGTGTTGCACTTTGTGTGCGCTGACACCATTTCCTTTCATTTCCTCCTACAGGCAATCAAGACTAAACTGGGAATGGAATCTCGGTCAGAGCATCGTCAGGGACTAGTTCTGGGAAGGTTAGTCTGTGTGTTTGGTTTGTGCTTTTGGTGACACTCAAAGCTAACTGAGTGTCTATCACATTCAGGGAAGCAGCAGGACCCTTGGACATGCAACTGTTGTGGGTAGGTTATGTTCATGCTTGTGTGTGTGTGTGTGTGTGACAGTGTGACAGTGTGACAGTGTGATAGTGTGACAGTGGTCAGTTGCCTCCCCTCCCCTGTGCAGTCCGGTAGTCAGAGAGCCAGCAAAAGGTCAAAGTCCAAAGTCTCGAAAGAGGCAGAACTGAAATGATGCATGAACTGTTGTACATATACCCATCATTGTCAGAAGGGGTGGGGAGGGGGAGGGGCTCTCTCAGCCTACTTAGTCTTCTGTACATGCGGTTTGTTAATTAATATTATGACTTGCTAGATCACTGGTGGACTGTATATATACATGTGAACAGATCTGACTGCAGTGCACTGTCGACTGCAGCCAGAGCATGTCGTGAGCTCTGCACATGTCCTGTACTGCTGTGGATCCAGAGCATGCAGTGTCCACAAAGGACTTGGCTTGTATGGTGCTTGTACATGCGCACGTCCACAGTGTAAAGGTTCACAAACTAACTCTATAATATTATATTTGCTGGCATGCATTCCATTCCATACACGGCCCGTCGGCCGGAGATGTGCATAATTAATTGTTGCGACCCCACCCCTTTTCTATGTTGCATGGCAGCTGGGCGCTGGGTGGAAGCGAGCCAGACTGCGGAGGACAGTGCGAGTGGATGGCTATGAGCAGCAAGCAGTTCACCCTTCTAGTGGGGAAAGAGCCCAACTCGCCTCTGGGCATCAAGGTAGCCCCAATACCTCGCGTGCATATGCCGCAGGAGCAGTGGGCGCGCAGCTCTTACCGGCACTCTCGCTACCTTCTTCCCTCCGCAGCTCAAGACATCCAAAACTCTCCCCGCCAAATGCAGGGTGGCGGAAGTGTTTCCCTCCAGCGCTGCGGACGTGGCCGGCGTGAGGACGGGCGACCTAGTCCTTCGGGTTGACGAGCAGGAGACGCGACTGCTGTCCAAAGAGGGAGTGGGCGCCCTTCTGCGGCAGAGTGCCACCAAGGGTCAGGTGTGCCTGACGCTGGTGCGATCGGTCGAGGGCGTCCCTCAGGATCCGTCAGCATCCAATAACATCGAGGAGGATGCGAGGAATTCGAAGTCAGTCCACTTCGAAGGGACAGGATTGTCTCCTGCGGTCGTCAGTCCTGTCTGCCCACCCAGGCGGCCGCCGCCTGTCAGCATCGCTAACTACGAAACCGGGCAGAAGTACACCGACTCCCTCTTTGCCAAGGCAGCCGTGGTGTGTGACCCGTGCATGATAGCCGCACTCAGAACCCCCTTTAAGCACTGCTGCATTTCATGCGCGTTCCCTCTCGCTCTAGATCAACGCCTCTGGTTGTACTGAGCGGAGGTGCATCGGGTCACAGATGTTACCCAAGAGGCGGGACCTCAAGGTGCCGTATACTCTGGCAGAGAAGAAAGAGAGGGCCAGGGACTTTCTTCGGCAGTATTACGAGTTTAAAGGGTGAGTGTCATGTGGGTGTGTTGGAGGAGCACTGGGGGAGGCTGTGGTTTGTATCATGCCTTCATTCAGTGATAATGGCTCAGAGCACGACGAGCGAGTTGCTGCCGTGATGTCTGAGATTGACAGACGAGGCTCATATGACCTGACTTTCAAGGAACTGAGTTTTGGCTGCCGCATGGCTTGGCGAAATGCTCCTCGCTGCATGAACCGCATTCAGTGGCGCAAGCTGGTTGTATTTGACCAACGTGATGTGCAGACAGCGGAGGAGATGTTTGCGGCAATGGTACGTCACATTCGCTTCTGTACCAACCCTGAGAACCCAGGAGTCCTGAGGTGGGTTCTGTGCATGTATCGATCAGCATGCAGCTGGATTGACAGACACCTGAAGCACAAGGCATGTACGGTTGTCAATGTGTGGGTGTGGTTCTCCTCTTGGCCTCGACAGGTCAGCTATCACTGTCTTCCCTGAAGCTGTAGATGCAGACCATGAGTACCGAATCTGGAATACACAATTCATCCGCTATGCTGGCTATCGTGTGCCTGATGGGTCTGTTCTGGGTGACCCGGCTACTGTGGACTTCACTGAGGTTTGCACGGAACTGGGCTGGGAGCCTCCCAAGGAGCGGTCCCCATTTGATGTCCTACCACTAGTGCTGCAGGCCAATGGGGGTAGCCCGCAGGTGTTTGAGCTGGAGCCAAAGGATGTCTTGGAGGTCTGCCTCACCCACCCCAAGTAAGTGTGGCAGGGGCTAAGACAGGGTTGATGTGACCCACGCACTGAGTATTCCTGTCTGTGTGTCAGGTACCCTGAGTTTGACCAGCTCAACTTGAAGTGGTATGCTGTTCCTGGTGTGAGCTGCCTCATGCTGGAGATTGGAGGGCTTCGATTCACTGCCGCTCCTTTCAGTGGGTGGTACCTTGTGACTGAGATTGGAGCCAGAGATCTGGGGGACCCCATGCGGTACAACCTGTTGGAGGTGGGACTGGGGACATTGCTATATGCATCCTTGACACGAAGGAGCATGCGCTCACATGTAGTGGACACTGTCAGTGCATGTGTGGGTACAGAGTTGTGGCCTTGCTCCTGTGGTACAGAAAATGGCTCACATTATGAAGTTGGATACACGACAGGACCAACTCTGGAAGGACAAGGCCATGGTTGAGCTGAATGCCGCAGTTCTGCACAGCTTTAATGTGAGTCACTCTGGCTGCTTATGCAACCTGTCTGCCCTGTTGTGTGACACTGGTGCCCTGGTGACTGTCTTGCAGAGCCAAGGTGTGACCATCCTGGACCACCATACCGGTTCAGAGGCCTTTTTGAGGTTCATGGAGCAAGAGGTAATGTAGGCTGTGCGGTGCAGTGGCCTTGTGTGAGGACTGTGTCATGGCTGCCCTTGGTGTTTGCAGTACCGTGAGCGAGGTGGCTGTCCAGCTGACTGGGTGTGGATTGTGCCTCCAACTTCCGGTTCTGCCACACCTGTGTTCCACCAGGTGCGTTGGGAGTAGGAGCTACTAAATGGTTTGAATACAAGTTGAATGATGTGTACTGTTACTGCCTTCAGGAGATGCTCATGTACCACCTGAGCCCCTCCTTTGAGTACCAAAGTGATCCATGGATCAAGTGGCATCAGGCCAAGCAACCTCGTACCACTGGAAGGGGGACTCCCAAAGAGCGCTTTATTAAAGTTGCAAGGTGCGTAGTTCTGGGGCTGTGTATGTGAAGAGGTGGTGAGTAGCAATGTCAGTAGCAAAGTGTGTGTACTGCTGCAGGTGGGCTGCTCGACTGAATCGTCTGATGCTGGAGCAGATGAAAAAGCGTCGACATTGCACCATACTGTATGCAACTGAGACAGGACACTCTGAGACATATGCCAAGATGCTGTTGAAACTCTTTGGGCACGCCTTCAAGTGTGATGTAAGGTCACTAGTGTGCATGGTGTGTGTGCGCAGTGTGTGTATAGTACGTGTATGTGAAGATGTGCATCCTTGCATGCTTGTTTGTTAACTTGTTTGTCCTTGGATGCCGTAATGATTCATGTAGCTATACTGCATGGACTCGTACCCAATGAGCAAGCTTGAGGAAGAAGAGTTAGTGCTGGTGGTGACCAGCACCTTTGGCAGTGGGGAGCCACCCAGCAATGGAGAAGAGTTTGCACAGAAACTAGTTAGCATGCGTGCTCCAAAGTTTCCAGTGCATCATGGCAGGATCAGTGTTGTGTTGAATTCCTCGTGGGGAGCAGCCAACAAGGAACACACAATGCCCCTGAGTACCATCAAGTTAGTGAAAGTAGCATAGTGGGCAGGATCGGACAACAGTGGTCACTTTGTGGCGGTGTAGTATGCGGTTGTTTGTGCATGCTTGGCTGCTTGCTAATGATCCGTCTGCACTAACTGTATTCGGTCTTGTAGGTTTGCTGTGTTTGGATTGGGCTCGCGAGCTTACCCCGACACCTTTTGTGCTTTTGCTCACACTGTGGACAAATTGTTTGATGAGTTGGGCGGGGAGCGGATTTTCTCCTTGGGTGAGGGTGATGAGCTATGTGGGCAGGAAGAGTCATTCCGGGACTGGGCCACAAAGTGCTATGAGGTGAGATGGTTGTCACATGCTCAGACACATGTCATGTGCAAGGTCAGCCATCATCACTTGTGCAACTGAGTATTCTATCAACCGAGTACTCCATGTTGCTGTTGCCATCATTTGGATTGCTGGTGTCCATGATATTGGCATTAATGGAGTACCCCTAGAAGGTGGTCATAGTGTGAACTCCTTTGTGTTGTGTGCCTGCGTAGCACAGGCTCCAATGTATGGTGCATATGTACATTTGCCTCTAAACTGGAACCCCATTCATTTGTATTCCCAGGCTGCCTGCAAGTACTACAACCTGGAATTAAATCTCCAAGAAGGGGACAACTTACTGGTGGTCCACAAGTGGGGCAAAAACAAGACTCGTTTGAGAAAGGTTGAACCCAGACGTACCCGTATGGATGTGGTGAGCTTTCTGAAGCAGCTCCACAATCGCCCCAATCTCCTGTCAGCCTGTCTTGTGGAGCGGACCGAGCTGCAGGCACAGCACTCACTGTGAGCTGCCGCATCCCAAATGTTTTACACTTGTATGGCTGCATGGCCAATTTAGGGATGAGTGTGTATACCAGATTTGTATGTCCTCCGCAACCACAGTCGCTCCACTATCAAGCTGTGTTTGGATGTGCGAGGATGCTCTGAGCAGTTCCAACCAGGTGACCACCTTTCGGTGTTTCCTGAGAATAGTGTACACCTCGTGTGCCAGTTGTTGGAGCATGTGGACTTCACTGACATTGGCCCTGATGATCCTGTTATTTTGGAGTTCAACAAGGGTGGTGAGGGAGGCAATGAGTGGCAGGTGGAGAGACGGTTCTGCCAGGAGATTACGGTGCGTGATGCATTGACTAAGTACTTGGATATCACCACCCCTCCCAGCCCAGAGCTGCTAAAGCTGCTGGCCATGCAGGCAGCCCGATCTGAGGACCGTCTGGACCTGGAGACACTGGGACAAGGCGAAATGGAGTATGAAGAGTGGAAATACAACTATTACCCAAACCTAGTGGATGTCATTCACTGGTTTCATTCACTGCATGGACGGATTGACCCGGCATTTCTACTGAGCCAGTTGCCTCTCCTCCAGTCGGTGAGTGCATGGCTTTTGAACTGGTTCTGGAACTGGCTAGAGCCATTAAAACTGGGCTCTGAACCATGCAGATGTCAATGTGAATGGGCTAAGTTGGTGGATTGTGGCAACCATGCAAAGAGGGGGTTAACTAAAGTGTGGTATATACGTTGTATAATCTTTGAGCATGTGCCGTCCTTGCAGCGTTACTATTCCATTTCCTCGTCACCTAACTTACATCCTGGTGAGGTGCACCTTACGGTGGCAGTGGTGGAGTACCATGTGAAGCCTATTCCAGGTCACAGCAGTGCAGTACAGCAGCTTAGCACATCCTGGGAGGAGAAGGGAGGAGCAAAGCACTTTGGGGTGTGTTCCAACTGGCTGAAGAAGATTGAGCTAGGGACTGTTGTGCCCTGCTTCTTCAGGAAGTGAGTGAGCATGAATGAGCTGCAGTTTTGGTTATGTCACTTCATGTATGGTGACAAGCGGTCATGAGGTACATACTGGCTCTTGACAATGCAGGGCAACCAGCTTCCACATGCCTGCAGACCCAAAGGTGCCCATTATCATGGTAGGACCAGGCACAGGAGTGGCACCCTTCCGCTCATTCTGGGAGGAACGCCTTTTCCAAATTGAATCCAAGAGGCTAAGTCGGGCACATTTGGCACACCACAACATACGGCAGAAACCTGATGCGAACCCATTGCTACGGACTGCATCTGAGAGGGTCCTGATGTTTAGTGGGAGCCAGGCCATTCCCTCAGCTCGTGTGACTCTAGGTCCAGGAGGACAGCCAAAACCAGTGGGACTGCAGGAGAAAGGCTCTGCTACTGCTGCTCCTATTCAGAGAGGTCGTGCCTTATCAGATGCCAGCAAGCATGGTGAAGTAGTGTCCCAGATAATGTCTACTGTAACAAGTAGCTTTGGTCCAATGTACCTATTCTTTGGCTGTCGCCAGTCCACAGTGGACCAAATCTACCGAGGTGATGTGATGAGGGCAAAGCTGTGTGGGGCACTTGATGAGTGCTATGTAGCACTGTCAAGGGAGCCAGGGAAGCCAAAGGTACATGCATGCATGCAGAGACCATGCATATGCTGTCTTGTTGTAAATGGCATTAGCTGTTGTTGCCAAGGCAACAAACAGACTGGTAATCCTGAGGTTTAACTGGATGTGAATTGCAGACTATGGCAGTATTACCTCTTGAAATGTTAATTTGCATGAAGTGTTTGATTGAGCTGTGGTATTGTAGAGCTCCTTCATGTGAGGTTGTTTCTGTAAAGAGCATGAGGAGTCTTTTACTGTAGAAAAAATGTAAATGACGTGTTTGTAACCCTGCCTGGAACACAAGTATTGGAGCATTGGAGAGTTCCTTCATTATTGGCCTAGTCGGTATTTGGTTTGATTCTCTTTTGCCACGGGTAATGAAGTGAACCAGTTGCAGCCCACGGAGTGCATGGACAATTACATGCTCTACCTTAAGTTTGTGGGTGGAATGAATAACCGAATAGTCGAATATTCTTTTGGTAGCCTAATATTCGAAGGATAATTTTATTTGTTTGAATATTGGTGACACGTAATGATGTCATAAAAATGGCCGCCAACCAGATAAAACTCTTTTTGCTCCTGAATCAGTCGATATCTACGGAACAAAACACCTCCTATCTTCTATGGATTACGCAGAGACTGCAGAAAGGTACTTTCTGTCGGGTTAAATTCACCCGTTCTGCTCTTCATCCGACTTTCTACTCCCATTTACGGTAGTCACTCCACAGAAGATGGCCATATTTGGTAATCACTTCTGGTGGAACGAATATTTGAATATTTGTTCATTGGAAGCAATGAATAGTCGTTCGACCCTTAAGTTGTATTAAATCTTGACAGATGTGTATTGTGTTGTGTTTGGTGTTGTCATGCAGGAGTATGTGCAGCACAAGCTCAAGGAGAATGCTGATATGCTTGTCAAGCTGTTGCTCGAAGGTGCCCATTTTTATGTGTGTGGAGATGCATCAATGGCACGTGATGTTTCACACACTGTTTTGAATATTCTGAGCAACTACGCTGCTATGACGGAACAGGAGGCCCGTAACTTTATGGATGCTATGAAGGAGAATGGGCTGTACCATGAGGACATCTTTGGGGTGACCCTGAGGACAGCAGAAGTCACAGACAGATACAGAAATGCTGCTAGAAGGTGTGTGCATGCTTGGTAACAGATTCAAGAAGGTTACATTAGTATGTTAAGACTGTCTGAATGCTTTAATTTGAATTTGAATTTGTAGAGGCTCATAGCTGCATTGTAAGTTTAATTGGGAATTAAACTGAACAATACAGCAGCTTGCAAGGGTGAGGTGGTCACAGGACGTTTTGGTTTATTAGCCTTCGTCAACTGCTTACAGGGTGACCCTTATACCTTACCTTGTAAGCAGTTGACTTTCATTTGCCATTGGCATGAGCAGTGGACCACACTATTGGTTAGGTTTGTGTAGCAGAATACTGTCTTTAAATGTTCCATCCACTAAATTTTGTTGAGCCTTGTTACGCTAAAATGTATGTGTACATGTTGCTTACATAACGCTTATACCCGTTGCTGCCTTTGTCTAAGGAATTAACCTTGATCTCTGCAGGACCTGGAATGTGCTGCTTAGCAAAAAGTCAGCTTCTGCTGATATGGATGAAGTGAGTGCTCCAGTGGTACGTAGCTACTGATTACAAGAGACCATCTGTCTTTGAACTTCGTCTTGTGAGCTGTGAGGTGCAGAACTATTCTTTCTGATTATTTGTTGTTCTTGTAACACCATGCCTTTGCAAGGGATGAAAGGTTTGAGACTTTCTAGCAGTAAATCAGACACAGGGTGTTTCCACTGCCATGGCTGTCAAGGTAATGATAACCTAGATGCCCATGCTCTCACAGCCAGAAACATCCTCTGTCTGACATTTGCTGTGGCCGTAGTTCAGAAGTTTGTTTTTGCAATGCTTGTCATATATAGCAGTCTCTACTACATCAGTAAAGATATTCAGTGGTTTAGGAATACCAAGTGTGGAGCACTTTGGAGACTGAAACAATTGCAAATTTAGCAAGGAGTATGGAGCAACTCTGTGAAGAGCCATGCTAGAGGAAGCATTGCCTTGTTAATAAGTACCCCTGAGTATAAGGCGATAGTCACACTACATTAGAAATGATGCTGGTGGTATAGTCATGTTTCGCTGGTCCCACTATACGGTATGTGACATGGATAACTTACATTGTTCCGAGTTTTGTGGTGGTCCATAGCAGGTAGCTGCAGAGAGCCCCACGGTAAGGTGCAGATGTTCCGTACAGACCCAGCGGAAGTTCCGCCGAATTATATTAAAAGAAAATGGTGATAGCTAATCAGTTACGTAACTTGCGCTCTGCGATCACTGTTAAGCAGCCACCGTCCTGATGGGAGAAAGATTGACTTAGTTCACTGAAGAACTGGACCAATTTGTTCACGAACTGTTTCATTTCATTGTGTACTGTGCTCGCAGTGAATCTTCCAACAGGATTGTAACCCACAGTGACAGCGTTGCACTTCATTGTTGGCAGCCATGGCTGCTTACAGTAGCATTGGCTGCCAACTACTTAAATTAAGATGTCCCAATTTCCAATTCGTCCAATTTGTCCCAATTCCCTCCCAATCGTATCACGTATCGCCGGCTTAACATGGTCTAATACTGCGACGACTTCTTTTCACCGTACCAAATGGAAGCAACTGAACTCGGGGAAGCGATCAAAGGTACCGCTTAGCGTTCCATCATATCCACTTCATTCACAATCGTAAATCTGCACTGCAAACTGGTAATTGCCACGCTGACATTGCGGATTGTTCCCTGGCTAGCCGTGGTCAGCCAGTGCAGAGCTTCCACCTGATACCCTGCACACATGTTTATGTTTATGATAAAGAGTTATGTGTGCTCTGCAGCAGATGGTAACTGATGTTGTGCAAGATAGTTTCCCTCTACTGTCTTTAATGTCTCTTTATAGGAAGTGGAGCCAGGTTGCACACAGGAGCAATTGGGTGTGACCAAGAGAGTTCACAAACTTTCGCGTCTCCCCACGGTCACTCTTCTCGTGAATCTGGATGGCCCAGGAGTTGTTGATGGCTCAGCAGATTTTCCTCAGTGAGTTAATCCATTGGTGCCGAATGACACGTTTAGGTGCCATTGCCAAGGAGGCTTGAAAACATTGTTTTCTCACAAAACGTACTTCATGGCATGTGCATCAATGGAAAGCTGTCTCGCAACAAGTCTGTATTGCCTCCCAGTTGTGCAAGCTCTGTACAAGCAACTTCTTGTTTCAAGCAAATTGCATTATTTCTATCTAGTCTGTACTTGAATGTGTGCAGTTTCTTGCTTTGATGAAAGCAGGACATTCAATTCCTGTGGTATTGTGTCAAACAACACAACTTTATTGTCACAGTTAATGACTGTGAAAAGGTCAGACAGTACATACATGTGGCATCTTGCCCACTTACGCAACGCCTTCCTGTAAAGAATCTACATTAGGTACTAGAAGACTGTCAACCATCCTTGACTGCATCTACCAACGAAATGCTCCTCTTACATTGTTGTTTGGGAGGCAAAACATATGGGCTGTAGATTTTTGGGGCTGTAGCATCAACCTAACCCTAACCCAACCCCAGGACCTCTCTGGGTGACAGATTTTGTCAATGCAATTGTGTGCTCAAGCATGTGGTGTACTTCGGCACAAAGTCGTAGCCTGCTTGCTGGTGACGGTAAATTCCATGGCAATAAAGAACACACAGTATAACATCTGCTTCTGGTTAGGATTAAGTATGCTTCAACCTAAATGGATTACATAGTAGGTTAACATTACCCTGACCCTACATGCTTATTTGCTCTAGGATTCCACTTCCATCAGGACGCAAAATATCTCAGCCGGCACCCAGCCAGCAGCGCATGCGTAAGGCACTTTAACTGGTCCCAGGATTAAAGATACTCAACTCAGTGACAGTGATACGTAGGACTCACTGAAGACTGCATGCGATTGACATGATGCTGTTGTATCCATTGTAGCTTGGTGCACACTAGCCAAAGTTAACAGTTTTTTGGACGTTTCATTCAGTTGGTTTCTTTTAGCCATTCACTGATGAAGGTGACTGCAATGCCACCGAATTAAACATTTGAACAATTGTTAGCTTTGACTAGTGTGCACCGAGCCACAATGGACAATTTTCCTAGCAATGCAGGCCTCTAGAAATGATGCTGTTATATGCTGTTAAATCTTATTTTAAGGTTGACTATCCTAACACTAACATGAATATTCAAATTGTTCTTTGAATATTTGGCTACTGAAGGATTATTAATTTTGTTCCGTCCTTAAATAATGAGCATGATTTCTTCTGATACTGTTACATGGACCTGTGCATTGTTGGGGAAGCAATTCACATGCCTGTACGTATTCAGAGCTAGCTACCTACATGCACAAACGCACACGCACACACAGGCACAGTGCCATGTGGGACAATCTGATTATACTATATGAATCTTTGCAAACTTAGCTTGTGTGTGTGTTTGTGGTGTGTGTGTGTACATGTGTACATGAGTGTGTATAGGAGTGCCCCATTCAGTGGGATTACGTGCTACTTCAGGTCTAGAGCCAGTTATTGTAGCACTAAGGAGGTGCATTACATTGTTGGAGCAAGCCTGAGCAAGCTGAATGAGTTGTAGCTACAGTGCATGAAACAGCCCACGGGCATGAGTGTTAAAGAGCTGGCTGGAGAGGCTGCAAGATGAGTGTTAACAGATTTGTAAGAGCTAGGGAGGGGAGAGGACACGGGTGGGGCACACAAGGGTGATTAAATGTATGTAGGTCAGGAGTTAGGAGTTTCTTGAGAGCAAGACATACATGATGGGGAACGCAGTTACTCTAGGTACATGGGAGGAGTAGGAGATACAACAGATGGGGGAAGGAGTGAGAAGGGCCATGGGAGTAAGTAGGAAGTGGGAGCTACGAATGGACAGGAAGCTGACTGAGCAGGATGCTGTGGACATTGAGCAGGGGTGGCAGGGCTAACTAGTTACTGAAGCTGGAGGGAGAGAAGTCACCAGTCTTCATCCCTTGGTCTCCACTGGTCTACGCTGGTCTCCACTGGTCTCCGCTAGTGTCCACTGGTCTCCGCTGGTCTCCCTTGGTCTCCACTGGTCTCCGCTGGTCTCCCTTGGTCTCCGCTGGTCTCAGTTGGTGTCCCTTGGTCTCCACTGGTCTCCGCTGGTCACCGTTGGTCTCTGCTGGTCTCCGCTGGTCTCACTTGGTCTCCAGTGGTCTCCATTGGTCTCCGCTGGTCTCCTCTGGTCTCCACTGGTCTCCGCTGGTCTCCCTTTGTGTCCACTGGTCTCCACTGGTCTCCACTGGTCTCCCTTGGTCTCCACTGGTTTCCGCTGGTCTCCGCTGGTCACCCTTGGTCTCTGCTGGTCTCCGCTGGTCTCACTTGGTCTCCGCTGGTCTCCACTGGTCTCCGCTGGTTACCTTTGGTCTCCACTGGTCTCCGCTGGTCTCTGCTGGTCTCTGCTGGTCTCCGCTGGTCTCCCTTGGTCTCCACTGGTCTCCGGTGGTCACCCTTGATATCCGCTAGTCTCCGCTGGTCTCCAATGGTCACCACTGGTCTCCGCTGGTCTCCACTGGTCTACGCTGGTCTCCCATGGTCTCCGCTGGTTTCCCTTGGTCTCCGCTGGTCTCAGTTGGTCTCCGCTGGTCTCAGTTGGTCTCCGCTGGTCTCTGCTGGTCTCAGTTGGTCTCCTTTGGTCTCCACTGGTCTCCGCTGGTCTCCGCTGGTCTCCACTGGTCTACGCTGGTCTCCCATGGTCTCCGCTGGTTTCCCTTGGTCTCCGCTGTATGGGGTCCAGTGCATCCTGTATGGGGTACAGTGCATGTTGTTAGGGGTTCAGAGCATCTTGTAGGAGGTCCAGTGCATCCTGTAGGGGGTCCAGTGCATCTTATAGGGGGTCCAGTGCATGTTGTAGAGGGTCCAGTGCATTTTGTATGGGGTCCAGTGCATCTTGTATGGGGTACAGTGCATCCCATAGAGGTGTCAAGTGCATCCTATTAGGGTCCAATGGATGATGTAGGGGGTCCAGTGTATATTTTAGGTTGTCCATTGCATCCTATATGTGGTGCAGTGCATTATATAGTGGGTCCAGTTTATCATGCAGTGATTTCAAGTACAATCTTACTTTTCCATGTGTCCGCAGTTGAAAAACCAATCTATTAGAGAATTTGGGTTTCAGTGCATCTTGTAGGGGGTCCAGTGCATCTTGTAGGGGATCCAGTGCATGTTGTAGGGGGTCCAGTGCATCCTGTATGGGTCCAGTTCATCTTGTATGGGGTACAGTGCGTCCCATAGAGGTGTCGAGTGCATCCTATTAGTTGTCCAGTGGATCATGTAGGGGGTCCAGTGTATATTTCAGGGTGTCCATTGCATTCTGTATGTGGTCCAGTGCATTATGGGTCTAGTTCATGATGTAGTGATTTTGAGTACGATCTTACTTTTCCATGTGTCCGCAGTTAAAAAAAACAATCCATTAGAGAGTTATGTTGTGAAAACTACATTCCATCTTTGCAGTGAAAGCTTTCGCACACAATAACTTGCGATAGAAAACGCGTATCAAAAGTGGACACATGCTATATTTGGAAAACATCTTTACCTTAATACCACTACTTTTGTTGTGAAACATAAGGCTCTTCTGAGGTGCCACATGGTAATTTACTAAAGAAACCCATTTTGCCTCCTTTAACAGCCAGTCACATGACGCGCTGGTGACTTCCTGTCTCAGTGGGCAGGCATAACCATTCTTCACAGAAATGACGACCGCGGGATACTTAACTTACCATGATGTCTTGCGCCGCGCGTGGCCTACATCATCTTCCATATATATGTGAAATAGACTCCTGCTTACCTGCTCTGGTATCTAAGTTGTCTCTTTGCCTCCACGCCTTTGAGGCCATACAGGTAGCACTGGATGCCCTATAGGTAGCACTGGAGGCCCTACAGGTAGCACTGGAGGCGCTCTAGGTAGCATTGGAGGCCCTACAGGTGGCATTGGAGGCCCTCTAGGTAGCACTGGAGGCCCTACAGGTGGTACTGGAGGCCCTCTAGGTCGCACTGGAGGCCCTATTGGTATGCACTGGAGGCTATATAGGTTCTTCATCTAGGAAGCTGTCACTAAAATATTTGTTGTACACATGTGAAGTACTATAATGCAGCTACAGTTTCATGTATAGCTTGCTTTGTTCTGGTCTAAACTCTAGGAGAAAAAGAGAGAATATATATGAAGGTCAAAAACTGGCTGTGTGAAGCCACATTGTTTACATAGATGCCATAACCACATGCAAGTAGTCTCGTACCCAGACCGTTTTCTCCCATCCATTTTTATATTATGACGTAATCGGTCGGGGAGAAAGGGTCTGGCACATTTCCTCTACGGTAGTTCTTCCACCCACGCAACCACAGACATGCAATTAATCATACACCCGCGCGAGGTAGTAAGCGTCAGGCCGGGGAGCAGAAATGCGAAGAAACCGTTGTGTTCTCACGTAGGAGCACTTGATATGTTTCCAAGGAGAGTTCCCTGCCAAAGGAAAGGCAGAATCCAGCGTTTGAAGCAGGTTGAGAGTGCAGAAGTCACCCATGGCATCAGAAACAGTTTGACGCTTCTCTTACTGCGGACGATGCTTCTCTTATTGCGGACGAAAGCGGAGAATAAGCTTGTCAGAGGACCTATAGGTATTACAACATGGGCCACCGATGGCTAAACAGCGAAGACAACCTGTGAAGATGGCCGTGTTATCGTGGGTACTGAGTAAAAAGCATTTTTCTTGCCAGATGGCCGAAATCGCCTACACTGGCTTGGAAATAAAGTTAAAATAGCCTAGTCTGTGAGGTTAATCACCGCCCGCAATGCTGTAGTTTTTCGGTTCTCCGCCGTTCTGACAGTCCAGCGAGCTTTACATCGGCAATTAACATGCCTCACTGTGTCCGTACATTCCAGGTCATTAACGAGTTCTCACATAGGTTATGTGCCAGACCCCTTCCCTGCACATGACGTCACGATTAAATGGCCAGCGGACGGGTGGGGTCTGGGTACGAAACTAACATGCGAGTGCTGGGAACCCTCAAAGAACTCATGGACTTGGGAGGGCATAGGTATTGACTCACATATTGACATTGAACATTGTTTGTTACTGTATATTCATTTTGTAAAACATCTTAATTATTTGACTAAATTTTAGTAGTTTATTGCTTCACTAATTCATTCCATTAATGAATCATTTTATTCCAATAATAATTATTTTTAATCATTATTTAAATGTAAATTAAATTTTACATTAAGTTCATTTATTAAAAAAGTTTTAGTGAGCAAAATAATTTTGAAGTATGAAAAAGTTTGTGCTAAATACTTTTAAGTGTAAAAAATGTATATATAAATTGAAATGTAAAAACATTTTGGCGTAGCATAATTTTTGTGTATGAAAACATTTATTGTGAATTAAACAGTTTTGGATTAGAATAAAAATTGGTAGTAAAAACAATTTCAGCGTAAAAAATTTTAATGTGCAAAAAACGTATAAATGATTCGTGTAAAATTTAAACGTTTTAGGTCTTGAAAGTGTTTTAGTGCCTAATTAAATTGTGGTGCATTAAAAACTTTCTGGCATAAAAATAGTTTTATAAAAACCTTTAGTGTGCTAAATAAAGCATTTTTGGTGATTTGAAAAATGTTTGGTGCCTTAAAAATGTTAAAGGTAAAAACTAATGTATCAAATGAACATTTTGTGTTTAAAATGCTTGATGCAACGAAATATTTTGATGAAAACATATTTGGTGTAAAAATTGTGAAGAAAATGCATGAATTTTAGAGAACAATAACTTTTTAATAATTTTTTGCTGATTTTAAAATATGAGTGGAATTATGAATAAAAATATAAATAATAGTAATAACAGTAATGATACTGGCTTGATGTGCATTCAAATACAGACTGCATGATATATGTTATACCGAGGGCATATAAGCCATTTGAATACATTCACCTGATATCCACTCGGGGTGATTATGCGTTTGAATGGGTTGACTCAGTATTCACCATGCACATACTTGCCCACAGCAGAATGTCCATTCATAAATGATTCCTATGCTAGCATTGGCAGTGTGTGGTCATGTGCACTTCAAAATTAAAGTCTAGGAAATATACATTTCTACGGCTCAACAATGAAAAAGAATTGACGTGACAGGTGCTAAAAATCTGGTTGTGTACATATATGTACATGCTTGTGTATGTACAAGTGTATAAGAATTCTTAAACATAAAATAAGATTGGAAATCATGTTTAAAAATACAATAAATAGAGAATAAAAAATTAGAAGAAAACATTTTTGAGCATACAAAAAATTTGGACAAGAAAATTATTACAGAGTACACATTACACATTATTACAGATACACAAATTTAGAGGCAGAAGAACATGAAGATACAAAGTTTTAGAAACAAAACTTGAATGAAAAAATTTGGAAATACAAAGAACATTTTAAGAAAAATGTACAAAGCATGTTTGGAAATATAAGAAATTTCAACTAAAAATTAATTTTATGAAAATCCAAAAAATGGAGACAAAACAATTACTGGCATATCAATAGATGTAAAAGTAAAGTAATTCAGATGAAGAAAAATTGTAAATACAAAAATGATACTCAAACATTTTGGGAATACAAAAAATGAACCTACAAAGAAATTGGTCATGCTAAGATTATTAAAAATGCAACATTTTACATGTAGAAGTACATGCTTGGAGATACATAAAATTATAAAAACTTAAAAGAAAAAAATTTGGAAATGCAAAACGAATACATTGAAGATGCAAAAATTTAGAGACAAAACGTATGAAAATTTGGGCTATTTAGATTTAACTAAAAATTTAGCAAAAATGCTATTGAGAATGCAAAGAATTTTGATGAAAACATTTTTGCAGCATCAAAAAATTTTAAGATGCAAAATAATTTAGATGTATGGAATGTTTTAAATACAAAAAAAGAGAAACATAAGAACTTTGCAAATATAAAAAATTGAACACACAAAAATTGGGCATGTTAAAAGATTTTAAAGATACAACAATTTAATTTCCCTAACTAAATCCGCTGCAAAGTGACATGGATAAATGTAACTTCTCTCCCTACCCCAAATAGTTGTGCACCTTATAACTGTTCCCAGGAGCATCTGACTGTAAGCACTCACATGGAAAAGTTAGATCTTTTTCTTGACTTTCGAAATCAACCTTCACCATGTGTCAGCACCACAAGCTCACTTGCCATACGAAGATTTGCTGAGAAGACTCATTGCCAGCTTCACGGGCAGCCATTGTCACATGACTTTCCTGTGATATCCTGTTAAAATGTCATAACACTTGGAGTGGAGCTTTGGGAAATGACTGCGTAACCGTCTTAAAACTGCGCGCTAATGTCTAGCTGCCAGCAAGAACGATTAGCTTCGTGATTGAAGCAGATTTGTGCGACGAGTCCAGCGTTACTGTACAATTTGTCTTGCGAATCACGCACACATCACACGCCGTCACATGCGTAACCACGGTAACGTCAAAGAATGTGATAAAACCGCACGGTTTACACTAAGATAAACTACTTTGTTTACATATGCCATGTCCCACATTCGTGTAGAGAGAAGTGTGCATCCTGTATGGGGTGCAGAGAACCTTGTAGGGGGTCCAGTGCATTTTAAAGGGGACCCAGTGCAATCTGTATGGTGTCCAGTGCATCTTGTAAGGGGTCCAGTGCATCTTGTTGGGGGTACAGTGCATGTTGTGGGGGTCCAGTGCATATTGTGGGTGGTCCAGTTCATCCAACATGGGGTTCAGTGCATCCTGTATGGGGTCCAGTGTATCCTGTAGGGTGGTAAAGTGCATTATTTGGGGGGTCTAGTGCACTAAGAACTTCAGTGCATCCTGTACGGGTCCAGTGCATCTTGAGGAGGGTCAAGTGCATCTTTTAAGGGGTCCAGCGCTTTCTGATTACAAACAATTTAGAGATAATATGTTTAGAAAAAATGTTGGAGAAATAAAATTTAAAACAAAAGGTTTTAGACATGCTGAAGAAATTTAGATATACTGAAGAATTATAAAAGATACAAATTTGAAAACAAATTTGAAGATTTAAAAAATTGTAATCAAATAATGTAAAAATTAAATCTTTTAAAGACAAAATTTTTAAAAAAATTTTAATATAAAAAAATTTTTAATAAAGAAAAAATTCAAAAAAAATAATTTGACGATATTGAAATTTAGAGCACTTAATAAATTTAAAACAGAAACATTATTGAGAAAGCAAAAATTTGGACATGTAAAAATTCTTTAGACTAAATAGTTTTGAGATAAAATATGTTAGGAGAAACAAAAAGTTGAGGCATTGAAAATTAAAAAATTAAATACAAAAATTTGGACTTACGAAAATTTTACACATGCAAGTAGATCTTACAGATACAAAAAATTTGTAGATACAAAAACATGTCTGGAGATACAAAAACCTTTAGTGATAGAAATAATATGAAACAAAAATTTGGGCAGAAAAGAAACTTTGTACATAGGGTTACATAGTGGCCCCAAAGCTCTATGGGTCTGATATGGGTATCAATGGATAGCCCTTCAAAAAATGACCTCTAGGGAACGTAAGTCTGGTAGGCAGAGTTACACTAGTTTTTGAGATAATGGCCTTTGAAAATTTTCCAAGCATGATGTTGGTAGGAAGCGATGTCATTAGAGATATTGAAAGTAAGTAGTCATGGTTATGAGTTGGGGTTAGTGGTCAGGGTTAAGGGTCAGGGTTAGGGTTAGGGTTAGGGCCAGGGTTAGGGTTAGGGTTAGGGCCATCGTTAGTGGCCCATTTCGGGCCACCGGAGGCCGTTTTGGGCCACCGTTTTGTCGAAATGGGCCACTCTGCTGCAATTTTGGGCCACTGGGCGGATTTCTGGGCCACCCTAGACAATTTTGGGTCACTTTGGTTCATTTCAAAATGTGCCACTTTTGAGATTCTGGGCCACCAAAATGTGCCACTTTCTATTTATTGGGCCACCTTTCATTCCACTTTTGGGCCACTCTTCCTGGCAAAATGGGTCACCACTGTGGATATTCCGGGCCTCTGAGGTCCGTGGGCTCTGGGCCACATTTTGGTTATGGTGCTTTTGATACTTTTGCTCTTAACAGGCTGCCAAATTCGCCCCTGTTCCTTTTTCGGTAGCTAGGACTGCTTTGTTGCTTTGAGTTTTGTTTTGCAGTGAGCGGCCACGCACCTTTGCGCAGTTCAACGTGGGACTCTTGGGGATTTTGCTGAATGTGGTTTTGTCCTTGCTTTACCATTACTTGTAGAAGTGAGTCCTCTTTAGTGAACTTGACATGTACATTTGCTCTTTTTCCCATTGTTCCAGGTGGTATCCAAGTAGGGAACCTTGGCCGCAACTTTGTGTCGCATGCCTAAGCACATAATGCACATATTAGGGTTAGGGTTAGGATGAAACAATGATGACCCAAACCAAAATGCTACAGAGTAGTCTATCACAATATCGGTTGTAAACACAGCATCAATATATACACTCCTGCAATTGCATGTATTTCCAAGAATCTTCATTGTTTTAGTGTTTCAGTAGTCCAGAAGCGAACTTTTCTAGCAAATTTTAGAATTCTATGTCAAACATGTAAAATTTATTTCCCAGAACTGAAAAATAAAATTGGGCCCAAAATAGGCCAAAGTGGCCCAGTGGCCCATTTTTTCCTGAAAGCAGTAGAAAAAATATTTTTGTGGAATGGATACCTACTACCTTCCTAGTTACTATTTCTGTGAGTGAAAAAATCCCTAGTTCAAGAAGGAAAGAATGGGCCACTTTGGGAGTGGCCCAAAAGGCGGCCCATTTTTGGAAACCCTGCAATTTTATCCAAAATGGTAAATCTGCATCAGACATGTTGTTAGGAATCCCCTGGGGTAAAAAAGGAAAATGGGCCAGTTTGGCCTAAAAGCAATGGGCCAAAGTGGCCCATTTTCTTCTTTTACCCCAAGGGCCTCCCAACATCATGTCTGATGCAGATTTACCATTTGGGGTTAAATTGCAGGGTTTCCAAAAATGGGCCACCCTTTTGGGCCAAAGTGGCCCATTTTCCTTTTTTACCCCAAGGGCCTCCCAACATCATGTCTGATGCAGATTTACCATTTGGGGTAAAATTGCAGGGTTTCCAAAAATGGGCCACTCTTTTGGGCCAAAGTGGCCCATTTTCCTTTTTTACCCCAAGGGTCTCCCAACAACATGTCTGATGCAGATTTACCATTTGGGGTAAAATTGCAGGGTTTCCAAAAATGGGCCACCCTTTTGGGCCAAAGTGACCCATTTTCCTTTTTTACCCCAAGGGCCTCCCAACATCATGTCTGATGCAGATTTACCATTTGGGGTTAAATTACAGAGTTTCCAAAAATGGGCCATCCTTTTGGGCCAAAGTGACCCATTTTCCTTTTTTACCCCAAGGGCCTCCCAACATCATGTCTGATGCAGATTTACCATTTGGGGTTAAATTACAGAGTTTCCAAAAATGGGCCATCCTTTTGGGCCAAAGTGGCCCATTTTCCTTTTTTACCCCAAGGGCCTCCCAACATCATGTCTGATGCAGAATTAGCATTTGGGGTTAAATTGCAGGGTTTCCAAAAATGGGCCACCCTTTTGGGCCAAAGTGGCCCATTTTCCTTTTTTACCCCAAGGGCCTCCAAACAACATGTCTGATGCAGATTTACCATTTGGGGTTAAATTGCAGGGTTTCCAAAAATGGGCCACCCTTTTGGGCCAAAGTGACCCATTTTCCTTTTTTACCCCAAGGGCCTCCCAACATCATGTCTGATGCAGAATTACCATTTGGGGTAAAATTGCAGGGTTTCCAAAAATGGGCCACCCTTTTGGGCCACTTTGGCCCAAAAAATGGCCCATTTTTTTAAAACCCTGATTTCTACCCAAAACGGTAAAAATGCATCAGATGTGTGATTGGGACAACCCTGGAGCAAAAATAAAAAATGGGCCACTGTGGCCCAAATAGAGGCAAAATTCTTTAATAATAACCTAGGACTTGTCAAAACACTTGCAAAGCATCAAGGAACCAGTCTGGATGCGTTTGGTAAAAGAAAAAAATGGGCCACTTTTGGACAAAATTTAACCCCAAAATTTTAAATCTGTCTGAAAAGTGTAAAAGTGTATTCAAATAGCACTTCTGAACACTTTTTGAATGGTGGCCCATTTTTGAGAAAATTTTGCCCCACACAAAATACTGCGGGGAATTGTAAATTTTTTACAGGGGACATCAACTTACCTTGACGAAGCAATTCCCAAAAGATGGGGATCCCTAGTCCAAAGTGGACAAAATGGGCCGTTGCGGCCCAAAATTCCACCAGCGAGTGGCCCAAAATTTTTATTGCTAATAAGCATTAGACGCGAGCTTAGAATCATTTTGAGAGGGGTCAAAAAATTTTGGGAACCCCAAACCCCAACCCCGCGCAGAAAATTTTTTTGCCAAAATGTTCAGGTCGCCGTCCCGAGTCTAGATTCCAAAACCCCAATAACCCCAAAACCAGGGTCACTCCATGGCCAGGGTTAGGGTTAGGGTTAGGGTTAGGGTTAGGGTTCTATCTTCAGCGCGGAAGGCGTGCGTTGTAGACTTGTCTGAGCTCGCTTGTAGTAGACATTGAGGCCTCATGTGCCCTGAAACGTCGCTGTAGACTCGCCACAGTCCTTTTATGCTGCAATTCCACGTATTGTATGCACAGCAAGCATTCTATGCTAGCCTTAGCTCTCTAGAAATGACCATGGAGGCCTCCTGTCCCTAGAAACGGCGCTGTAGACTCGCCGTAGACCTTTCTGCTAAGGTGCAGTTGGGGTATAGTCAGAATCAGGCGCCATGGACGCGCTTTAGCCCTATGAAACATAGCATATCTGCGTAGGAATGCACTTATGGCCCACCATCAAGTCCTCTTGTGCCTACAGTACGTTTTGCCCGATAGGTTTGGTTGTACGGAAATCATTTACATATGTGTTGTCTTGTGCACATGCAGCCAAAGAGCCACAGCCTTAGCGTCGGTCATAGGTGAGTCTCCCCCAGCACGCACTACGTAGTGACTATGTACATGTGTAGTAGTTAGGTGTTGTGTGGCGTTAGACCAGCTGCTCCTCAGTGACAATTTAGGTCCCAAATTTGCTACCTAGTCTCTATTCTATGCCGTCGTTCTATTGCGCATAATTGGGTGCCATCGTGAAGTTAGGTGTCGTGGATGGATCGCTACACATGCTTACCGTCATGATTACAAATTGCTAATGCAACAGGTACAGTCGTTGATAGTGGGTGATAGCAAATTTTAAACAGAGTCATGTAAGTGGGTGTTTGTGTAGGTGAATTTCTGTTGGGGTGGATAGGAGTTGATAGGTGTTCTCTGTGGCTTTGTACTGGAAATCTACGGGATATACCCACTGATCCACAGTGGCTTTCCGTATATCCCCGAGTTTGCAGTGGTATCTGTTACCTCCAACGTGGTTGAGTGGCAAATACCTGAGCGTCGTCTTGGCTTTGTCAATCCGCATGACTTTGCCCACGTCAACTTTTGGCTTCACTGCGGTGGAGTCTGGCAGCACGATTGCGACAATGTCTCCTAGATCAGGTCCTTCGTTGTCACTGTCACTGTCGCTGTCAGTTGGTGGCTCTCTGGTGGATGGCCCGGCCGAGTCCTCAGTGGTGGTGGTTGCCGAGGACAGGGCCTTCTCAAGTAGGCCTCCGGTGTACTTCCTGCCCTTCTTTTCCCTGTCCACCTGTGTGCGTCTGTCGTAATGCTCTTTTTGCTGCATATTCACGAGTGGATAGGGATTCACGTTAAAGTTGGTAGGCATAGGTTCATGGGTGGACATATGTTTGTGCATGCTGGTTGCAATGGAGTGAGTAGGGTTTGAATGCACATGTCAGTGCTTGCTCACCGCTCGCCTGCTGTGCCGCATGGCTGTGGCCATAGACTCCTTTTCTGCTTCTGAAAGGTTTGACTTCTCACAGTGGGTAACGAAAATGGATCTCAGCAAAGTGGGGCCAATCTTTTTCGCAATGTGGCGTTCAAAGATTCCCTCAATGTAGGCAGTCCACGAACTGGCACTGTATGGTGCTCCCCTATCGTTCTGTACCAAAGAAAGAATTGAGTTAGAGAACGACAACTGCACTGTGATGGTGATAGCGGTGATTCCGGTGGTGGTGTATACATGCATAGGTGTACCATATATATAGTTATATGTATGTCTTGTACTCACTAAGAAGAGGGCAGTGGTCTGTTGTCCTGCTCCCAGCAGGACCTCCCTGTGGTGACTTAGGTGTATCACAAGGTGACTCAATAGCTGACTGTCATCGTCCAGGGGGAGGAAGTGGTCCCCGTAACTCTTGTGAGTCTTGTAATCGGCCAATAGAAGGTAGGCTTGCCTGCCATCCGTAGTGATGTAGAGGCAGTTTGGCCTCGCTTGGTCCACCACTGGCATAGGTAGTTTGTCGTGGATGGCCACGTGTAACGTTTGGAACTCCTTTGCACGGCCAGGTGGGAGGGCGGTGTAGAAGAGCATGGCCAGTAGTTTCTGAGACTCCTGGGCCTTTATGCGGGGGCGGGTTGCTCCTTCAAAGAGACCCTTCTGCTCTTTGACTGCGGCCAGAATGTCATCCCTGCATAGAGAAGGGAGGAGGGTAGGGGAGGGTGGCATGGACGCCGTGGAGTAGGTATATGTAAGGCTTTGAGTTGCTCCAATGCAAGTCTTTGGTATAGCTTTGACACTTAGCCCACCACTGAAAGTTGTCAAATCCCCCTCAGACTCACCATTCGGCCCACTTCTGCTGTGCTTGCAATGCTTGCCAGCTTCGGCATGCTGTAGAGGAGACGACCTGCCTACGGCACTGCTCCCCGAGTCTGCCCACGTTTATGTAGTGCTCCTGCTCGCTGTACTCCTTTCCATCCTTTATGTAGAGGTAGCGTAGGCCATACCTCAGGTTTTCGAGGTATCGTGAAATGGTGATGCCCTGGAGAGGCTTTTCTTTCAGGGTTAACACGAACCCCTCAATCATTTCAGCGTCCAAGAGGCACTCAAGGGCGGGGCTGGTCTGCTGTTCTTCTTTTACGTATGCAAAGAAGACTAAGTGTGTGCAAGGGAAAGGGATTAGCGGGTGAGGGGGTCTCAATTGTACGGTGTGTAGACAGACATGATGTGTGATCTACGTACGTAGTGTGGAGCCTGTGGCATAGTCTGTGTGCGTGGGGATGGGTGGGTAACAAGTGGCAGGTACACTGACTTACGTAGATGGTGCAGCTGTACTCTCTCCCATGTGATTGATGCAATGGGGTCCCGGCCCCTCTGTAGGCTGACCGGGTCCGTGAAAAAGCACCTCATTTTGTCCATTTTCTCGCGTAGTGCCTCATGCTCTGGAGCATGGATATCGAGGTAGCTCCTCGTGCGTCCTCCTTTATTGGAGGCAGTCCCTTGATGCCGTCGTTTGGCTGGTGGCTGGTAGTCGCTACCACCATCACTGTCACTGCTGCGTAAGAGAGAAGCCGCATATGTAATGCATTTATGCCGCCAATTCACTTGTATGTATGTATGTATGTATGTATGGCTATGAAATTTCTGTTGCAATGTAAACAGTGTGAGGGAGGTGGGCATGCAGTGTTTCTCTTAAGATGGATGGGTTGGTGTGTGTGAGACCTTGTTGGGGTGGATTGGTGTGTTGTGGCCGTCTCAGTGGGTGGGTGTTCTGTCCCGGTCTCCGTGGGTGGGTGTTCTGTCCCGGTCTCCGTGGGTGGGTGTTCTGTCCCGGTCTCAGTGGGTGGGTGTTCTGTCCCGGTCTCAGTGGGTGGGTGTTCTGTCCCGGTCTCAGTGGGTGGGTGTTCTGTCCCGGTCTCAGTGGGCGAGTGCTCTGTGGACGCCTTGGTGGGTGGGTTCTCGGTGGCCATCTCAGTGGGTTGGTGCTCCGTGGCCGTCTCTGTGGGTGGGTGCTCGGTCCCAGTATCAATGGGTTGGTGCTCCGTGGGCACTTCAGTGGGCGGGTGCTCTGTCCCCGTCTCGGTGGAGAGGGGGCGAGTCTCGGTAGGCTGGAGCTCTGTGCCAGTCTCAGCGGGGTAGGGCTGTTGGTGAGCCTCAGTGGGGTGGGGAAGGGTCTCAGGGGTGTGGAGTTGTGGGGGAGTCTCTGTGGGGTGCTCATGGATGGATGCACCTCCTTGTCTGCCTGTGGGAAGGTAGGTATAGGTAGGTAGGTAGATGGCTTGGTACTGAAGGTATCAGTGATTACTACTTTGGTAGGTAGGTAGGTAGGTAGGTAGATGGCTTGGTACTGAAGGTATCAGTGATTGCTACTTTGGTAGGTAGGTAGGTAGGTAGGTAGGTAGGTAGGTAGGTAGGTAGGTAGGTAGGTAGGTAGGTATATTAGGTAGGTACGTACGTACGTACATAGGTGGCTTGGTATTGAAGGTATCAGTGATTGAAACTGTTAGGGATTAAGGTTAGCCGGCCATTGTGGTGTTGTAGGGACTGCTCATACCTCTTTGTGAGCCCTGTGCCGCCAGGGCAAAAGCCGATTTCCACAGAAGTTTCCAAAAGAGGTCCTCTTCGCCCGCCATTGTCAACTTGCGCTTCTTTCTCTTTGGACTAATGCACTGGCTGTATGGGCGCCTCCTTTTGTGGGCTAGCCTAGACCCCGCCCACAAAATGGTCCCATCTGCATTCCTGGTTGCGACCACAACAACACAACAAACAGCTCCACTGTTGCGACCACAAATCACAACAAACAGCTCCACTGAGCAAATAACAAACTGATTAATTCCTGGCCTAATGTCCCCCAGGTTGGGCGATGTCATTGCGTTGTCCCTCCCACAAGATGGCCCCTTGTACGTGCATGCCCTTTGCCATGCATGCCTGTGGTGGGTCGGTGGTGGGTTAGGAATTTAGTTGTTTTTCATTCGAATCACACTGATTCCAGCTTACAAATGACAATACAAATAGTGGTTAAGCGTTCCTGTGTGTTTCTCCTATAGCCAAATTATTATGGTGCTCCTTATTTATTTATTTATTTATATGAATTTGCTTGAGCAAGCACTGCACTGATGAGCCCCAGAAGGGCGAAACGGCTTCACTATTGAAGCCGTCTGCAGTTATTGCATTGTGTGCGTGTATGTGTGGGTGGGTAGGTGTGGGCGGGTGCTCCAGCGGCGAGTGCGTGTGACTGTGAATTTGCTTGAGCAAGCACTGCACTGATGAGCCCCAGAAGGGCGAAACGGCTTCACTATTGAAGCCGTCTGCAGTTTTTGCATTGTGTGCGTGTATGTGTGGGTGGGTAGGTGTGGGCGGGTGCTCCAGCGGCGAGTGCGTGTGACTGTGAATTTGCTTGAGCAAGCACTGCACTGATGAGCCCCAGAAGGGCGAAACGGCTTCACTATTGAAGCCGTCTGCAGTTTTTGCATTGTGTGCGTGTAGGTGTGGGTGGGTAGGTGTGGGCGGGTGCTCCAGTGGCGAGTGCGTGTGACTGTGAATTTGCTTGAGCAAGCACTGCACTGATGAGCCCCAGAAGGGCGAAACGGCTTCACTATTGAAGCCCTAATCTTGCCACATCTTGCCTCATCTTGCTATTTCTTGCCTCATCTTTGCAATATCTTGCCTCATCTTGCTATATCTTGCCTCATCTTGCCTCATCTTGCTTTATCTTGCTATATCTTGCCTCATCTTGCTATTTCTTGCCTCATCTTGCAATATCTTGACTCATCTTGCTATTTCTTGCCTCATCTGGCCTCATCTTGCTTAATCTTGCTATATCTTGCCTCGTCTTGCCTCATCTTGCTATTTCTTTCCTCATCTTGCAATATCTTGACTCATTTTGCCTCATTTGCCTCATCTTGCTTAATCTTGCTATATCTTGCCTCATCTTACCTAATCTTGCCACATCTTGCCTCATCTTGCTTGTGCGTGTGACTGTGCATGCGTGTGACTGTGAATTGGCTTGAGCACTGCACTGATGAGCCCCAGAAGGGCGAAACGGCTTCATTATTGAAGCCGTCTGCAGTTACAGCATTGTTTGCATGTATGTGTGGGTGGGTGGGTAGGTGTGGGCAAGAGTGAATGCATGCATGACTGCATACCAAGGCCATCAAGTATCAACTGCATGCATGTGCATGTTCTCCACTTGCCTTATGACCACCTTCGGCCATATTGCATGCAAGATAAAATTATTATTATGATAGTGCGCGTGTGGTTGCGTATATGCTATGTAAGGTGGCCTCGCATTGCTGCCAGCACGAGCCTTTGCAGACAAGGGAGCACCAGCATGTCGGAAGGGTAGAGGCAAGTGCCAGGAGTGTGGCCACTCCGCCAGATGACCTCCCCCTGGAGTGTAATGCGAACGAACGCCTCGTAACGATGACCTCGTCGTATGGGCGCCGTCAAATCGTCATCAAAACCGTCAAAACACACAAAAAATAAGAGACAACTATCACACACGACTGCTAATCTAACCCCGAAGCCCTGTTCAAACCGCTGTCGGCGAGCTAGAGCCCTAACGCCCGATTTTCAGCCTGGACACGGGTCCAGGACAGAATGGGAGCGAAAACCGACATCACCGACGACAGATCTGCTGTTGAACCATCCAGACGCGCACAGAACACTGGAAAACACACACGCATACCCACGCCTGGAAAACACACACGCATACCCACGCCCGACTCTTTTTTAAGACTGCCGCGACATGGGTGCAGCACCCATGTGACCCTTGACCCCGCTATACCTTATGTACAGGGACAAGGCAGACAGCCTTGTGCTGCACGGCGATGAAGCAGCCCAAGCGCCTAAACATCACACACCAAGACTGATCTCCTATGGCTATCCAATGAAGCTAATTTCGTGCAGAAGCCTTTCTGCGTTTACCGGGCAGGCGACGCCGATTTTGCAGAAGACGGGGGCTGCAGCCATTTATGCGATTGCGCAATCCGGGAGCTGCAACAAAATACTATTCGACCGAGCAGCGCTTTTCCAAAGGTATGCAGCAAGCCGTATGTGCATAACATTAAATATTACTGGTGAACACTCTCCTGTCCACCAGAGTCATGTGCTGTTGAATGTGAATGTGCATGTGCAAGCAAATATGCCGTGTTCAGTTTAATATATGGTAATAATATATAGTATTATCCCTATCCTTTTTAATTTGTGCAGTGCTGCATTGGACCATGTGGTGTCCTAGTACCTATGGGTACGGTGCACTTAAATATTTATTGATATTGATATTTATTGATATGCAAGCTACATTAATTACTCAAGCTGTTATATTAGATCAATTGCACTAATCAACAGGGACTCCTGCAGCTCATGCAAATACCTCAGGTTAATATAGACCATTAGTGCAACAAATAATTAAATGATTTAAAGGGTTACACCAATTGCAAGAAGGTGCAGTGCGGTTGTGTGCATGCAATGAATGGTGCAAGTCTCAATTAAATGTGTTCTATGACTCTCTTTGCTTCTCCATCACGTAGGACAATAAAACGGTTCCAGTCAGCTGCAGACCTGCAGATAATGTCGGAGAGAGCTACAATACTATCGCACACACACACACACACACACACACACACACACACACACACACACACACACTCAGACATGTGCACAGTAATGCATAATGCATACCCTATAATAGGGAACTGCAGACTCTGCTACTACAGTAGCAGAGTTTCAGCCTCTTTGGGCCTCGTCAGTGCAGCGTACCCCATGCAGTTGAACACCTTCACACACACACACACACACACACACACACACACACACACACACACACACACACACACACACACACACACACACACACACACACACACACACACACACACACACACACAGTACACACACTCGCTCACAGACTGACTCGCTGACTCACTCACTCACGTGTGCAACATACCACACTTATACTCACGGATACAGTGCCTTTGCATTAGCAGTCCCTAACTGGATGGTTGTAATCGGTATGAGTAATCGATAATCGAGCTAGCGACTCTTTATGGCAGCTACAAGTCTAGTTCAAGCAGTGACAATGGGAACTAGGAAGAATGGCTAAAGCTCTCAACAGAACGACATCACTAGCTTGACTATCAGTTACCAATAGCTGATTTCAACCATTCAGTCAGGACAACCGGCCCTACTGTACACATACATTCACACACAATAGCTATACCTCGCTCAAGTGTGTGATGCCTATGTGACATCTCCTACACGCATACCCATATATATGTATGTATGCACGTATGTATTGTATGTATGTAAGTATGCGCCATTTTAACATTGGTTTGGAAGTTGGAATTTGATCAAGAAGATGGCCGTCTCATCTCCTAGGCCAGGGTGAGCTCGTCGGTTTGCTCGCTGAAGCCCACCCTGCGAGCAACTAGGGACGCTATCAAGCTTCGAGGGAGTCACGGTGAGTCTGCGATCGGCGTGCGTGCGTGTTGGGTGATACTAAGCTTCATCTGTGGCCTGATTGCTGCTAGGACTCCACCCCCTTGGAGACCTTTAGCTCTATTTTTCTTTACTGTTACATGCTGATCGTCGAGCTATACGTCCAATGCGTTTCTAGTAGTCTGCAAGTCATGCTCGACCAAATTGGACTGGATTGAAGCTTCGCGTGTGGACCATGTTTGCGGGATCGTCGCACGCTGAGCCTATAGAATTGAGTCGTTCCTTGGTGGTGATGACATCTCAGATGTTGGTAGATGTTATATTCGTCGTCGTTGTTGAGATAGAATCGAGTCGCGCTGTACTGCAGTCGCTCAAACTTCGCCTTCTTTCAGCCAGCTCAGCATTTTCCAAGTATTAATTTATATGGGTTAGGTGGGCAGAAGCAGCATTAAGCTGCGTATTGTCTTGAATTTCTGCAAGTGCCGAGAGATCATTGCTAGCAATCTCTCTGAGCGGTGACGACGTTTCACAATTTACCGTCGATGTGCAGGATGTCGACAAAGTTGCTGATTTTGCCCCTCCCCCCAATGCTTAAGGATGGAGGGTCAAAGTTCGCATGGGTGCTGCACCCATGCTATCTTTAATACATTGCGTGACGTCACAGCCCAGGGGGCGGTGCTAAGGCACACGTGCTTAATTACCAAGACGACGAAGAAAATGGCCTCCGAGAAGCTGGTGCACGCTGCGTTTTTTTTTCCTGGCGCTCTGGAGGGTTTCCCAGGCATCGTGTCTTCGCTAAAGTAAGTGTGTACGCGCGCGCATGTTATGCTTTAGCGTGTAATGTTAGGGTTTGGTGGGTTAGGCGCTTTTCTCAAAGGGTTGTAGATAGTTTGGGGTTGCTGAACACGGGATAGCAAAGGGTCACGTTAGGGTTAGGGTTAGGATCAAGGGGTAGATAAAGGTTCAACACGGGTAAAGGTTTAACTAAAGGTTCCACAGTGGTAAAGGTTCAGCTAAAGATTCTCGATGGATGAAGGTTTGGCAAGCACGACCACAAGGTTAGGGTTAGGGTTAGGGTTAGGGTTAGGGTTAGGGTTAGGGAGTGAAACGTTGACAGTTACTCACCATTCAATCCACTTGTTCTTTGCCTCCAGAGCTTGCCAGCTCTGCTGAGCTGTCGAATGCGCAGTTTGCTTGCGGAACTTTTCCCGCAGCCTGGCCAGAGTGATGTAAAGTTCCTCCTGCTTGTAGTTCTTAATGTGATCTTTGCAGTAGAGGTAGCGTAGGCCGTATTGGAGGTGGTCCACGTACTGGGCTATGGTGCTGCCTAGTATCCCTTTCTTCACTAGAGACTGGACAAACTGTTGGATCATCTCTTCACTCCTCAGACAGTCTAGTGTTGGTGTCTTGCCCAGGGTGTCTTTAACATAGGCCAGGAACACTGGAGGTGGACAGGCAGATGGGCATCAGTGAGCACCCACCCTAAGTTCTATCTGACAGTCATGATTCCCATTACAACAACTCCACGGCAAGGCATTGTTAATTAAGAGTCAAGTATAATTACTGACAAATGAAAATCATTGCAGCCACACCCTCTCCCCATATGGAGGTGACTCACACAGAATGTGGAGGGAGACCTTGTTCCATGTCACGAGACTGATGGCATCGCCCTCCCTCCGCAGACTGACAGGATCCACGTAGAAGCTTCTCATCTGCTCCATCCGACTCTCTAGGGCCGGGTACTGATGGACGTTCAGGTAGTTCCTTGCCCGTCCCCCCTTGTCTCGCCGCGGCATCTTAGGTGCTGGCTCATAGTCGTCGTCATCACTGTCTGAGGAGGGGCAGGGGGGAGAGGGCGAGTGTGTTGGTGGGCTAACTGGATCCAGTCTCGGTGGGTTAACTGGGTCCTGTCTTGCTGGGCTAACTGGATCCAGTCTCGGTGGGTTAACTGGGTCCTGTGTTGGTGGGCTAACTGGATCCTGTCTTGGTGGGTTAACTGGATCCTGTCTTGGTGGGATAGCTGGATCCAGTCTTGGTGGGTTAACTGGATCCTGTGTTGGTGGGCTAGCTGGATCCAGTCTCTGCGGGTTAACTGGATCCTGTGTTGGTGGGCTAGCTGGATCCAGTCTTTGCGGGTTAACTGGATCCTGTGTTGGTGGGATAGCTGGATCCTGCCTTGGTGGGCCAACTGGATCCTGTCTTAGTGGGCTGTCTGGATCCTGTCTGATTGGGTTAACTGGATCCTGTGTTAGTGGGATAGCTGGATCCAGTCTTGGTGGGTTAACTGGATCCTGTCTTGGTGGGCTATCTGGATCCTGTCTTATTGTGTTAACTGGATCCTGTGTTGGTGGGCCAACTGGATCCTGTCTTGGTGGGATAGCTGGCTCCAGTGTTGGTGGGTTAACTGGATCCAGTGTTGGTGGGTTAACTGGATCCAGTGTTGGTGGGTTAACTGGATCCCGTCTTGGTGGGCTATCCGGTTCCTGTCTTGGTGGGACAGCTGGATCCTGTGTTGGTGGGCTATCCGGCTCCTGTCTTGGTGGGACAGCTGGATCCTGTGTTGGTGGGTTAGCTGGATCCTGTCCTGGTGGGATAACTGGCTCCGGTGTTGGTAGGATGGCAGTAGAGGCAACACCTATTAGATGGATAGCAGTTTTGTAGTGAGTACCGCCGGCATGTGAATGATTGGTAGTGCAGTTGTCATGCCACCAACACTAGATCCAGTTAACCCAGTCAGCAAGCTGTCAAGAACTTTGTGAGGCATGGTTGGATTACCATTTACCTTTGGAGTGTTCTGCTGAGCTTTCTTCTGCATCCTTGCTCTGCTGTCTGCCAGGAGGACCTCCCTGTGCCCTGGTGGCTAAAGCAAAAGCAGCCCTCAACACCAGCTGCATCATTTCCTCTGGAGACTGGGCGTTGGACATGGTTGCCTTTGTCCTGGGTCTTAGACATGGATGTAGCACCTCCACTTGCAGCCCCTTTTATAGCTGGGCCCTTGCCCCTCCCACAAGATGGCCCCTGCATGCCATGCTAGCCTTTGATGTCTGTGCCTGCAAGTGTGTGCCCTATCCACAGGCACCATATAAGGTTAGGGAAAGTGTCAACATATAGGTAGGGTGGTAATCACTCGAAGGTGTGTAATCTGTGTGTAAATGGATTGTGGGGGCGGTGTTGGTGGCAATATTATGTGCATATGTTGGAACCGACTAATCCACTCGTGTGACACAGACACACACACACACACACACACACACACACACACACACACACACACACACACACACACACACACACACGCACGCACACACACGTCCCTTCAATGGATGTGTGTGTGTGTGTGTGTGTGTGTGTGTGTGTGTGTGTGTGTGTGTGTGTGTGTGTGTGTGTGTGTGTGTGTGTGTGTGTGTGTGTGTGTGTGTGTGTGTGTGTGTGTGTGTTCAGGGTACACTGCACTGATGAGACCCAAACAGGTCGAAACTATGGCATACTCATGCCATAGTCTGCAGTTCCCTGCAATTGATGCCATATTTGAGCTTGGCGATTGTGCTTGTGCTTGTCTGATGCATTTGTGTGTGTGTGTGTGCGTGTGTGTGTGCACCTGTGAGTGTGTGTGCATGTCTCAGCGGTCTCTGTTCTCCTCATGCAGGATGCAAGATGTTCACCGAAGACCGTAGCCGTACACAATTGACACTGAGATGGGCCCTGAAGAGGCTCACCTTAATCCTCCCCAAGGGAGTGATAAGGTGGCGGGTGTGCGTTCACCGCGCAAGATGCATGCATCCAAGACATGCATCCATCATGCATGGAGTGATCCCTCTGGGCATGTGGGATGCATGTGTCATGACATTGCACATGAGCCCATGTGTCCTCATGCATCATGCACATGGATCATGCCATGCACGTAGGGACATATTGGGGGTATATAGATGTAGATACAGATGGGTGACGATCCCCTAAAACTCACCACCCCCTCACTCCTCGTGCATCCATCATGCATGGAGTGATCCCTCTGGGCATGTGGGATGCATGTGTCATGACATTGCACATGAGCCCATGTGTCCTCATGCATCATGCACATGGATCATGCCATGCACGTAGGGACATATTGGGGGTATATAGATGTAGATACAGATGGGTGACAATCCCCTAAAACTCACCACCCCCTCACTCCTCGTGCATCCATCATGCATGGAGTGATCCCTCTGGGCATGTGGGATGCATGTGTCATGACATTGCACATGAGCCCATGTGTCCTCATGCATCATGCACATGGATCATGCCATGCACGTAGGGACATATTGGGGGTATGTAGATGTAGATACAGATGGGTGACGATCCCCTAAAACTCACCACCCCCTCACTCCTCGTGCATCCATCATGCATGGAGTGATCCCTCTGGGCATGTGGGATGCATGTGTCATGACATTGCACATGAGCCCATGTGTCCTCATGCATCATGCACATGGATCATGCCATGCACGTAGGGACATATTGGGGGTATATAGATGTAGATACAGATGGGTGACAATCCCCTAAAACTCACCACCCCCTCTCTCCTCATGCACCCATCATGCACAAATGGATCCCTCTGGGCATGTGGGATGCATGTGTCATGACGTTGCACATGACCCATGCGTCATTGGGCGTAAATGGGCTGCAAATCTGCAGTTGAGGCTTGTGGGCGGGGCTAAGGTTAGGGACCTCTATAATTCGGCCGGGGATGGCGGCAGGTTGGAGTTTTTGAAATATGCGCTGGAGCACGCAATGTCAAGTGTACCATACAAATTTTGCCTATTCAGATCCGACTTTGCCTGTACACTTTTGAAGGCCAAAAATGCACCCTTACGCACATGAAGATAGGGGCTGCTACAAGCAGAACCTGGAGCAGTCCATCTTCCCATACATAAGGGTGCATTTTTGGCCTTCAAAAGTGTACAAGCAAAGGCGGATCTGAATAGGCCAAATTTGCATGGTACACTTGACATTGCGTGCTCCAGCGCATATTTCAAAAAATCCAACCTGCCGCAATCCCCGGCCAAATTACTAATGCATCTCCAAGTGGAGGGGTAAGCAGGACATTGTATACTGGGAGGGGCTAGCAGGACAGGCTGGTACATTGCAATGTACATGTATTCCCAAGGTCATGCATGGGATCCATCGCATCGAAGATGCGTGATGACACATGGGGTCATGTGCAATGTCATGACACGTGTATCCATCATGCCCAGAGGGATTCATCTGTGCATGATGGATGCATCAGGAGTGATGGCCGGGTCTTGGTGAGGGGACTTGCCCTGGGGACCTACATGCAGCCATCCCTATTTCCACTTGCATTGCATGGTCCAATGGCTGGACGTGTCAAGATGCATGGCGAAAGGGCGTGGGGGTGGGTGGAGTTATAGTTGGGCTAGTTGTGCAAGAGCTGATATGTACTGCTGCTGGAGGACTTTCTAAAATTTTATATATTCTTTCACACATTTGCGCCCGGCCCACTTCAGAACAACCGCCGCCAGTTGGTTTGCATGGGGCATTGTCTCTGTCACCTGCTTACAGACTGGATGCAGGAAGGCAGACAGTGTCTAATGTTCATGTGTGATAGAATGCTAATGAGAAGCTCTAGATGGGGTGCCAATTAGCTAGCTAGGAATGCAATTAGATGGCTGTCCACATGAGCTATTCATGGGGTCCAACAGTGGCATTTGAACATACAGCATGGCAGTGCTGTCTATGTGGGAACAACTGCCGCAAGTTTGTTTGGGGCATTGTCTTTGTCACCTGCTTGAAGACTGTATGCAGCTAATTAGAAGAAGGTGGACAGCATCGGGAAGGCATCATGGCACATCTGACAATGTACCATTTCATGATACATCCATCCATCATGCATGGATGGATCCATCAATGCATCCCACATGCCCAGAGGGATCCATCTGTGCATGTGGGATGCATCAGAAGTGATGACTGGAGGTTTGTGAGGGGGGTTTCCCCCGGCACCTGCTTACAGCCTATAAGCAGTGTATATACATGCATTGCCTTAATATACATTTGTCACCCCAAGGTCATGGGATCCATCGCATCCAAGATGCATGATGACGCATGGGGTCAAGCACAGTGTCATGACATGGGCTTAGGGGAAGGGTATGCATGCAATCAGACATGCCCATGTACATAATTCTTCCTTGCATGGCATGCTCATGTGCATTCTCATGCATTGACTTCAATGCATGGAGCATGCACATGGGCATGGACCAAACTCATTGTGGATGCATTCCATCGCATCCACCCATGTGCAATCATGTTGGGCATGCATCCATCATTCACAGATGGATCCATCCGCGCATGATGGGTACATGAGGAGTGAGGGGCACTGATTTGGCAGGGCCATTCCTACCCGCAGCTGATTACACTGAGATGGGTCTCGAAAGGAATCGCCTTAATCCTCGCCGAGGGAGTGAAAAGATGATGCTTGGACCCGTTCTCCCATGATGGCACTCCTCATCTTGCGTGGTGAGCGCACACCCGCCACCTTATCACTCCCTAGGGGAGGATTAAGGTGATTCTCTTCATGGCCCATCTCAGTGTAAATTGTGTGCACATGGGGTCGTGTATATGCATTTATTTTATTCTCCCTACACTCTAAAATAATAATTATAATTAATATTGTTAGAATGCATTCTAAAATTCGTGTTTAATTATGAAATTTAATGCACTAGACTGATTAATTCTACACCCTAATTATATTCTGAGGTCATTCGATGACCACGTACCTCCCAAAAAATGGCCGTCCAATGCTATGAATATGATTTTACTAAGTAGCACATGTTTGCAAATGGCCGCCCTGAGGGATCGACTCTGGGCCACAACATGTGCTAGGGCAGCAAGACCAGGTTAGCAATGGATTTTTTCTATTCTGTCCGTTTTCCTTTACTTGTAATACCTGTTCTAAACTAATTCTATTCTCCCTTGACAGTTACTGCTAGTTTTTGCAATTATTTTTGTAATTAAGTCTGTGATGCAAGATTGTAGCCTGAAGAGCAGCTTGTATGTGCGGTCTGTGTGCGTGTTTACGTCCGTGCGTGCGTTTTCTCTTGCGTGCGTGGTAGTCCTGTGAATTAACCTTGGTCTTATACTTTAACCACTTATTGGGGCATAGATATTGGATATTGAAGTGAGGGCTTCTCAGCTGGCTCAGGCATCAGAAAGGGTTGGTTCTCTAATACCAGCTTCACAACAGGGTTGAAAACCTTGCCGACGTTTCGACCAGATGCTCTGGTCTTCTTCAGGGCGAAGATCCGGTCTCGCACCGCTTTCCCAAGCCGACCTGCTGTACAGCGGTAGTTGCTACCACCGATATCTTCGCCCTGAAGAAGACCAGAGCATCTGGTCGAAACGTCGGCAATGTTTTCAACCCTGTTGTGAAGCTGGTATTAGAGAACCAACCCTTTCTGATATTGGATATTGTTCAATTAAATTACATAAATTGTGATTGAAGGAATTTGTAATAATATCAGCAATCAGCAATAAAATGAGAGTTTACATGGCCGTCTGAACATGCATTTAAGATGGGGGTGGTACTGCAAGTGTGTGTGGTGACTGTTAGATGGCATTGTGGATGTCAATGTTATCAGATAGCAGTGTGTAGAGTTTGGTGTCGGGGTTGTAGTTCACCCCAACCGGAAACACGATCCGGTCTCGCACCGCTTTCCCAAGCCGACCTGCTGTACAGCGGTAGTTGCTACCACCGATATCCTGAAAGGGCAGGTAGCTAATGTCGGTCTGGTTTATCCGCAAGACCTTCCCTAACTCGACCACAGGATTCACTGGTGTTGACCCTGGCAGCACAATGGCCACCAAATCTCCCAGGTTCGGCCCATCTGAGTCTGCGTCGCTGTCATGGGGCTGTGTAGGGACATATTGGGGGTATATAGATGTAGATACAGATGGGTGACAATCCCCTAAAACTCACCACCCCCTCACTCCTCGTGCATCCATCATGCATGGAGTGATCCCTCTGGGCATGTGGGATGCATGTGTCATGACATTGCACATGAGCCCATGTGTCCTCATGCATCATGCACATGGATCATGCCATGCACGTAGGGACATATTGGGGGTATGTAGATGTAGATACAGATGGGTGACGATCCCCTAAAACTCACCACCCCCTCACTCCTCGTGCATCCATCATGCATGGAGTGATCCCTCTGGGCATGTGGGATGCATGTGTCATGACATTGCACATGAGCCCATGTGTCCTCATGCATCATGCACATGGATCATGCCATGCACGTAGGGACATATTGGGGGTATATAGATGTAGATACAGATGGGTGACAATCCCCTAAAACTCACCACCCCCTCTCTCCTCATGCACCCATCATGCACAAATGGATCCCTCTGGGCATGTGGGATGCATGTGTCATGACGTTGCACATGACCCATGCGTCATTGGGCGTAAATGGGCTGCAAATCTGCAGTTGAGGCTTGTGGGCGGGGCTAAGGTTAGGGACCTCTATAATTCGGCCGGGGATGGCGGCAGGTTGGAGTTTTTGAAATATGCGCTGGAGCACGCAATGTCAAGTGTACCATACAAATTTTGCCTATTCAGATCCGACTTTGCCTGTACACTTTTGAAGGCCAAAAATGCACCCTTACGCACATGAAGATAGGGGCTGCTACAAGCAGAACCTGGAGCAGTCCATCTTCCCATACATAAGGGTGCATTTTTGGCCTTCAAAAGTGTACAAGCAAAGGCGGATCTGAATAGGCCAAATTTGCATGGTACACTTGACATTGCGTGCTCCAGCGCATATTTCAAAAAATCCAACCTGCCGCAATCCCCGGCCAAATTACTAATGCATCTCCAAGTGGAGGGGTAAGCAGGACATTGTATACTGGGAGGGGCTAGCAGGACAGGCTGGTACATTGCAATGTACATGTATTCCCAAGGTCATGCATGGGATCCATCGCATCGAAGATGCGTGATGACACATGGGGTCATGTGCAATGTCATGACACGTGTATCCATCATGCCCAGAGGGATTCATCTGTGCATGATGGATGCATCAGGAGTGATGGCCGGGTCTTGGTGAGGGGACTTGCCCTGGGGACCTACATGCAGCCATCCCTATTTCCACTTGCATTGCATGGTCCAATGGCTGGACGTGTCAAGATGCATGGCGAAAGGGCGTGGGGGTGGGTGGAGTTATAGTTGGGCTAGTTGTGCAAGAGCTGATATGTACTGCTGCTGGAGGACTTTCTAAAATTTTATATATTCTTTCACACATTTGCGCCCGGCCCACTTCAGAACAACCGCCGCCAGTTGGTTTGCATGGGGCATTGTCTCTGTCACCTGCTTACAGACTGGATGCAGGAAGGCAGACAGTGTCTAATGTTCATGTGTGATAGAATGCTAATGAGAAGCTCTAGATGGGGTGCCAATTAGCTAGCTAGGAATGCAATTAGATGGCTGTCCACATGAGCTATTCATGGGGTCCAACAGTGGCATTTGAACATACAGCATGGCAGTGCTGTCTATGTGGGAACAACTGCCGCAAGTTTGTTTGGGGCATTGTCTTTGTCACCTGCTTGAAGACTGTATGCAGCTAATTAGAAGAAGGTGGACAGCATCGGGAAGGCATCATGGCACATCTGACAATGTACCATTTCATGATACATCCATCCATCATGCATGGATGGATCCATCAATGCATCCCACATGCCCAGAGGGATCCATCTGTGCATGTGGGATGCATCAGAAGTGATGACTGGAGGTTTGTGAGGGGGGTTTCCCCCGGCACCTGCTTACAGCCTATAAGCAGTGTATATACATGCATTGCCTTAATATACATTTGTCACCCCAAGGTCATGGGATCCATCGCATCCAAGATGCATGATGACGCATGGGGTCAAGCACAGTGTCATGACATGGGCTTAGGGGAAGGGTATGCATGCAATCAGACATGCCCATGTACATAATTCTTCCTTGCATGGCATGCTCATGTGCATTCTCATGCATTGACTTCAATGCATGGAGCATGCACATGGGCATGGACCAAACTCATTGTGGATGCATTCCATCGCATCCACCCATGTGCAATCATGTTGGGCATGCATCCATCATTCACAGATGGATCCATCCGCGCATGATGGGTACATGAGGAGTGAGGGGCACTGATTTGGCAGGGCCATTCCTACCCGCAGCTGATTACACTGAGATGGGTCTCGAAAGGAATCGCCTTAATCCTCGCCGAGGGAGTGAAAAGATGATGCTTGGACCCGTTCTCCCATGATGGCACTCCTCATCTTGCGTGGTGAGCGCACACCCGCCACCTTATCACTCCCTAGGGGAGGATTAAGGTGATTCTCTTCATGGCCCATCTCAGTGTAAATTGTGTGCACATGGGGTCGTGTATATGCATTTATTTTATTCTCCCTACACTCTAAAATAATAATTATAATTAATATTGTTAGAATGCATTCTAAAATTCGTGTTTAATTATGAAATTTAATGCACTAGACTGATTAATTCTACACCCTAATTATATTCTGAGGTCATTCGATGACCACGTACCTCCCAAAAAATGGCCGTCCAATGCTATGAATATGATTTTACTAAGTAGCACATGTTTGCAAATGGCCGCCCTGAGGGATCGACTCTGGGCCACAACATGTGCTAGGGCAGCAAGACCAGGTTAGCAATGGATTTTTTCTATTCTGTCCGTTTTCCTTTACTTGTAATACCTGTTCTAAACTAATTCTATTCTCCCTTGACAGTTACTGCTAGTTTTTGCAATTATTTTTGTAATTAAGTCTGTGATGCAAGATTGTAGCCTGAAGAGCAGCTTGTATGTGCGGTCTGTGTGCGTGTTTACGTCCGTGCGTGCGTTTTCTCTTGCGTGCGTGGTAGTCCTGTGAATTAACCTTGGTCTTATACTTTAACCACTTATTGGGGCATAGATATTGGATATTGAAGTGAGGGCTTCTCAGCTGGCTCAGGCATCAGAAAGGGTTGGTTCTCTAATACCAGCTTCACAACAGGGTTGAAAACCTTGCCGACGTTTCGACCAGATGCTCTGGTCTTCTTCAGGGCGAAGATCCGGTCTCGCACCGCTTTCCCAAGCCGACCTGCTGTACAGCGGTAGTTGCTACCACCGATATCTTCGCCCTGAAGAAGACCAGAGCATCTGGTCGAAACGTCGGCAATGTTTTCAACCCTGTTGTGAAGCTGGTATTAGAGAACCAACCCTTTCTGATATTGGATATTGTTCAATTAAATTACATAAATTGTGATTGAAGGAATTTGTAATAATATCAGCAATCAGCAATAAAATGAGAGTTTACATGGCCGTCTGAACATGCATTTAAGATGGGGGTGGTACTGCAAGTGTGTGTGGTGACTGTTAGATGGCATTGTGGATGTCAATGTTATCAGATAGCAGTGTGTAGAGTTTGGTGTCGGGGTTGTAGTTCACCCCAACCGGAAACACGATCCGGTCTCGCACCGCTTTCCCAAGCCGACCTGCTGTACAGCGGTAGTTGCTACCACCGATATCCTGAAAGGGCAGGTAGCTAATGTCGGTCTGGTTTATCCGCAAGACCTTCCCTAACTCGACCACAGGATTCACTGGTGTTGACCCTGGCAGCACAATGGCCACCAAATCTCCCAGGTTCGGCCCATCTGAGTCTGCGTCGCTGTCATTGTTGGTGGGCACCTGATTCAAATGGGAAGGCCCGGGCTGGGAGGGGTCCCTGGTCACGTCAGGTTCCTTGGGTCCATTCCCTGTTGCAAGGGCCTTCTGTAACAGACGGGCAGTGTAATCTTGTCCCTTGCTCTCCCTGTCCACCTGTGACCTCCTGTCATAGTGCTCCTTCTGCTACATTTGCAAGAGGGGTGGGGGTGGGACACATGTCACTTCACGTATGTAGGTAATCCAGTGAATGCATCTGCTGTGCTCTCCATGGTGCCTGGTCCATGGGGCGCTCACCGCTCTCCTGCTGTGGCGCATAGATGCTGCCATTGCTTCCTTTTCTGCCTCTGAGAGGCCTACCCTTTCGCAGTGGGTGACAAAGATGGATCGGATCATGGTGGGCCCTATCCTTCTGCCCGTGTGGCGCTCCAGGGTGCCCTCAACGTAGGAGGTCCAGCTGCCAGCTGTATAGGGTGCTCCCCTCTCATTCTGAGGAAGAGGGGCAATTAAAATGCAAGTGTTCGTGGGGGGTGTACTATGTATGTGTGGGGGTGTACTGACCAGGAAGAGGGTCGTAGTGCTGGCCGGGCCGACCAAAGCTGGTCGGTGAGTGTTTAGGTGCAGCGCCAGGTGCTGCAGCAGCTGCCCCTCCCGAAGTGGCTGGAAATGATCTCCATAGGACTTGTGGGTCTTATAGTCGCCTAGCAGGATGTAGGCCTGCCTACCATCATCGGTTATGTGCAGGCAGTTGGCCTGCGCGGGGTCCACAGCAGGTTGGGGCAAGGTGTCATGGATCCGGTAGTGCAGGGTCTGAAACTCTTTCGAGCGGCCGGGGGGAAGGGCAGTGTAGAACAGGAGGAGAAGGAATCGCTGTGACTCCATGGCCTTCCTCCTACTCCCAGTTGCATCGCTAAATGCTCTTTGTTGCTGCTTCACAGCCTGAAGAATGCCATCCCTGGATGCAGAGCAAAGGGTTATCAAAGTTTCACAAAGGGTTTACTAAGGGTTACAAAGATTTCACAAAGGGTTACAAAGGCTTGCCAAGGGTTACATTGGGGTGACAAAGGGTGAAGGGCTCTTTTGTGTAACCCTTTGGTGTGGGGTGTGGGGAAGTGCAAACAAGTGGGGTGAGGTTGGGGTTACAAGGGGTTAAGTTACCGGGGGCCCGGGTTTAGGGTTAGGGTTCTATCTTCAGCGCGGAAGGCGTGCGTTGTAGACTTGTCTGAGCTCGCTTGTAGTAGACATTGAGGCCTCATGTGCCCTGAAACGTCGCTGTAGACTCGCCACAGTCCTTTTATGCTGCAATTCCACGTATTGTATGCACAGCAAGCATTCTATGCTAGCCTTAGCTCTCTAGAAATGACCATGGAGGCCTCCTGTCCCTAGAAACGGCGCTGTAGACTCGCCGTAGACCTTTCTGCTAAGGTGCAGTTGGGGTATAGTCAGAATCAGGCGCCATGGACGCGCTTTAGCCCTATGAAACATAGCATATCTGCGTAGGAATGCACTTATGGCCCACCATCAAGTCCTCTTGTGCCTACAGTACGTTTTGCCCGATAGGTTTGGTTGTACGGAAATCATTTACATATGTGTTGTCTTGTGCACATGCAGCCAAAGAGCCACAGCCTTAGCGTCGGTCATAGGTGAGTCTCCCCCAGCACGCACCACGTAGTGACTATGTACATGTGTAGTAGTTAGGTGTTGTGTGGCGTTAGACCAGCTGCTCCTCAGTGACAATTTAGGTCCCAAATTTGCTACCTAGTCTCTATTCTATGCCGTCGTTCTATTGCGCATAATCGGGTGCCATCGTGAAGTTAGGTGTCGTGGATGGATCGCTACACATGCTTACCGTCATGATTACAAATTGCTAATGCAACAGGTACAGTCGTTGATAGTGGGTGATAGCAAATTTTAAACAGAGTCATGTAAGTGGGTGTTTGTGTAGGTGAATTTCTGTTGGGGTGGATAGGAGTTGATAGGTGTTCTCTGTGGCTTTGTACTGGAAATCTACGGGATATACCCACTGATCCACAGTGGCTTTCCGTATATCCCCGAGTTTGCAGTGGTATCTGTTACCTCCAACGTGGTTGAGTGGCAAATACCTGAGCGTCGTCTTGGCTTTGTCAATCCGCATGACTTTGCCCACGTCAACTTTTGGCTTCACTGCGGTGGAGTCTGGCAGCACGATTGCGACAATGTCTCCTAGATCAGGTCCTTCGTTGTCACTGTCACTGTCGCTGTCAGTTGGTGGCTCTCTGGTGGATGGCCCGGCCGAGTCCTCAGTGGTGGTGGTTGCCGAGGACAGGGCCTTCTCAAGTAGGCCTCCGGTGTACTTCCTGCCCTTCTTTTCCCTGTCCACCTGTGTGCGTCTGTCGTAATGCTCTTTTTGCTGCATATTCACGAGTGGATAGGGATTCACGTTAAAGTTGGTAGGCATAGGTTCATGGGTGGACATATGTTTGTGCATGCTGGTTGCAATGGAGTGAGTAGGGTTTGAATGCACATGTCAGTGCTTGCTCACCGCTCGCCTGCTGTGCCGCATGGCTGTGGCCATAGACTCCTTTTCTGCTTCTGAAAGGTTTGACTTCTCACAGTGGGTAACGAAAATGGATCTCAGCAAAGTGGGGCCAATCTTTTTCGCAATGTGGCGTTCAAAGATTCCCTCAATGTAGGCAGTCCACGAACTGGCACTGTATGGTGCTCCCCTATCGTTCTGTACCAAAGAAAGAATTGAGTTAGAGAACGACAACTGCACTGTGATGGTGATAGCGGTGATTCCGGTGGTGGTGTATACATGCATAGGTGTACCATATATATAGTTATATGTATGTCTTGTACTCACTAAGAAGAGGGCAGTGGTCTGTTGTCCTGCTCCCAGCAGGACCTCCCTGTGGTGACTTAGGTGTATCACAAGGTGACTCAATAGCTGACTGTCATCGTCCAGGGGGAGGAAGTGGTCCCCGTAACTCTTGTGAGTCTTGTAATCGGCCAATAGAAGGTAGGCTTGCCTGCCATCCGTAGTGATGTAGAGGCAGTTTGGCCTCGCTTGGTCCACCACTGGCATAGGTAGTTTGTCGTGGATGGCCACGTGTAACGTTTGGAACTCCTTTGCACGGCCAGGTGGGAGGGCGGCGTAGAAGAGCATGGCCAGTAGTTTCTGAGACTCCTGGGCCTTTATGCGGGGGCGGGTTGCTCCTTCAAAGAGACCCTTCTGCTCTTTGACTGCGGCCAGAATGTCATCCCTGCATAGAGAAGGGAGGAGGGTAGGGGAGGGTGGCATGGACGCCGTGGAGTAGGTATATGTAAGGCTTTGAGTTGCTCCAATGCAACTCTTTGGTATAGCTTTGACACTTAGCCCACCACTGAAAGTTGTCAAATCCCCCTCAGACTCACCATTCGGCCCACTTCTGCTGTGCTTGCAATGCTTGCCAGCTTCGGCGTGCTGTAGAGGAGACGACCTGCCTACGGCACTGCTCCCCGAGTCTGCCCACGTTTATGTAGTGCTCCTGCTCGCTGTACTCCTTTCCATCCTTTATGTAGAGGTAGCGTAGGCCATACCTCAGGTTTTCGAGGTATCGTGAAATGGTGATGCCCTGGAGAGGCTTTTCTTTCAGGGTTAACACGAACCCCTCAATCATTTCAGCGTCCAAGAGGCACTCAAGGGCGGGGCTGGTCTGCTGTTCTTCTTTTACGTATGCAAAGAAGACTAAGTGTGTGCGAGGGAAAGGGATTAGCGGGTGAGGGGGTCTCAATTGTACAGTGTGTAGACAGACATGATGTGTGATCTACGTACGTAGTGTGGAGCCTCTGGCATAGTCTGTGTGCGTGGGGATGGGTGGGTAACAAGTGGCAGGTACACTGACTTACGTAGATGGTGCAGCTGTACTCTCTCCCATGTGATTGATGCAATGGGGTCCCGGCCCCTCTGTAGGCTGACCGGGTCCGTGAAAAAGCACCTCATTTTGTCCATTTTCTCGCGTAGTGCCTCATGCTCTGGAGCATGGATATCGAGGTAGCTCCTCGTGCGTCCTCCTTTATTGGAGGCAGTCCCTTGATGCCGCCGTTTGGCTGGTGGCTGGTAGTCGCTACCACCATCACTGTCACTGCTGCGTAAGAGAGAAGCCGCATATGTAATGCATTTATGCCGCCAATTCACTTGTATGTATGTATGTATGGCTATGAAATTTCTGTTGCAATGTAAACAGTGTGAGGGAGGTGGGCATGCAGTGTTTCTCTTAAGATGGATGGGTTGGTGTGTGTGAGACCTTGTTGGGGTGGATTGGTGTGTTGTGGCCGTCTCAGTGGGTGGGTGTTCTGTCCCGGTCTCCGTGGGTGGGTGTTCTGTCCCGGTCTCAGTGGGTGGGTGTTCTGTCCCGGTCTCAGTGGGTGGGTGTTCTGTCCCGGTCTCAGTGGGTGGGTGTTCTGTCCCGGTCTCAGTGGGTGGGTGTTCTGTCCCGGTCTCAGTGGGCGAGTGCTCTGTGGACGCCTTGGTGGGTGGGTTCTCGGTGGCCATCTCAGTGGGTTGGTGCTCCGTGGCCGTCTCTGTGGGTGGGTGCTCGGTCCCAGTATCAATGGGTTGGTGCTCCGTGGGCACTTCAGTGGGCGGGTGCTCTGTCCCCGTCTCGGTGGAGAGGGGGCGAGTCTCGGTAGGCTGGAGCTCTGTGCCAGTCTCAGCGGGGTAGGGCTGTTGGTGAGCCTCAGTGGGGTGGGGAAGGGTCTCAGGGGTGTGGAGTTGTGGGGGAGTCTCTGTGGGGTGCTCATGGATGGATGCACCTCCTTGTCTGCCTGTGGGAAGGTAGGTATAGGTAGGTAGGTAGGTAGGTAGGTAGATGGCTTGGTACTGAAGGTATCAGTGATTACTACTTTGGTAGGTAGGTAGGTAGGTAGGTAGATGGCTTGGTACTGAAGGTATCAGTGATTGCTACTTTGGTAGGTAGGTAGGTAGGTAGGTAGGTAGGTAGGTAGGTAGGTAGGTAGGTAGGTAGGTAGGTATATTAGGTAGGTACGTACGTACGTACATAGGTGGCTTGGTATTGAAGGTATCAGTGATTGAAACTGTTAGGGATTAAGGTTAGCTGGCCATTGTGGTGTTGTAGGGACTGCTCATACCTCTTTGTGAGCCCTGTGCCGCCAGGGCAAAAGCCGATTTCCACAGAAGTTTCCAAAAGAGGTCCTCTTCGCCCGCCATTGTCAACTTGCGCTTCTTTCTCTTTGGACTAATGCACTGGCTGTATGGGCGCCTCCTTTTGTGGGCTAGCCTAGACCCCGCCCACAAAATGGTCCCATCTGCATTCCTGGTTGCGACCACAACAACACAACAAACAGCTCCACTGTTGCGACCACAAATCACAACAAACAGCTCCACTGAGCAAATAACAAACTGATTAATTCCTGGCCTAATGTCCCCCAGGTTGGGCGATGTCATTGCGTTGTCCCTCCCACAAGATGGCCCCTTGTACGTGCATGCCCTTTGCCATGCATGCCTGTGGTGGGTCGGTGGTGGGTTAGGAATTTAGTTGTTTTTCATTCGAATCACACTGATTCCAGCTTACAAATGACAATACAAATAGTGGTTAAGCGTTCCTGTGTGTTTCTCCTATAGCCAAATTATTATGGTGCTCCTTATTTATTTATTTATTTATATGAATTTGCTTGAGCAAGCACTGCACTGATGAGCCCCAGAAGGGCGAAACGGCTTCACTATTGAAGCCGTCTGCAGTTATTGCATTGTGTGCGTGTATGTGTGGGTGGGTAGGTGTGGGCGGGTGCTCCAGCGGCGAGTGCGTGTGACTGTGAATTTGCTTGAGCAAGCACTGCACTGATGAGCCCCAGAAGGGCGAAACGGCTTCACTATTGAAGCCGTCTGCAGTTATTGCATTGTGTGCGTGTAGGTGTGGGTGGGTAGGTGTGGGCGGGTGCTCCAGCGGCGAGTGCGTGTGACTGTGAATTTGCTTGAGCAAGCACTGCACTGATGAGCCCCAGAAGGGCGAAACGGCTTCACTATTGAAGCCGTCTGCAGTTTTTGCATTGTGTGCGTGTAGGTGTGGGTGGGTAGGTGGAGGCGGGTGCTCCAGTGGCGAGTGCGTGTGACTGTGAATTTGCTTGAGCAAGCACTGCACTGATGAGCCCCAGAAGGGCGAAACGGCTTCACTATTGAAGCCCTAATCTTGCCACATCTTGCCTCATCTTGCTATTTCTTGCCTCATCTTTGCAATATCTTGCCTCATCTTGCTATATCTTGCCTCATCTTGCTTTATTTTGCTATATCTTGCCTCATCTTGCCTCATCTTGCTATTTCTTGCCTCATCTTGCAATATCTTGACTCATCTTGCTATTTCTTGCCTCATCTTGCAATATCTTGACTCATCTTGCTATTTCTTGCCTCATCTGGCCTCATCTTGCTTAATCTTGCTATATCTTGCCTCATCTTGCCTCATCTTGCTATTTCTTTCCTCATCTTGCAATATCTTGACTCATTTTGCCTCATTTGCCTCATCTTGCTTAATCTTGCTATATCTTGCCTCATCTTACCTAATCTTGCCACATCTTGCCTCATCTTGCTTGTGCGTGTGACTGTGCATGCGTGTGACTGTGAATTGGCTTGAGCACTGCACTGATGAGCCCCAGAAGGGCGAAACGGCTTCATTATTGAAGCCGTCTGCAGTTACAGCATTGTTTGCATGTATGTGTGGGTGGGTGGGTAGGTGTGGGCAAGAGTGAATGCATGCATGACTGCATACCAAGGCCATCAAGTATCAACTGCATGCATGTGCATGTTCTCCACTTGCCTTATGACCACCTTCGGCCATATTGCATGCAAGATAAAATTATTATTATGATAGTGCGCGTGTGGTTGCGTATGTGCTATGTAAGGTGGCCTCGCATTGCTGCCAGCACGAGCCTTTGCAGACAAGGGAGCACCAGCATGTCGGAAGGGTAGAGGCAAGTGCCAGGAGTGTGGCCACTCCGCCAGATGACCTCCCCCTGGAGTGTAATGCGAACGAACGCCTCGTAACGATGACCTCGTCGTATGGGCGCCGTCAAATCGTCATCAAAACCGTCAAAACACACAAAAACTAAGAGACAACTATCACACACGACTGCTAATCTAACCCCGAAGCCCTGTTCAAACCGCTGTCGGCGAGCTAGAGCCCTAACGCCCGATTTTCAGCCTGGACACGGGTCCAGGACAGAATGGGAGCGAAAACCGACATCACCGACGACAGATCTGCTGTTGAACCATCCAGACGCGCACAGAACACTGGAAAACACACACGCATACCCACGCCTGGAAAACACACACGCATACCCACGCCCGACTCTTTTTTAAGACTGCCGCGACATGGGTGCAGCACCCATGTGACCCTTGACCCCGCTATACCTTATGTACAGGGACAAGGCAGACAGCCTTGTGCTGCACGGCGATGAAGCAGTCCAAGCGCCTAAACATCACACACCAAGACTGATCTCCTATGGCTATCGAATGAAGCTAATTTCGTGCAGAAGCCTTTCTGCGTTTACCGGGCAGGCGACGCCGATTTTGCAGAAGACGGGGGCTGCAGCCATTTATGCGATTGCGCAATCCGGGAGCTGCAACAAAATACTATTCGACCGAGCAGCGCTTTTCCAAAGGTATGCAGCAAGCCGTATGTGCATAACATTAAATATTACTGGTGAACACTCTCCTGTCCACCAGAGTCATGTGCTGTTGAATGTGAATGTGCATGTGCAAGCAAATATGCCGTGTTCAGTTTAATATATGGTAATAATATATAGTATTATCCCTATCCTTTTTAATTTGTGCAGTGCTGCATTGGACCACGTGGTGTCCTAGTACCTATGGGTACGGTGCACTTAAATATTTATTGATATTGATATTTATTGATATGCAAGCTACATTAATTACTCAAGCTGTTATATTAGATCAATTGCACTAATCAACAGGGACTCCTGCAGCTCATGCAAATACCTCAGGTTAATATAGACCATTAGTGCAACAAATAATTAAATGATTTAAAGGGTTACACCAATTGCAAGAAGGTGCAGTGCGGTTGTGTGCATGCAATGAATGGTGCAAGTCTCAATTAAATGTGTTCTATGACTCTCTTTGCTTCTCCATCACGTAGGACAATAAAACGGTTCCAGTCAGCTGCAGACCTGCAGATAATGTCGGAGAGAGCTACAATACTATCGCACACACACACACACACACACACACACACTCGGACATGTGCACAGTAATGCATAATGCATACCCTATAATAGGGAACTGCAGACTCTGCTACTACAGTAGCAGAGTTTCAGCCTCTTTGGGCCTCGTCAGTGCAGCGTACCCCATGCAGTTGAACACCTTCACACACACACACACACACACACACACACACACACACACACACACACACACACACACACACACACACACACACACACACACACACACACACACACACACACACACACACACACACACACACACACACACACACACACAGTACACACACTCGCTCACAGACTGACTCGCTGACTCACTCACTCACGTGTGCAACATACCACACTTATACTCACGGATACAGTGCCTTTGCATTAGCAGTCCCTAACTGGATGGTTGTAATCGGTATGAGTAATCGATAATCGAGCTAGCGACTCTTTATGGCAGCTACAAGTCTAGTTCAAGCAGTGACAATGGGAACTAGGAAGAATGGCTAAAGCTCTCAACAGAACGACATCACTAGCTTGACTATCAGTTACCAATAGCTGATTTCAACCATTCAGTCAGGACAACCGGCCCTACTGTACACATACATTCACACACAATAGCTATACCTCGCTCAAGTGTGTGATGCCTATGTGACATCTCCTACACGCATACCCATATATATGTATGTATGCACGTATGTATTGTATGTATGTAAGTATGCCCATTTTAACATTGGTTTGGAAGTTGGAATTTGATCAAGAAGATGGCCGTCTCATCTCCTAGGCCAGGGTGAGCTCGTCGGTTTGCTCGCTGAAGCCCACCCTGCGAGCAACTAGGGACGCTATCAAGCTTCGAGGGAGTCACGGTGAGTCTGCGATCGGCGTGCGTGCGTGTTGGGTGATACTAAGCTTCATCTGTGGCCTGATTGCTGCTAGGACTCCACCCCCTTGGAGACCTTTAGCTCTATTTTTCTTTACTGTTACATGCTGATCGTCGAGCTATACGTCCAATGCGTTTCTAGTAGTCTGCAAGTCATGCTCGACCAAATTGGACTGGATTGAAGCTTCGCGTGTGGACCATGTTTGCGGGATCGTCGCACGCTGAGCCTATAGAATTGAGTCGTTCCTTGGTGGTGATGACATCTCAGATGCTGGTAGATGTTATATTCGTCGTCGTTGTTGAGATAGAATCGAGTCGCGCTGTACTGCAGTCGCTCAAACTTCGCCTTCTTTCAGCCAGCTCAGCATTTTCCAAGTATTAATTTATATGGGTTAGGTGGGCAGAAGCAGCATTAAGCTGCGTATTGTCTTGAATTTCTGCAAGTGCCGAGAGATCATTGCTAGCAATCTCTCTGAGCGGTGACGACGTTTCACAATTTACCGTCGATGTGCAGGATGTCGACAAAGTTGCTGATTTTGCCCCTCCCCCCAATGCTTAAGGATGGAGGGTCAAAGTTCGCATGGGTGCTGCACCCATGCTATCTTTAATACATTGCGTGACGTCACAGCCCAGGGGGCGGTGCTAAGGCACACGTGCTTAGTTACCAAGACGACGAAGAAAATGGCCTCCGAGAAGCTGGTGCACGCGGCGTTTTTTTTTCCTGGCGCTCTGGAGGGTTTCCCAGGCATCGTTTCTTCGCTAAAGTAAGTGTGTACGCGCGCGCATGTTATGCTTTAGCGTGTAATGTTAGGGTTTGGTGGGTTAGGCGCTTTTCTCAAAGGGTTGTAGATAGTTTGGGGTTGCTGAACACGGGATAGCAAAGGGTCACGTTAGGGTTAGGGTTAGGATCAAGGGGTAGATAAAGGTTCAACACGGGTAAAGGTTTAACTAAAGGTTCCACAGTGATAAAGGTTCAGCTAAAGATTCTCGATGGATGAAGGTTTGGCAAGCACGACCACAAGGTTAGGGTTCTATCTTCAGCGCGGAAGGCGTGCGTTGTAGACTTGTCTGAGCTCGCTTGTAGTAGACATTGAGGCCTCATGTGCCCTGAAACGTCGCTGTAGACTCGCCACAGTCCTTTTATGCTGCAATTCCACGTATTGTATGCACAGCAAGCATTCTATGCTAGCCTTAGCTCTCTAGAAATGACCATGGAGGCCTCCTGTCCCTAGAAACGGCGCTGTAGACTCGCCGTAGACCTTTCTGCTAAGGTGCAGTTGGGGTATAGTCAGAATCAGGCGCCATGGACGCGCTTTAGCCCTATGAAACATAGCATATCTGCGTAGGAATGCACTTATGGCCCACCATCAAGTCCTCTTGTGCCTACAGTACGTTTTGCCCGATAGGTTTGGTTGTACGGAAATCATTTACATATGTGTTGTCTTGTGCACATGCAGCCAAAGAGCCACAGCCTTAGCGTCGGTCATAGGTGAGTCTCCCCCAGCACGCACCACGTAGTGACTATGTACATGTGTAGTAGTTAGGTGTTGTGTGGCGTTAGACCAGCTGCTCCTCAGTGACAATTTAGGTCCCAAATTTGCTACCTAGTCTCTATTCTATGCCGTCGTTCTATTGCGCATAATCGGGTGCCATCGTGAAGTTAGGTGTCGTGGATGGATCGCTACACATGCTTACCGTCATGATTACAAATTGCTAATGCAACAGGTACAGTCGTTGATAGTGGGTGATAGCAAATTTTAAACAGAGTCATGTAAGTGGGTGTTTGTGTAGGTGAATTTCTGTTGGGGTGGATAGGAGTTGATAGGTGTTCTCTGTGGCTTTGTACTGGAAATCTACGGGATATACCCACTGATCCACAGTGGCTTTCCGTATATCCCCGAGTTTGCAGTGGTATCTGTTACCTCCAACGTGGTTGAGTGGCAAATACCTGAGCGTCGTCTTGGCTTTGTCAATCCGCATGACTTTGCCCACGTCAACTTTTGGCTTCACTGCGGTGGAGTCTGGCAGCACGATTGCGACAATGTCTCCTAGATCAGGTCCTTCGTTGTCACTGTCACTGTCGCTGTCAGTTGGTGGCTCTCTGGTGGATGGCCCGGCCGAGTCCTCAGTGGTGGTGGTTGCCGAGGACAGGGCCTTCTCAAGTAGGCCTCCGGTGTACTTCCTGCCCTTCTTTTCCCTGTCCACCTGTGTGCGTCTGTCGTAATGCTCTTTTTGCTGCATATTCACGAGTGGATAGGGATTCACGTTAAAGTTGGTAGGCATAGGTTCATGGGTGGACATATGTTTGTGCATGCTGGTTGCAATGGAGTGAGTAGGGTTTGAATGCACATGTCAGTGCTTGCTCACCGCTCGCCTGCTGTGCCGCATGGCTGTGGCCATAGACTCCTTTTCTGCTTCTGAAAGGTTTGACTTCTCACAGTGGGTAACGAAAATGGATCTCAGCAAAGTGGGGCCAATCTTTTTCGCAATGTGGCGTTCAAAGATTCCCTCAATGTAGGCAGTCCACGAACTGGCACTGTATGGTGCTCCCCTATCGTTCTGTACCAAAGAAAGAATTGAGTTAGAGAACGACAACTGCACTGTGATGGTGATAGCGGTGATTCCGGTGGTGGTGTATACATGCATAGGTGTACCATATATATATAGTTATATGTATGTCTTGTACTCACTAAGAAGAGGGCAGTGGTCTGTTGTCCTGCTCCCAGCAGGACCTCCCTGTGGTGACTTAGGTGTATCACAAGGTGACTCAATAGCTGACTGTCATCGTCCAGGGGGAGGAAGTGGTCCCCGTAACTCTTGTGAGTCTTGTAATCGGCCAATAGAAGGTAGGCTTGCCTGCCATCCGTAGTGATGTAGAGGCAGTTTGGCCTCGCTTGGTCCACCACTGGCATAGGTAGTTTGTCGTGGATGGCCACGTGTAACGTTTGGAACTCCTTTGCACGGCCAGGTGGGAGGGCGGTGTAGAAGAGCATGGCCAGTAGTTTCTGAGACTCCTGGGCCTTTATGCGGGGGCGGGTTGCTCCTTCAAAGAGACCCTTCTGCTCTTTGACTGCGGCCAGAATGTCATCCCTGCATAGAGAAGGGAGGAGGGTAGGGGAGGGTGGCATGGACGCCGTGGAGTAGGTATATGTAAGGCTTTGAGTTGCTCCAATGCAACTCTTTGGTATAGCTTTGACACTTAGCCCACCACTGAAAGTTGTCAAATCCCCCTCAGACTCACCATTCGGCCCACTTCTGCTGTGCTTGCAATGCTTGCCAGCTTCGGCGTGCTGTAGAGGAGACGACCTGCCTACGGCACTGCTCCCCGAGTCTGCCCACGTTTATGTAGTGCTCCTGCTCGCTGTACTCCTTTCCATCCTTTATGTAGAGGTAGCGTAGGCCATACCTCAGGTTTTCGAGGTATCGTGAAATGGTGATGCCCTGGAGAGGCTTTTCTTTCAGGGTTAACACGAACCCCTCAATCATTTCAGCGTCCAAGAGGCACTCAAGGGCGGGGCTGGTCTGCTGTTCTTCTTTTACGTATGCAAAGAAGACTAAGTGTGTGCGAGGGAAAGGGATTAGCGGGTGAGGGGGTCTCAATTGTACAGTGTGTAGACAGACATGATGTGTGATCTACGTACGTAGTGTGGAGCCTCTGGCATAGTCTGTGTGCGTGGGGATGGGTGGGTAACAAGTGGCAGGTACACTGACTTACGTAGATGGTGCAGCTGTACTCTCTCCCATGTGATTGATGCAATGGGGTCCCGGCCCCTCTGTAGGCTGACCGGGTCCGTGAAAAAGCACCTCATTTTGTCCATTTTCTCGCGTAGTGCCTCATGCTCTGGAGCATGGATATCGAGGTAGCTCCTCGTGCGTCCTCCTTTATTGGAGGCAGTCCCTTGATGCCGCCGTTTGGCTGGTGGCTGGTAGTCGCTACCACCATCACTGTCACTGCTGCGTAAGAGAGAAGCCGCATATGTAATGCATTTATGCCGCCAATTCACTTGTATGTATGTATGTATGGCTATGAAATTTCTGTTGCAATGTAAACAGTGTGAGGGAGGTGGGCATGCAGTGTTTCTCTTAAGATGGATGGGTTGGTGTGTGTGAGACCTTGTTGGGGTGGATTGGTGTGTTGTGGCCGTCTCAGTGGGTGGGTGTTCTGTCCCGGTCTCCGTGGGTGGGTGTTCTGTCCCGGTCTCAGTGGGTGGGTGTTCTGTCCCGGTCTCAGTGGGTGGGTGTTCTGTCCCGGTCTCAGTGGGTGGGTGTTCTGTCCCGGTCTCAGTGGGTGGGTGTTCTGTCCCGGTCTCAGTGGGCGAGTGCTCTGTGGACGCCTTGGTGGGTGGGTTCTCGGTGGCCATCTCAGTGGGTTGGTGCTCCGTGGCCGTCTCTGTGGGTGGGTGCTCGGTCCCAGTATCAATGGGTTGGTGCTCCGTGGGCACTTCAGTGGGCGGGTGCTCTGTCCCCGTCTCGGTGGAGAGGGGGCGAGTCTCGGTAGGCTGGAGCTCTGTGCCAGTCTCAGCGGGGTAGGGCTGTTGGTGAGCCTCAGTGGGGTGGGGAAGGGTCTCAGGGGTGTGGAGTTGTGGGGGAGTCTCTGTGGGGTGCTCATGGATGGATGCACCTCCTTGTCTGCCTGTGGGAAGGTAGGTATAGGTAGGTAGGTAGGTAGGTAGGTAGATGGCTTGGTACTGAAGGTATCAGTGATTACTACTTTGGTAGGTAGGTAGGTAGGTAGGTAGATGGCTTGGTACTGAAGGTATCAGTGATTGCTACTTTGGTAGGTAGGTAGGTAGGTAGGTAGGTAGGTAGGTAGGTAGGTAGGTAGGTAGGTAGGTAGGTATATTAGGTAGGTACGTACGTACGTACATAGGTGGCTTGGTATTGAAGGTATCAGTGATTGAAACTGTTAGGGATTAAGGTTAGCTGGCCATTGTGGTGTTGTAGGGACTGCTCATACCTCTTTGTGAGCCCTGTGCCGCCAGGGCAAAAGCCGATTTCCACAGAAGTTTCCAAAAGAGGTCCTCTTCGCCCGCCATTGTCAACTTGCGCTTCTTTCTCTTTGGACTAATGCACTGGCTGTATGGGCGCCTCCTTTTGTGGGCTAGCCTAGACCCCGCCCACAAAATGGTCCCATCTGCATTCCTGGTTGCGACCACAACAACACAACAAACAGCTCCACTGTTGCGACCACAAATCACAACAAACAGCTCCACTGAGCAAATAACAAACTGATTAATTCCTGGCCTAATGTCCCCCAGGTTGGGCGATGTCATTGCGTTGTCCCTCCCACAAGATGGCCCCTTGTACGTGCATGCCCTTTGCCATGCATGCCTGTGGTGGGTCGGTGGTGGGTTAGGAATTTAGTTGTTTTTCATTCGAATCACACTGATTCCAGCTTACAAATGACAATACAAATAGTGGTTAAGCGTTCCTGTGTGTTTCTCCTATAGCCAAATTATTATGGTGCTCCTTATTTATTTATTTATTTATATGAATTTGCTTGAGCAAGCACTGCACTGATGAGCCCCAGAAGGGCGAAACGGCTTCACTATTGAAGCCGTCTGCAGTTATTGCATTGTGTGCGTGTATGTGTGGGTGGGTAGGTGTGGGCGGGTGCTCCAGCGGCGAGTGCGTGTGACTGTGAATTTGCTTGAGCAAGCACTGCACTGATGAGCCCCAGAAGGGCGAAACGGCTTCACTATTGAAGCCGTCTGCAGTTATTGCATTGTGTGCGTGTAGGTGTGGGTGGGTAGGTGTGGGCGGGTGCTCCAGCGGCGAGTGCGTGTGACTGTGAATTTGCTTGAGCAAGCACTGCACTGATGAGCCCCAGAAGGGCGAAACGGCTTCACTATTGAAGCCGTCTGCAGTTTTTGCATTGTGTGCGTGTAGGTGTGGGTGGGTAGGTGGAGGCGGGTGCTCCAGTGGCGAGTGCGTGTGACTGTGAATTTGCTTGAGCAAGCACTGCACTGATGAGCCCCAGAAGGGCGAAACGGCTTCACTATTGAAGCCCTAATCTTGCCACATCTTGCCTCATCTTGCTATTTCTTGCCTCATCTTTGCAATATCTTGCCTCATCTTGCTATATCTTGCCTCATCTTGCTTTATTTTGCTATATCTTGCCTCATCTTGCCTCATCTTGCTATTTCTTGCCTCATCTTGCAATATCTTGACTCATCTTGCTATTTCTTGCCTCATCTTGCAATATCTTGACTCATCTTGCTATTTCTTGCCTCATCTGGCCTCATCTTGCTTAATCTTGCTATATCTTGCCTCATCTTGCCTCATCTTGCTATTTCTTTCCTCATCTTGCAATATCTTGACTCATTTTGCCTCATTTGCCTCATCTTGCTTAATCTTGCTATATCTTGCCTCATCTTACCTAATCTTGCCACATCTTGCCTCATCTTGCTTGTGCGTGTGACTGTGCATGCGTGTGACTGTGAATTGGCTTGAGCACTGCACTGATGAGCCCCAGAAGGGCGAAACGGCTTCATTATTGAAGCCGTCTGCAGTTACAGCATTGTTTGCATGTATGTGTGGGTGGGTGGGTAGGTGTGGGCAAGAGTGAATGCATGCATGACTGCATACCAAGGCCATCAAGTATCAACTGCATGCATGTGCATGTTCTCCACTTGCCTTATGACCACCTTCGGCCATATTGCATGCAAGATAAAATTATTATTATGATAGTGCGCGTGTGGTTGCGTATGTGCTATGTAAGGTGGCCTCGCATTGCTGCCAGCACGAGCCTTTGCAGACAAGGGAGCACCAGCATGTCGGAAGGGTAGAGGCAAGTGCCAGGAGTGTGGCCACTCCGCCAGATGACCTCCCCCTGGAGTGTAATGCGAACGAACGCCTCGTAACGATGACCTCGTCGTATGGGCGCCGTCAAATCGTCATCAAAACCGTCAAAACACACAAAAACTAAGAGACAACTATCACACACGACTGCTAATCTAACCCCGAAGCCCTGTTCAAACCGCTGTCGGCGAGCTAGAGCCCTAACGCCCGATTTTCAGCCTGGACACGGGTCCAGGACAGAATGGGAGCGAAAACCGACATCACCGACGACAGATCTGCTGTTGAACCATCCAGACGCGCACAGAACACTGGAAAACACACACGCATACCCACGCCTGGAAAACACACACGCATACCCACGCCCGACTCTTTTTTAAGACTGCCGCGACATGGGTGCAGCACCCATGTGACCCTTGACCCCGCTATACCTTATGTACAGGGACAAGGCAGACAGCCTTGTGCTGCACGGCGATGAAGCAGTCCAAGCGCCTAAACATCACACACCAAGACTGATCTCCTATGGCTATCGAATGAAGCTAATTTCGTGCAGAAGCCTTTCTGCGTTTACCGGGCAGGCGACGCCGATTTTGCAGAAGACGGGGGCTGCAGCCATTTATGCGATTGCGCAATCCGGGAGCTGCAACAAAATACTATTCGACCGAGCAGCGCTTTTCCAAAGGTATGCAGCAAGCCGTATGTGCATAACATTAAATATTACTGGTGAACACTCTCCTGTCCACCAGAGTCATGTGCTGTTGAATGTGAATGTGCATGTGCAAGCAAATATGCCGTGTTCAGTTTAATATATGGTAATAATATATAGTATTATCCCTATCCTTTTTAATTTGTGCAGTGCTGCATTGGACCACGTGGTGTCCTAGTACCTATGGGTACGGTGCACTTAAATATTTATTGATATTGATATTTATTGATATGCAAGCTACATTAATTACTCAAGCTGTTATATTAGATCAATTGCACTAATCAACAGGGACTCCTGCAGCTCATGCAAATACCTCAGGTTAATATAGACCATTAGTGCAACAAATAATTAAATGATTTAAAGGGTTACACCAATTGCAAGAAGGTGCAGTGCGGTTGTGTGCATGCAATGAATGGTGCAAGTCTCAATTAAATGTGTTCTATGACTCTCTTTGCTTCTCCATCACGTAGGACAATAAAACGGTTCCAGTCAGCTGCAGACCTGCAGATAATGTCGGAGAGAGCTACAATACTATCGCACACACACACACACACACACACACACACTCGGACATGTGCACAGTAATGCATAATGCATACCCTATAATAGGGAACTGCAGACTCTGCTACTACAGTAGCAGAGTTTCAGCCTCTTTGGGCCTCGTCAGTGCAGCGTACCCCATGCAGTTGAACACCTTCACACACACACACACACACACACACACACACACACACACACACACACACACACACACACACACACACACACACACACACACACACACACACACACACACACACACACACACACACACACACACACACACACACACACAGTACACACACTCGCTCACAGACTGACTCGCTGACTCACTCACTCACGTGTGCAACATACCACACTTATACTCACGGATACAGTGCCTTTGCATTAGCAGTCCCTAACTGGATGGTTGTAATCGGTATGAGTAATCGATAATCGAGCTAGCGACTCTTTATGGCAGCTACAAGTCTAGTTCAAGCAGTGACAATGGGAACTAGGAAGAATGGCTAAAGCTCTCAACAGAACGACATCACTAGCTTGACTATCAGTTACCAATAGCTGATTTCAACCATTCAGTCAGGACAACCGGCCCTACTGTACACATACATTCACACACAATAGCTATACCTCGCTCAAGTGTGTGATGCCTATGTGACATCTCCTACACGCATACCCATATATATGTATGTATGCACGTATGTATTGTATGTATGTAAGTATGCGCCATTTTAACATTGGTTTGGAAGTTGGAATTTGATCAAGAAGATGGCCGTCTCATCTCCTAGGCCAGGGTGAGCTCGTCGGTTTGCTCGCTGAAGCCCACCCTGCGAGCAACTAGGGACGCTATCAAGCTTCGAGGGAGTCACGGTGAGTCTGCGATCGGCGTGCGTGCGTGTTGGGTGATACTAAGCTTCATCTGTGGCCTGATTGCTGCTAGGACTCCACCCCCTTGGAGACCTTTAGCTCTATTTTTCTTTACTGTTACATGCTGATCGTCGAGCTATACGTCCAATGCGTTTCTAGTAGTCTGCAAGTCATGCTCGACCAAATTGGACTGGATTGAAGCTTCGCGTGTGGACCATGTTTGCGGGATCGTCGCACGCTGAGCCTATAGAATTGAGTCGTTCCTTGGTGGTGATGACATCTCAGATGCTGGTAGATGTTATATTCGTCGTCGTTGTTGAGATAGAATCGAGTCGCGCTGTACTGCAGTCGCTCAAACTTCGCCTTCTTTCAGCCAGCTCAGCATTTTCCAAGTATTAATTTATATGGGTTAGGTGGGCAGAAGCAGCATTAAGCTGCGTATTGTCTTGAATTTCTGCAAGTGCCGAGAGATCATTGCTAGCAATCTCTCTGAGCGGTGACGACGTTTCACAATTTACCGTCGATGTGCAGGATGTCGACAAAGTTGCTGATTTTGCCCCTCCCCCCAATGCTTAAGGATGGAGGGTCAAAGTTCGCATGGGTGCTGCACCCATGCTATCTTTAATACATTGCGTGACGTCACAGCCCAGGGGGCGGTGCTAAGGCACACGTGCTTAGTTACCAAGACGACGAAGAAAATGGCCTCCGAGAAGCTGGTGCACGCGGCGTTTTTTTTTCCTGGCGCTCTGGAGGGTTTCCCAGGCATCGTTTCTTCGCTAAAGTAAGTGTGTACGCGCGCGCATGTTATGCTTTAGCGTGTAATGTTAGGGTTTGGTGGGTTAGGCGCTTTTCTCAAAGGGTTGTAGATAGTTTGGGGTTGCTGAACACGGGATAGCAAAGGGTCACGTTAGGGTTAGGGTTAGGATCAAGGGGTAGATAAAGGTTCAACACGGGTAAAGGTTTAACTAAAGGTTCCACAGTGATAAAGGTTCAGCTAAAGATTCTCGATGGATGAAGGTTTGGCAAGCACGACCACAAGGTTAGGGTTCTATCTTCAGCGCGGAAGGCGTGCGTTGTAGACTTGTCTGAGCTCGCTTGTAGTAGACATTGAGGCCTCATGTGCCCTGAAACGTCGCTGTAGACTCGCCACAGTCCTTTTATGCTGCAATTCCACGTATTGTATGCACAGCAAGCATTCTATGCTAGCCTTAGCTCTCTAGAAATGACCATGGAGGCCTCCTGTCCCTAGAAACGGCGCTGTAGACTCGCCGTAGACCTTTCTGCTAAGGTGCAGTTGGGGTATAGTCAGAATCAGGCGCCATGGACGCGCTTTAGCCCTATGAAACATAGCATATCTGCGTAGGAATGCACTTATGGCCCACCATCAAGTCCTCTTGTGCCTACAGTACGTTTTGCCCGATAGGTTTGGTTGTACGGAAATCATTTACATATGTGTTGTCTTGTGCACATGCAGCCAAAGAGCCACAGCCTTAGCGTCGGTCATAGGTGAGTCTCCCCCAGCACGCACCACGTAGTGACTATGTACATGTGTAGTAGTTAGGTGTTGTGTGGCGTTAGACCAGCTGCTCCTCAGTGACAATTTAGGTCCCAAATTTGCTACCTAGTCTCTATTCTATGCCGTCGTTCTATTGCGCATAATCGGGTGCCATCGTGAAGTTAGGTGTCGTGGATGGATCGCTACACATGCTTACCGTCATGATTACAAATTGCTAATGCAACAGGTACAGTCGTTGATAGTGGGTGATAGCAAATTTTAAACAGAGTCATGT
>CAXHTE010000001.1:0-29235 GCA_964019415.1 Ianthella basta
CCTTTCACAATTCTTCTCACAAATTGCACTGAGCTCTAAGATGCAACATTTTATACTGTTTACCACTTTTGTGTCACTGTGATCATTAACTGCATGGGATGCAGAGAGTGTACTCCACAAATGAAGGTTCCATTATGACTGACCTGCTCCACAGCACCATATGAAGCACTAGCCATGAGCTGTGTAGATTTCTTGTAGCACCTTTGTGTGTGAACACTCTGTCACTAATGAAATTGTATGACTGCCCACACTAGTGTGTTGCATCAGTGACTAACTGTTCCTGATTTAAGTTAAAGGGGGCTGTGCACTTCATTCTGTGCCCTTTGCACCAGTGTCAACCTGTGTTACTGCGCCCGTGACAACAAGGTGCACTTCACCATTGACAACCTATCTCACTGCACTAGTAACAGTGTAACTCGCTGCACTTGTGCCACTTGCATTTTTGTGGCCCTGTCCCAGTCCGAGTGCGTCAACACTCCTGGAAGTTAGTACTTCATATGGCTTCATCAGGGTTTGCTTGGCTAGGTCTGCACACATGGCTCTGGCCATGTGTGTAGTGTTCTGGGTAGCTACTGTGAGAATAAAACAGCTAACTTCTTGCACTTCATCGGGGAAGGGAGAACGTTTGGTGGATCGTTTGTGACAACTGTCTGATGTGGGAAGGGAGAACATTTGGTGGATGTTCTACCACACCTAATCTCCCTTTGTGACAACTGTCTGATGTTGGTAGGGAGAACGTTTGGTGGATGTTCTACCACACCTAATCTCCCTTTGTGACGACTGTCTGATGTTGGTAGGGAGAACGTTTGGTGGATGTTCTACCACACCTAATCTCCCTTTGTGACGACTGTCTGATGTTGGTAGGGAGAACGTTTGGTGGATGTTCTACCACACCTAATCTCCCTTTGTGACAACTGTCTGATGTGCTTACCGGAGAAGCTGTTCACTCTACATAATATTATGTGCCAGACATTCCTTGCTGTTTGTGATGACAGGGCTACTGTATTGCCACATACAACCCAACCTTTATACTTTGTATGTAGAAACTGATAGTGCTGTATTCTGTATTACCAATTGGGCATCCAGCTGTACAGTTGCTACAGTGTCTCAGGAATAATATTTTACAATGGGTAGATGGCAACTATATTAGACCAGCACATTAAAGAAGAAGTGAATAGAAGTGAGACTAGTGGAGAAGTGTTTTAAGTCACAACCATTGTATCAGATGAGACGTTGTCTCAGTATCTTTGCTGTTGCGCATCTCTCTGACTTTAATGAGGTCCAAAATGCCTCAGTATGCAGGAGTCAGTTGCAGTGAATAGATCTGTCTGCACTCTTGGAGGTCAGAAGATACAGTTTATACCTGGGTCATATAGTGTTACAGAAGCTGTCCTTGTCCTAGAAATCATGTCAAGTTGTGCGGAATGACTCACTGGCAAACTTAAACTCACTTACAACACTGTCCTATGTAATCCTCGTATTTCTACATACTTCATTTGGCAACAATCCGTCAGTAACTGAGATCCTAAGGAACTGAAGAGCTAGTTCCTGTATCTAGTACGTACGTATGTGCTGTGTGCGATAGTCCACGTCATAATGGCACTCAGCGGTAATCACTAACTGTGTATTGTGTACGTATGTAGGTTGATCACATGGTTACATTAGACTCTGTAGAGCAGGTAGATACCGTGTCAAGCCATTTAGTGACGTGTGCCCCACATACACATGAAGCTCTTCTGCATGACCGTCGCATGAAGCAGCTGGCGGTACAGTGAGTGATTACACACTGCTATGAATTGTGTTGGCATTCCTGGCATGCTTTGACAGACCACCACTGTGGAGTGAAGCGGAGTGGTAGGCCATGGCACTTGAGCCTAGGTTGAAGAATTTGTTGTCACACTTTACACGCTTGAGACATGTTTGATACACATTGTACCTCTTGCCCGTTTACAAAAGCTGCAACGCTGCTAAGGGGTTTCATGTCTGGTGCCTTGCACAGGAAGGTCTTGTCTGTGTGCAACGTAGCAGTCACAATAGCAACATGGTGCAGTGTTTGACAACCTCCAACCTCCTCACGAGCACGCATCTTTGATTGTAAATCGGTGATAATCCTATTTGTGTTCTGGTCTGACAATGAAGGAGACCGGTGTCCCAGCATAAGGGCAGTTTTCCAGCATGTCAAGGTCAGCCTTATTCTCCATGAGCTTCTATTTTACATTCAAGATGCACTTCTGGTAACACCAACTAGTGTTAGATCTGTCTGTGGTGATCACCAGTGTCTCAGCCTGTCTATGATTTAGCACATGAAGATAGCCAGCACATTGTTGGATGCCTCCTCATTCTCCTTACCACTCTCACCTTCTTCGTATCAGTAATCAAGTTTCAAACCTCCCCGCCATACACTCAGCTAGTCCTTTCCACTGCGCTACCCCGGATTATCTCTGCGTCTCATTCGCACAGCTGTTGATTTCAATTTGTTTTCAACTGTTTCGGCAGCCTTCAGTTTCAAGGAAGCTTGGTGCTAGTTTCACTTACTGTGTTGTCACTCGGTTAACTCATCTTCCACAGACTCTTGGGGCAGTCAGCCATAGACCTGACCTGTCTTGCTTGATATACCTCACATGCAGTACGTGACTGGCATCCCTTGTGATTTCCAGGTAAAATTGCCAGAGGAAGTGGGGTAACCTCTTCCGAACCTTTAATGGTATTCATACACGTGGAATGACTTGTGGTTACACACAGATGTGTTGTTGACTTGCTTAATATGCGTATATTCAGCACACAGTTGCAGTTCCTGTGACCGTATTAGGTGCTCTTTTGAGCACTCCTAAGAATGACACTTGGCAGGGAAGTTTTGGTCCAAGTGTTGGTCAGTGGGGAAGTTGAGGCTTAGTTTGTGCTTGCATGCACTGTATGCTTATATAGATACCTACCATTTGTGCATGCATGTGTCTGTCATGAGACAGTGGAAGGTTTCTCTTTACACTCAATCCAGGTCACATCAGGTCACACTTCACTGATGCACTCACAGCAAGTTGAGTGAATAGTTGTCGCTGTTTTGGTTGCTCATATGAATGCACGCCCTCGCAAGCAATTTGTAGTACAGGGTTTTGCAAAATGGTTGTCGCAAACGTCATTCGACTTGCGACTTGCCTTTGAACTTCAACCTTATGCTTTAGGCGTGCACTAAGAAGCTTCAAAGGAGCTTCAAAGGAGCTTCAAAGTTCAGAGGTGAATTGTGTGCCCAAAAAATCCATTTTGCAAAACCCTGTACAACAACACTAAAGGTGGTTTGGGTATGTGTGACCTGACCAGAAGGATAGGGAAGTAGGTCACCCTGGGGGTAAATTGAACTCTCATCCTAATTGACCCTGTGACCTAAGGTGTAACGGATGAAATCATCCTAAGGCCTTGTGTGTTGAAGGCCAGGTGTAAAGATGACTGCAGGGCTCCACCCACATCGTTGTGTAGTTGTCAGCCTGCCTTACACTTCCTGAATGCTTGTAGGAGAGGGGCTAGCTGGCTAGACTGTGTATGTATGACCGGACCACTCTCAACCTCTTTTCGAAAGTGGTTATCAGTATGTGAGAGTTTGCGTGTTTGTGTGTATGCGTACGTGTACGTATGTGTGTATACATACATACTGTATGTGTGTAACCTGCATGATAATGTGTGCATGTGTGTATATGTATGTTTGCATGCATACTGTATGTACATACATACACACATGCGAGTCAGTACATGTGTGTGCCACCTGTCTATGAGGTCAGGTAGCTGCCTAAGCTTCCATCCTGTCAGGTGGTTTAGTGGTGTATCAGGTTGTCCTAGTCAAAGCATGCATTCATTCCCCAGGGGATTTCATGTCTGAAGAAGCTTTACCAGTACTTGCACTTGCTTCTATTCAGTGTGTTTATGCAGTTACATCATGCACTGACATCTTGTTTTGACACTGAAACTTTGAAGAGGTCACTTACTTGGCTATAAAGAAGCCCTCAGCTTGTGAACAAGAAGTGAGACCTTTCCAATAAAAGGTGTCAGAATGAAACAACAATGAAGTATTTTACTAACCTCTGTTTAGTAGTAATTCAGAGGACATTTGTGGAAGACGCTACATAGCCAAAGATTTGCTGTAGCTACTGTGCCTTAATGTTCAGCAGTGCACTCCTGCCTTCAATTGTTGGTCATTAGCCTCTGAATCACATGGTTACAAGGGTTGTGGCCAATGACTTCAGAAATGGCCTCTAATGTAATCTAGCTGACAAGCTTTACAACACTGTCTAGTCGAGCTGCCTGGTGGCCATCATGCCCGCTGAAACAGCCCAGGCTGCCCAGGCCATGGCCTGACCAGATTTGTAGGCCTGGCCATTCTTTTGTATAGCTAAGATACTTGCTGGCCTGTGCATGTGGCCGTCTAGGTAAGACTGTCTTGACGTGGCCTGACCACCTTTAAAGTGCTACCTCTGGGCCTGGCCATGTCCTTGGTTCTTCATGTCCAGTAACTTGTACCTGTGGAATGCACTCGTTCCTGCAGCCTAGCTCGCAAGAACAAGCGTTGGTCCAGGTGTTGCAATAATGTACTAACCACTATAGATATATGAAATCCTCATACCTGTGTTATACCTTGCACTGGTGTTGTGACGTTGTAATGTACTTACATGACGAAATTCAATGTCAAGTGGTGTGCTGACACCTTTGGCCAGTTTTCCCAGTGGCATTCTTGTGGTAATGCGTGTCAACCACAGGGGATCCTACCCACCCAGAGGTCATGCTCTCCCACATACATTCCTTGGGGTCAAAGGGGCAAAAAACTCCCTTTCCACAAGCAAGAGAATGTATGTGGTTCCCTACATTGTGCATCCTGTCAGGCAGTGGTGCCCTGCACATTTCCAAGTGAACGCATTTGTACATGCTTGTAAATCTGCCAGGGTATCAGTGAGCCATGCGGCCTTGTATTCCACTGCCATACACGAGTAGATCAGTATTTCAATGCATGCAGCAATATTTATTACCTCAATTCTTTATTTCTGTTTCTGACGTTACAGTATCTTACATCAGTAATTTCTACTATGTAATTTGTCATTAAAAATGTGTTTAGTGTAAAATCTGTAATTGTATTGGCTTGTTCCCAGTTTGAAATGCATTGAGTAGTAAGATTCCCTCAGCCATTCCCTTATAATCTGTACAGGGTGCACATCACACTGTGTTGTGCTGCGGACTATGGGTTCTGTCTTGCCTGTCTAGGTCAATGTCTCAAATTACTGCTCCCAGATAGTCCTCATAAAGAGGATTGAGAAACTTGATGGCAAACTGGAGAAGTTGAAGAGGTACATGCACATTCAGAGTGTCAACGGGATTCTATTGGATGACTTGGACTGTGAGACGGCCTCGAAGAGGATTCGCGACATCAGTGAGGGCCAAGTGTTCTTGATGGTCCGTGCAGCACACCGGGACCACAACAAGGCGGCAGTTAGCCCCATGACCCCACTCAGAGACTCTCCCTCACTGGGCCCACCCCCACCTCCTGTTTGGAAGGGAGTTTGCCGTTTCAATGCAAACCCCTTCATGCTCACCTGGGTGCAGGAGGCGGTGCCTGTGGTTGTGCAGCCCAACCAAGTCCAACTCATTCCTGCCTTCATTATGGTAAGCTGTTGCACTTTGAGAGTTTCTGGTATGTGCACAATGCACCTTGCTAGCTTCATGTTGTAAGTCGTGTTACCTTCTGGCTCTGTTTCAACCTTCAGGAGCCCAAGGAAGCACCTAAGAAGGTGGTGATTGTCAGCTACATCTCCTGTGACGTTGTTGTTCCACAGGCAGCTGATTCCAGAGGGCACCTCGTGGTGGGCATCAATGACCAGTCTGCTGCCGACTACCAGCCTGCCCTGGGGAAGAGTCCTGACGTCATCATGACAATGATCAACCGAAGCAAGGAAAAAGGAGTTACCCTTACCCTCTACCTCTGTCGAGATGGGCCCAAGCACTTGGCAGAGCAGACGTACAGTGACTACGTCACCAGCCTTCATGGCAGACGAGGGCCAGAAGAGGAGGAGGACCTGGGCATTGGGGAGCCTGAAGAGCACATGCTGAACCCGGTGATTCCCTCCAATCACCAGTACTCTCCAGTGTACATCACAGGGTCCAGCAGGTCAGACAGCAGCCATCTGTTCCAGATAATGACCCGCGGTGAAAGCACAGCTGTGCATCCCACTCCCTGCAGTGACTATAGTGATTACAGCTTGACACAGTCTGGCCTGGCTAGTGCATATGACATGCCCCAGAAGGAGGAGCCACTCACCCTCCTTGAGACGCCATCACCTGCCAATGAGTGTAATCTCTTCCCTACTAATGAGGCTGGACGACGAGCAAACGTGGTTTTGCCTCTCCCCATTGATTCACAACTGGCACCAGAGAGTAGCCTTAGTCTGGTATCTCCAAATTCACCAGTTGACCTCGGGCGGCGGAGTGGATCTGATTCCAGTAGCGTAGCAAGCCGGCGCTCGACAGGGAGTGAGAATTCAGCACTATACGCACCCAGGCCCATCCCAGTTCTGCTGTCGTCACAGCTGTTCAATTGGAAGTGGGAGCCAGTCTCTACCGTGTCCTTGACCACTCAAGATGGCCATCGCTGTGCCACCCCATTCTGCAAGTACATGCTGCAGAACATCGACTGCAAGAAACTGGAAGAGATGAAGCTCTCTCTCAGCCCATCCTTGGAGCTCCTTTACGTGAAGCCCAACACCATCTGTGTCTACACTATTAACCTGGAGCAGCTGTCAACCAAAGCTCACGAGGTTTTCAGTGAAATGTGTGATTTCCTCAGCCTGTTCCAGTCACTCCGCAAGCCAGCAGGGATGCAGGTAATCCTTGCTGCAGTGTACGACTCTACAACAGAGTACGGCAAGCAGTTGCGCACAGACAGGTTGAAGCGTGAGTGGCTCTTCACGAAAGTTCCCCAGGCCTTGAAGTCCAAATTTAATGAAATCCTTCATGAGGATGACAAGGACTGCATAGAAGTGGTTCCTGTCGATTTGGCTGAATGTGAAGGGTCAGCAAAGCGGGTGCAGGCTGCAGTCAGTGAATGTGTCAATCGATACTACCAGCGAGTGGAGGCTAATGACAAAGACACCGAAAAGATGCCCCTGCAGCAGTGGCCGCTGTTCAGGCAGAAGGTGGTTGAGCTGGCCTATCGGTACCATGTTGTCAGCTGGACGGAGCTGGCTCAACGTGCACGGCAGTTCCTTTGGATTGAAGAAGGAGAGCTTTTCGAGCGCTGTCTTGCTGCGCTGGAGCAGACCACGTCTTTGTGGGTGTGCCATGGGGCTCCAGGTGAGGAGCATACTGTACACATTGCCACACTACTGTAAAAAAGAACAATGTCACTGCTTTGTGGTGGTGAATGGGCGCATTTTCTGAATTAATTTTGACTTCCAATTAAAGGCGAGATGGAGAATTGTACATGCTTAACAGTATGCATCAATATAACATTGTCGTTTCGTTTTTATGGAACCCTCAAATTGCACTTAAATTACGGAACATTCTTTCCATTGTAAGGAAGGAATACCTGTTTAAATTGTTTCATTCCACAACCATTCCGATGAAACTTTTCCATTTTGCGTACAATCGTTTTCTCGCTTTGTCAATCAGAAGCAGAACAGAATGGAATAGAACAGTCTAATCATTCTGCAAAACGGAGCAAAACGTTGTTACATTGTCACATGCTGTAATGCTATCTGATTTTAACTGGTTTGCTTATCAAGGTCAGTTAATCTGTATATATAATTCAGTTTGTTTGTCTGTTTGTTTGTTCGCTTTTGGCGCAAAAACTATGGAACAGAATGCCACCAAATTGGCAGGGATTATAAAGTGGGGCTCCAGAAGTGTCCTCCACGGGTTGAAATCACCGGTCTTGCAGTTCTTGAAGAGATATCCTTCAATTTCCGGTTTTTCGTTCATGGTTGATGGCCATTTTATTAATTAGCCCTCCTTGACTTCCGGTTACTGAGCAGTGTGATTCGCTGTCACAGGCGTCCAACAATTGAATTTAAACTCAATCGTCGTTATAGCAGCTACCCTTCATTGCTAACCCCCGATCCTGCCCGACTCGCTGTCATGCAACTCGTCAAAGCAGAAGCCCGCCGAAGGCAGGCGCCCTGCTAGTCTATATATATAATTCAGTTTATTTGTCTGTTTGTTCGCGATTCAAGCAGAAACTACTGTGCAGGGCACCACCAAACTCAGGGATTACGGAGTATGGAGTAGAAAGTGTCCTCCGCAGCTTGAAATCACCCAATTTGCTGTTCTTGGGAGGAAATCCTTCCAATTTCCATTTTTTTCTTCATGGCCAATGTTAAATCAGATTGCGAAGTTGCTTGCACTTTGACAGCCGCAGAGAACAGAGCTGGAATAGGTTTATCTGAAGTTGTGAGTTAGATGGGGGCACTCCTATCTTCAACCTAAGTAGGAAGAAAGGATTCATTTTCTGTGTTTGGAAGAGATATCGCATTTCTCCTCCCACTGGGAGCAGGAAGTCCTTTGTTGCAGTTTTCTGCTTGATCGTAATAGTAGTGACCCTTTTTCATGCCCCTAAACAAGCTCTGTAAAATACTTGTTTTTCATCGAGTGATGGTGCAAGATCGTATAAGTGAATTCCTTTCCACAATCTGTGCCGTGACATCACTAAATGCATTCCAGCAGCACTCCAGCATGAACTGAGTGACCAGATTTTTCCCTACCAAACCGCAAGATGGCAACATTAGAATATCTGGCACACAAGTCTTCCGTTAACTGTTAATTGTCACCAATTAATTGCTTGCTTTTATTCACAAGAACAGGAATGTAATAGGTCTAATCAAATATTAAATAGGTTCAGTTTCTGCATGGCTGGGACCGTCCAGATGCAAGTTGGATGAGAAACCAAAGAATGTAACGTCAAAATTTGACACGTGGAAACCTGCTATGATTGCTTTAGACCTGTCTGACTTGTTTGAGTATTTTACCCCAAACTCATATTTCTGAGGTACGTACGTATGGTGTATGTTGTCATAAGTATGTCTCGTGTAGGTTTCCCGTGAATTTCCCAGCAGCTGTGATGAACAACTTTGTGCATTAATGAATAGCCTTAGGTGATCACAAACTACAGTAGTACAAGTACGTACAAGTACGTAGCTGATGAAGCTTTGGCATCGTCGTCGTCGTCGACGTCTCATTTGCATTGTGGTACACTAGCTGAATGTCCGCCTTTCTGTCACCGGCCCTCCATCCACTTTGGCTTCCTCCTTCGGCTTCATTAGAGAGTTTAAGATCACTGTTTACGCTGAACGTTAACATCACAATGGGTCATTAAAGAGTCGCGTGATATACCTAACTGCAACGTACACGGTTAATTTTGCAGCATCTAGTACGCGTGAAGAGGTGTTCCAATGTATGTAAATTACCGTTTGTACTGTAAACATTGTGACGTCACGATTCGTCACATAGCTGTAATAAGAAAGACGTGGCTAGACACGCTAGGCTATTATTATTATTACAATTTATTTACTCCTGCCACGATCTTTTCTCTGTATTTTCGGGTGAAAACGACGTTTTAACATCAGCGCGGACAGATGAAGCCGACCAATCACGTACAGCATGGTTGCTTGGTGACATCTGGACGCTGCCCAGTGCTGCTGATGAAGAGTGGAATTCTCCGAAAAAGGCCTTACAGCGCAGTGGCAAACCTCTAACTTTTCGTCAACCTGTATGCAGAGGTAAGTACCTTTTTCTCGTCACATAGCGTTCAACGTCCAGCATAAATGCTGATCTAAAACTCTCTATCGTCCTCACTACTATATCCAAGGCTCGTCATTTTGTTAGCAAGCTGAAGAGAAATCTTTGCATTTCGCCAAACTTGACTTCTACCATCACCGTGAACATCATGTTTGGCCCATGTTCATGTTAACGTTGGTAACATGTAATGTGACCAGCAATACGTGACTGTTACGTCAACGTCGTTCGTAGTGTGACTGCTTCCCAAGTTTTTCATATGAACAGTGGAACTAGCTGAATACTGCTAGCTCCTTTTATACCAGCCACTTCACAGCATTTTCTTCCGGTTGAGGGCATCTTATAGCCAGCAAATGTGACTATTGTCTGGTTTAAGACTGCCTAGTTTATGAGACCATCTGCTATAGTTAATTGTGTATGTGTGTCCGAGAAGGTAGTCATGAATCGTCCCTGTGAGCAACATCATTGATGTTTGCATTCTTCAGTGAAAGTTAACTTTGTGCGTTTCCTTACTAAACTCTAGCTATTCTGCGACTCTACGTCTGCTTCTGATTTCCACTAGGCACGAAGAACACAGGCTTCCTGGTGAACCCAGACATCATCATCAGCATCATCTCCAGGCTGGCTGACTCCGAGACCTTTAAGAAGATTAGGAATAACGTTGGGAAAGGGGTTGCGGACCTCCTCTGCTCTCCCAGCTCGGCCACACAGAGTGTCCTGAATCTGATTATGGACATGCCACCAAACATCCCAGCGTCTCACCTCATCCAGTGGATGCAGACAATGGGAATCTTGTTTGAAGGCAGTGGCGCTGCCACGGCGGACCCTTGCTACTTCATTCCCTCTATCACCTCCTTTGCGGAGTGGGAAGATGCCCATGGTACGCCGCTGCCTGACATCTCTACTTCCTGTGCGGAGCTCTTCATTGAGCTACAAGTTCCTGGAACCGACACACCACCGATGCCAACCCACTTCTTCTACCAGTTCGTGGCCCACATCATTTCGCAGGTGGGAATAGATGCAAAGACTCTCAGCGTTACCCAAGGGTGCACACGGGTGAAGATATCCAGCTTGAAACTCTCTGGCTACCTCACACCCTGCGAGGCAGTCCTTTCGTATGACAGACTGCAGTGTATCATCAGGATACAACTCCAGTGAGTGCTGGGGGGGAGGGGGAGGGGGAGGTGGGGGAGAGTGCGTATGGGGAGGTCCCAAGTAGGCTATTGTAGATTGGATTGTCATCAGGCCAGCCTTGTCACAGTGTTGACTGATGAAGACCCTGAAGGTGCAAACGACTTTCTAATTTATCCAATGTGACTTTTGCTTTGTGACTGTTCAACGACATTCCCATTTCTGTTCAGCACTGTAGCACGCACCTCTGCCACATCATGGATGACTGACATTTTGGCTGCTATAGGAAGAGAGAGAGAGAGAGTATAGGACCCTAACAGCTCCTTCATTCCTTCCACCTGTAGACCCTGGCAAGGTTCCATCATCCCCAGGGCTCACACCTATTTCCGAAATGTCTTGAAGGAGTGTGAGGCAAAGTATGGGTGGAAGGGCATGGGTCGAGCCATCATGGGACCCGCTTTCCGTCCTGCCTCAACCAGTGCCCGGTGTGCCACACTGTTTGGCTTCCTGAATGAGGTCCTTGCTGAAGCTGACCCCAACAGTCATCCAGCTCTTTTCATTGTGGACGCCGACAGCTTGAAGAAGATGAGCACAAAGGGAATTGAACCCCAGCTGCACATCAAGAATCAAGATGGCAGCTTCCGTTCCCATAAAGTGTCCGAGATTGTTGGACTGAACCAGTGGATCTATGACCCTACCTTGCTATATGAGAATACGGTGAGAGTGCAGTGAAGTCATTGGATCATGCTGTAACTGAATCATTCTACACTTAATGACATTTGTGATGTGTGTGCTAATGTGAAGGTGGTCTTGCTCCTTTCCTTACAGGAGATTGATGTGAACCGAATGAGGGCGATGAACAAGGTTGCCGAGTGGCTCTTGCAGGATCCTCCTCTCTGTGCCCTTATTGCATGCGAGAATGGGATCATCAGTGCCCAAGACCCAGAAGCACACACCTGGTCGACCAACACAGGCCCAGTGCCAGCTGCATACAAGTTGATACAGAAGTGGCATGCTTGCAAACTGCCCATCTCTCGGCTACGAGAAGCCCTACAGAGACACCATCACAACGCAGCTGCAAAGATTCTGCTGCCGTTTTGTGATGGCATGCCACAGACCGAACTGTGATTGGAATAAACTCAATCGTGTGTGATTATATTTGCCTAAAGCAGTTACTGTAACATTTATTGCCGTGTTGGCAATTACGTATCTGCTCAAATTTAGCTAAATGTGTACTGTATTTTGTGCTTTGTCGTCGTGTAAGTCTGGAGTAGAATTTTTCGGATATAATTTTGTGCTTTGTATACTAACTCACTGTACGAACTTTGTATTACGTCATTTACTTCTTGTAGTGTGTTAGGGATATATCACGTGCACCAGGTGTGCAATGTATTGTGTATGCAGCTTTTCTATACATGTGCCACTTTGATGTGGAGTATAGGTATGTCATCTGTGCACTTTGAAATTTAATTTGGATCTTACTGCAAGCCAGATTATTGATATACGATTTGATACAGTACTATTATATCTAGACCCACTTGCAGCCATTTTATATTGCGTAATGGCCCGATGACGTCATAAAAATGGAGCCTGGAAGTGGTCTCAAGACTGACTAGCGTAACATACATGCAGGATAATTATAAATGCATATGTGTGTACTATATCGCATGTAGCCAACACTAATACTATAACCCATGCACACTTACAATGCACATTTATTGATATCACCATACCACGTACATCTCAGACACTAAACTATGTATCCAATGCATACAGTTCAAGCATGCCTTTTGTTTATTGCAACTAATGCTCCATCAGTAGCCTGTGATCAATTATTCTTCTTGACATAGATGTCGAAATCACGGCCAAGAATGTCGTAATTGTGCTCACCCTTCAAAGACTCGTAAAATTTAAAATGGGCCTCTGTTGACGCGGCAACTGCCTTCACTGCTTCTTGAGACACCATTCTATCCATCCACGCATACACCAGAGGGAACTTCTCCTTTGTGATCACCTCTGCAGCACCTGGAAAAAACTTGTTGTATGCCTCAACTCTTTCAAACCATGGCCACACCAAAAGGTCAGCGGCCGTCATCTCCTGGCCGAAGAAGAAGGGACGTCCATCTTCCTTCAGCTGACCTTCCAGCTTGTCAAGGTGTGCCGACAGGGCAGCATTTGACTCCTCTGTCGCTTGACCACGGTAAAACTTGTACCAATTGCCAATGAACTGTAATGAAGGAACACATAAAGGATACATGGTGCACTAAAGGATAGAGGACAGTTTGTAGCAGTTGAACCACTGCTCAGGATTGGTTGACAGAGATTAATCACTGGAAATTTTACATCAACCAGCCTACCAGCCTTCTACACCAATGGTGTCTCAGGAGGCTGGGGGGCATCACGCCCTATTGATGGCAACCAGTGATCACAGCCTTCCCCCGCTAGTCATCCTACATCCATTGGTTGCCATCAATAGGGCGTGATGCCCCCCAGCCTCCTGAGACACCATTGGTGTAGAAGGCTGGTTGGTGTAAAATTTCCAGTGATTAATCTCTGTCAGCATTAAAGGATACACGGTGCACTAAAGGATACACGGTGCACTAAAGGATACATGGTCCACTAAAGGATACATGGTGCACTAAAGGATACACGGTGCACTAAAGGATACATGGTGCACTAAAGGATACACGGTGCACTAAAGGATACATGGTCCACTAAAGGATACACGGTGCACTAAAGGATACACGGTGCACTAAAGGATACATGGTCCACTAAAGGATACATGGTGCACTAAAGGATACATGATGCACTAAAGGATACATGGTCCACTAAAGGATACATGGTGCACTAAAGGATACACGGTCCACTAAAGGATACACGGTGCACTAAAGGATACACGGTGCACTAAAGGATACACGGTCCACTAAAGGATACACGGTGCACTAAAGGATACACGGTGCACTAAAGGATACACGGTCCACTAAAGGATACACGGTGCACTAAAGGATACACGGTGCACTAAAGGATACACGGTCCACTAAAGGATACACGGTGCACTAAAGGATACACGGTGCACTAAAGGATACATGGTGCACTAAAGGATACATGGTCCACTAAAGGATACACGGTGCACTAAAGGATACACGGTGCACTAAAGGATACACGGTGCACTAAAGGATACATGGTGCACTAAAGGATACATGGTGCACTAAAGGATACATGGTGCACTAAAGGATACACGGTGCACTAAAGGATACATGGTGCACTAAAGGATACATGGTGCACTAAAGGATACATGGTGCACTAAAGGGAACATGAAAGCACAGGATGCACTAGTCTCCTACCCAGACCACTTCCGGCTGCCATTTTGAAATGGACCGAAAGATGGTCTGGGAGCTATGTGCAGATTCCTTGGCGGAATCCGCGGATCCGCGGACACCAATCAGATTGCAGATACGTGGTCACATGCACAAGTACATTATAGCTAATAGTGCAGCAATGAATGTTCCTTTACTTGGAGTCTCGGTGGAGCCCCTGCGCTTTCGAACTCACTTGATGTAATCGGTACGTCCTCTGTAGCAGGGGGAGCAGCGACAGTGGGAGAACCCACCGAAGCAAAAATTCCTGTTGTCCTTGATGCCAGGGGATAATATCCTGAACTGGCGAGTGTTTGTTCTAAAGTAGCGATAGACTGTTGCAGAGAACAGAGCTGGTTTGCACCAGTGTCCAGGTTCTGGAAGCACGAGCGACAGGCGTACACTATTCGCAGACTGCTCGATAACTGCCTCCACAATGCAAGCCAGACGGTTCTCAGGAAGGTGCACCATGGTCCACTATGATGTAGAATAGCAGACAGATTGAGCCTTCGCCTGTTCGCACCACTGCCTGCGCAGAAGGCACAGCGTTCCTCTTCCATAGTGTGAACGGCTGCTAGTGCCGTTAATGCAAACTACGGCTGTTATGCAATTGCAAGGCTAACGGTTACACAATCAATGCCAAGGAATCTGCACATAGCTCCCAGACCATCTTTTGGCCCATTTCAAAATGGCGGCCGGAAGTGGTCTGGGTACGAGACTAAGGATGCCCAATCATGCATGACTGCACTAGTATACTCCACATATCCAACAGATATTACATATTGCAATCTACTCACCTTGCTGCCAAAGTCTTCCACAAATTCCTTGATCTTAGCCTTTGTCCACGGATCAGCTGGATAGAGCTTCTGTCCACTGCTGTACCTCTCATCCAGATACTCTGCAAACCAGACAATATGATCAAGAGTATATTATCACACAGTGCGAGTTGCAATAAGTGTATTAGTGTGTATTAGTGTGCCGGTAGCTACAAGAAGAAAGACCACTGGATAACTTGGAGTGGGATGCAGCAGCGACCACATACACTGGTGAAATAACACTGGTTGATCCTAGTTACATACACAGGTGGCCATTTTAAAAGGGTACTCACTTCCATAGTGCTTGGAGTCATTTGAAATGCTTACCGAATATAACGGCTGATTCTCCAAGGCGACGTCCATCCTGCTCCAAAAAGGGCACAAGACCCTTTGGGTAGATCTCCAGATACCACTCCGGCTTCTTCTGTAAGCTGATCCAGATCACCTCTGCCTCCACCTTCTTTGCAGCCAACGCAAGATGCACTCGCTGCGGGAGAACATACAGCAAACGCAACTGTCAACACGAGGAGCACGATTGGTGGCATGCGATGATGTCATATGAACGCTACACGTAACTGCTACAACTCAGTAGGAGTCCATGCCTGACCATCCACATGCACTGTCGCCTAGCATTAGCCGGGGACTTAAAGTAGACTCCCACACGCGGTAGGTTTTGTTTACCTCTGCAAAGGGGCAAATAGGGCAGCTGTACACGCGCAGGTACTCCTTCCCTGCTGGGGCAGGAGGGGGGTCTTGGACTTCCTTTACTGGCATCTTGCGATTTTGAAGTTTCTTGCGATCCAGTCAGACGACGACGTTTTATAGGCTGAGGCTTTTGGGAAGCAGAGGTCCTAGTGCCTGACTCCTGACGTACCACGACGATGCCCTTCCGGTCACGATCCGGTGAATGGTCAACTCTGTGGTTCGCGCCCTGGGCTACTTACAAGACATTTCGCAACAAAAACAAAATGGCCGCCGAAGGGAAAAGTGCCTTGGAAGAGGATTCCTTCCAAGGCACCGGGAGTGGACCTAAACGCTTACTGATCGACTCTGCCAGGATACGCCAAGCAGAGGATGACGACACAAAGCATGAACTGGGTTTCCTGGGCATCACTGTGTTCAACCAAGACGAATTCGAAGCCGGTGTGATGCAGCAGTTAGACGAAGAAGCGGCTCGAAAGAATGCGGAACAAAGGAGGAGGCTCCTAGAGAAAGAACTGAAACAAGTGAAGAAGGACAGCAGGTAAGAGAAAGATTTGCCTTTGTTTGCTGTATATTCGAGAGGAGGGAGGGCAGCAGGGGAACATTTACAGTCAGGCAGGGCCTGCTCTTTCCTTCATGAGTGAAGGACCTGAATAACCTACAACTATGGGGAACTTGATGTTAAGAGTTTGAGTTAGGCCATGATGCCTTCATCCTTGCCTTTCCTGTCTGGCTTATAGCGAGGCTCGTGTGCAGTTGGTACAGTTGGAGAAGCATGTGCAGGGGCTGGTGGCCCTGGCAGTTCCACACTCATCACTCAAACTGCGTGAGGTGGAGGCAGCGCGGGAAGCAAAAGTAAGCCATTGCAGTGCTGCATGACAACCACCCTGTGTTTGCATGATACTGTACAGTGCTTCTGATGCTGTTGGTTAGACTCACATTATGGGGTCTTGCCAGTTTTCTCTCTTTTCCCTCTGCCTCTCTCTCTCTCTCTCTGTGTGTGTGTGTGTCCATGTGTGTGCATGCGTATGCATGTCTCTTGTATGCCTTGACGTTGGTGGGTATCTCTTCACTCCAGGAAAGACAGCTGCAGACACTGAAGGCCAGACAGAAGGGGCTGGAAGGCAAGCTACTTATACTTCAACAAGAACCACTCAAGGACGAAACAGAGAGTGGTGAGTGAAGACATGAGTGATCTTGTGCTATTCCAGTTTGCAGTGGTTGTGAGTCTCACTTACATTACTTCTTCTGTTGTCAGGGGCCAATCTGTCAGAATCGGCTTTCAACATTCCCCTTCCAAATTCAGAGAGAGACCACTGGGAGTTGGTCCAGAGGGGCTTAGTCACTCCTTTTGGTAGTGCTGTCGCAGAAAGACGCTCACCCCCCTCCTCCTCCTCTTCCTCATCCTCCTCCCCGATGGTTGGTTGTGACCTGGCCAAGCAAAAAGTCAAGGAGTATATCCAATCAAATGAAGAGGGAGGACATTTGGAGGGTGAAAGTGATGCAGGCTATAGTGAAAAGCCAGAAAGGAGTCTTGGAGGTGATGCAGTCCATGATGGAAATGGTGATGGGTTCCCGTTGAAAGGCATCACAGAGGTTCCATTATTTGATGAAGGTGGCAATGTTGGTGATGGAAGCAGGGAGGAGACAGCGGTGATGGAACTGCCCCTGTCTCCTGAAGCAGATGTGATACATGCCAGCCACACTGAGCTCGACACAAGGCCACCGTGTGACTACACTGAAGGTGAAGACATGGCATCAGCTGAGGAGGAGGAGGGTGAAGAGGATTATGTCCCAGATGGTTTGGACTGGAGTGCAGAGGAGTCTTCAGACTATTCCAGTGTAGATGAAGAAGATGAGGGGAGTGAAGGAGAGGCGATGGAGGAGGAGAGTGAAGGAGAGAGGAGACTTGCAGGGAAGGAGAAAAACACGACTAGCGTTATGAAAGGTAGACCGAGAAAAAGACTCCCCAAGCATCTTGATGATGGTGATGTGTCTCTGTATCAGGCCAGAGTAAGGTGAGGTGGACCACATGTTGTGTGTGTGTGTGCGGGCAGGATACTACTTCTGGTGTGTTTTAATTACTTCCTGTGTGTTGTTTGCAGGAAGTGGAAGACTGCTGAAGCACGACTGCAAAAAGAGGGTACCCCAACCCAGCCTGATATGGAGTTAGTAGGTGGTCTGAGAATTCCAGGAAGCATTTGGCACAACCTGTACCAGTGAGCTATCATTAGAGAAGGGTGTGAGAGGGTGGGATGGGGTGGGGAGGAGAGGGGAGGAGAGGAGAGGAGAGGAAAGGTAAGACAGGGAGAATGGAAGAGAATTGAGGAAGAGAAGGAGTTTGAGGGAAGAGATCGTATGTCTGAAGAAGTTGAAGGTGCTGAAAGCCAGTCCATTGGGCATTGCATTGTTTGGGTGATTTCTAGTTTCCTCACATTTCTTACTTCATCATCCATCTTTGTTGCCCGGGGCAACAGGTACCAGCAGACGGGTGTCAAGTGGCTGTGGGAGTTGCACCAACAGGCAGTGGGCGGGGTTATGGGCGATGAGATGGGACTCGGGAAGACGATCCAGACAATTGCCTTCCTTGCAGGCCTCAAGTCCAGCAGATTGAGGAGCCAAGTCACAAGGTAGGCTCGTAGAAGTGACTCTCTTCCATAGGACTATCACTCCTTTGTGTATTGAGACCCGATCCTCTGTGTTAGAGCGCTCAACTGTATATGTGAAGTGTATAGTACATCACCATACAACAGTGGATGCTGCAAGATTGAGCACAGGTGTGTCTTTTGCTGTTCTGCGACTATAGCAAGCTGGGACTGGGTCCTGTCCTCATCGCATGTCCGGCCACTGTAATGCACCAGTGGGTGAAGGAGTTCCACACGTGGTGGGCTCCATTTAGGGTTGCAGTTCTGCACGACACAGGGACCTTCACTGGACACAAGGTGAGATTATGATGAGTATATTAGCTGATTAGCTGATCTGTATCAAAACATTCTCAGATGTACGTACCCTGGTTTGTGTGCGTTGAGTGCTTATTTTATTCATTTGCAAGTAAATTAGACTAAATGGCTTTTTGCTGTGCAAATTTGGAGTAGAGTGTGTTGTGTTTGTATTCATTGGGGGAGGGGAGGGGAGGGGAGGGGAGGGGGTGGGGAGAGGAGTGGAGTTAATACTATTTCCAGGCAGTGACACCTTATCATAATGAAACTTGTAGTCAGTTTCTAAGACCCTTTTAAAGCCTGTTACAGTGCTACTACCAAGGTCCCTGTAGGGGCTCAGCCACTCTATAGGGATGATACGATGGTCTGTGTGCAGATTACAGCCAGTACCTGTGACTGTGTTGTTTTTTACAGAAGCGGCTGATTGCTGACGTGGTGGGGGGAAGTGGAGTGTTGATTCTGACGTATGAAGGGGTTCGTGTGTTCCGGGACTTCCTCCTGCCATACCAGTGGGAGTATGTTGTGTTGGATGAGGGACACAAGATAAGGAACCCTGACGCTGAAATGACACTGGTCTGCAAGCAGGTGTGTGTGTGTGTGTGCGTGCGTGTGTGCGTGTGTGTGCGTGCGTGTGTGCGTGCGTGCGTGTGTGTGTGCGTGTGTGTGTGCGCACACGTGTGTGTCTGTGTGTGTATGTGTGTGTGTGTGTGTGTGTGTGTGTGTGTGTGTGTGTGTGTGTGTGTGTGTGTGTGTGTGTGTGTGTGTGTGTGTGTGTGTGTGTGTGTGTGTGTGTGTGTGTGTGTGTGTGTGTGTGTGTGTGCGCACTGTGTGTGCACTGTGTGTATGTATCGTACATGACATGAGTTTATGTGCGCAAATGTGTCTGCATACTTGTGTACACCACACACTGTACATGTGTATCTGTATGTGTAATCACATGTGCCCCACCCACCCATCCTCTCTGCCCCGCCCAGTTCCGCACCCCCCACCGGCTTATTTTGACAGGCTCTCCAATGCAGAACAACTTGAAGGAGCTGTGGTCCTTGTTTGACTTTGTCTTCCCTGGTAAATTGGGCACACTGCCCGTCTTCATGGAGGAGTTCTCTGTCCCCATCACTCAAGGTGTGTGTCACTCTACAACATTAAGGAAAGAGGGAGGGAGGAGGGAGAAAGCTGAAGTTAGTTGTAGCCTTCATCTCCTTCCCTTTCAGGTGGCTATGCCAATGCTACCGAGGTGCAGGTGGAAACTGCCTACCGATGTGCGTGTGTCCTAAGGGACTCCATTGCACCATACCTCCTCAGACGGCTCAAGGCTGATGGGAAGTTGCAGCTGCCTAGGAAGAATGAGCAGGTGGGCTGTCCCCCACCTGCCCCCCTGTCCCTCTGCCGCCCTCCCCCCCTGTTCCACCCACCTGTCCCCCCATCCGTTCTCCTGTCCCTCTGTCCAACCCCCAACCTCACCTGCTCCACCTACCTGCCTCCCCACACCTGTCCCCTGCTGTCCCCCCATCCCCCTGTCCCCCTGCCCCCCCATCTGTCCCCCTGTCCCCCTGCCCCCCCCCCTGTCCCCCTGTCCCTCTGTCCCCCACCTGTCCCCCTGTCCCCCTGTCCCCTCACCTGTTCCCCTGTCCCCCCATCCCCCTGTCCCCCCATCTCTCTGTCCCCTTGTCCCCCCTCCCCCTGTCCCCCTTGTCCCTCTGTCTTCCCCACCTGTCCCCCTGTCCCTCCCTGTCCCCCCATTCCCCTGTCCCCCTGTCCTCACCACCTGTCCCCCTGCCCCCCCCCCCCACCTGTCCCCCTGTCCCTCCCTGTTCCCCCCCCACCTGTCCCCTTTGTCCCCCTGTCTCCCCCACCTGTCCCTCCCTGTCCCCCTGTGTTTTTGGCATCTACCTACAGATACATAATTGAGCCCTATACATTGTATTTGTGGTATTGTGTGTGTGTGTATTTGTTGTACTGTGGCAGGTCCTGTTCTGCCGCCTCACTGAGTACCAACGTGAGTTGTATGAGGACTTCCTGAGGAGCCCAGAGTTTAATGCAATGCTGAATCAGCGATTGAAGGTCTGATGTCTGTGTGTGTGTGTGCGTGTGTGTGCGTGTGTGTGTGTGTGTGTGTGTGTGTGTGTGTGTGTGTGTGTGTGTGTGTGTGTGTGTGTGTGTGTGTGTGTGTGTGTGTGTGTGTGTGTGTGCATGCATGCTCGTGTGCACTGTGTGTGTGTGTGTGTGTGTGTGTGTGTGTGTGTGTGTGTGTGTGTGTGTGTGTGTGTGTGTGCATGCATGCGCATGTGCACTGTGTGTGTGTGTGTGTGTGTGTGTGTGTGTGTGTGTGTGTGTGTGTGTGTGTGCATGCATGCGCGTGTGCACTGTGTGTGTGTGTGTGTGTGTGTGTGTGTGTGTGTGTTCATGTATAAATGTGTGCATGAGTGTGTGGTGTACAGATGTCTCAAGTACCAAATATTTTAGCTTGTTGGCTGTGCTAGTATTCGAGTAAGCAGCTTTACAGTATACCTATACTGCAGTCACAGTGCACACTGGGAAACAACAGCTACGTATGTGTACAGTGTCTAACAGGTCTCCCCTCTCCTCCCCCCCCCCCCCCCCCCCTGAACTGTTCCAACCAACCCAGGTGTTCTCAGGTTTGTCGTTGCTTCGTAAACTGTGCAATCACCCGGACTTGATGACCACCACTACGGATGGTGAAAGTGGGAGGAGAGGAGTAGGTCGAGCGGATGGGCCGCCCATCAGGGTGAGGGGGGTCGAGGGAGTTGGTCCACACACGGCAGCTGGCCCCTTGGAGGAGGATGAGTTTGGCTACTGGGGGAAGGCAGGCAAGATGGTTGTGGTGCAGGCACTGCTGAGCCTGTGGAAGACCCAGGGACACAAGGTGCTCGTCTTCACGCAGGGCACACAAGTGAGTTGTGCGCACACCGCACACACACACACACACACTCTCTCTCACACACACACACACACTTCCATGTGTTCCATTACAGATGTTAAATATTCTTGAGAAGTTTATTGCCAAAGAAGGCTATTCCTATCTGAGGATGGACGGCATGACAACCATTGCCTCTCGGCAACCTCTCATCACCGAGTTTAACACAGTAAGAGCATGTGCACACTGTAACCATGTGTGGGGGTGTGGGGGTGTGTGGGGGGTGGTGTGACAGTGTGTGGGTGTGTGGGGAGGGTGTGATAGTGTGTGGGGGTGTGGGTGTGGTGTGACAGTGTGTGGGTGTGGGGGTGGTGTGACAGTGTGGGTGTGTGGGGGTGTGTAGTGTAGTGTAGTGTGGTAGTGTGTGTGTAATGTGGTGTGGGTGTATGATAGTGTGTGGGGGGTTGTGGGTGTGTTAACACTGGTGACTCACCTCCCTTCTCACCCACTTCAGGACCCCAGCATCTTCTTGTTCTTGCTAACCACGCGTGTGGGTGGCCTTGGAGTGAACCTCACCGGAGCGGACAGGGTCATCATTTATGACCCGGACTGGAACCCAAGTGTGGACACACAGGTCAGTCACCTCTCATATGGGTTGGTGGGCGCATGGGTGGGTGTTTGAACAGGTGGGAGTGTATGGGTACAGATCGGTGGGCAAGCCCACCACTGGTGTCACTAGCCACATAAACCCACACAGTGATAGTCAATAGGGTGCTGTCACTGTTCCAGTGAGCAGTGAGACTGCTTTGTTTCTCTGCAGGCGAGGGAGAGAGCATGGAGGATTGGGCAGACACAACCAGTTACCATTTATCGTCTGCTTACAGCTGGCACAATAGAGGAGAAGATCTACCACAGGTACAGTGTGTATGTAGGGAGAGAGGGAGAGGTGGAGGGAGAGAGGGACAGGTGGAGGGAGGGAGAGGTGGAGGGATGGAGGGAGAGGCGGAAGGAGGGTGGGAGAGAGGGAGAGAGGGAGAGGTGGAGGGAGGAAGGGAGAGAGGGAGGGAGAGTACACATAAATTTACTGCTGTAGTTAGTGACCAGTTGTAAAGTTACCACTATTGTACAACTATACAACTGTAGGCAGATATTTAAGCAGTACCTGACCAATCGGATTCTCAAAGATCCCCGGCAACAGCGGCTCTTCAAGTCTAATGACCTCATGGATCTGTTCACACTGGGCAACGACACAGCCAACACTGCCACCGAGACCAGTGCCATATTTGCTGGCACTGGAGCCAATGTTAAGCAGAAGAAGCTGAAGGGTGCAGTGGTGGAGGAGACTGGAAGCTCGTGCCACAACTCAGCTAGCCCCAGGGAGGGGAGGCGTAGGAGGCTGCCAAAGCAACCTGCAGCAACAGAGGCTAGCAGTGGACCGAATGGCAAAGACACCAAGAAGGAACGAGGAAGAAGCAAGTCAAAGAGTAGTAAGACAAAGAGTAGTGAAACATCTTCGCAGACCACCAGTGGTGCACCGGGAGGTGGTGTGGGTGAGTCCTGTACAAGAGTTGACAATGACAGCAGTGAGGTGGAGCGTGTGTCACCACCAGCACCTCGGGGCTCAGACTTGATCCGTGGCTCAACTGTGACTGTCAGCTTAAGGGAGAAGACACAGGTTGACGATGATGCAGATGGAGGTGGGGAGAGGACTGAGGTGAAGGACCAGAGAATGGAGCCGACCTTCAAGAGAAAGGGCACAAAGTCTTTGGAAGAGATTCGCAAAATGTGGCAGCTTCTAGCTTCAGGTGGGACAGAGGGGTCTGGTTTTACTGTGGCTACAGCCAAAGAGGCAGTGGAGAAGAAAGCAGCGGTTGCTGTTAGGAAGGGCAAGGAGAAGAGCAGGAAGAGAGGAGTTGGTTAGTGGGACGTACACCAGTCAACATGCACTTGTCCACACACACATGCACACACACTTCCCTCGTGCTCCTCCCTCAGAGGTGGAAGGTGCCACAATTGAGGGTGTCGAGCGACAGTCAGCGTACAAAGTGGGGGAGGTGGGCAGTGAAGACGTGGGGGCAAAGAAGAGAAAGGAAGCCACAGGGGCGGAACAGGACGACCATGTCTTGGCTCTGCTCTTCAGCAAAGGAGGTGAGCATGAGGGATAGAGCAAGACTGCCCTGCTTGAATGTCAGCCTTCCCCTCATTTCACATGGTACTCTCATCTGGTTCAATGTGTGCCCTCCCATCTCTATGGTTACATGTGTGCCCCTTCCCTTTGCATGGTTACATGTGTGCCCCTCCCCTCTCCATGGTTACATATGTGCCCCTCCCCTTTCCATGGTAACAAGGTGTACACAGTGCCATCCACCATGAAAAGGCGGCCAACCCAGCCAATGCTGACTATGTGTTGGTGGAGTCGGAAGCAAAGAGAGTGGCCCAGCAGGCAGCCAAGGTACTGAGTGAGTCACGACAGCAGTGCTTAGCCTCTGGGCCCACCTCTTGGGGCTTACCCACCTGGACAGGGCAGCATGGGAGTGTAGGTCGGCCTGAGCAAAGGTCAGTGTGTCTGTTTGTGTGTGTGTGTGTCTCTGTGTGTGTTGTGTGTGTGTGTGTGTGTGTGTGTGTGTGTGTGTGTGTGTGTGTGTGTGTGTGTGTGTGTGTGTCTGTGTGTCTGTGTGTGTGTGTTATGCGTCAGTGTGTGTGTGTGTTGTGCGTCAATGTGTGTGTGTGTGTGTGTGTGTGTGTGTGTGTGCCTGTGTGTGTGTTGTATGTACGTATGTCTGTCTGTGTATTTGTACGTGTGTCTGCCCGAAGTCACCAGCGCCTCTTCCCTTCCTTGCAGGGTGCATCGTTTTGGGATTCCAACAAGTGGTCGAGATTCTCAGCCATCTAACACATCAACAGTAAGAGCCACTAACTTCTGTCACAGTTGGCATACATACCCATCTGGTGGATGTAACATACATTACGTCATTTGTCATGTATGGCTAGCGTGCAAAGTCAGAAACAAGGAAACCTTAAATGCTAGCTTGTGGCAGTAGAGACGGATGTTGTGGTGCTCGCTGTGGTGTGTTTGTCCACTGTTGTTGTTGTTTACCAGCCTCGTTAATCCATTCCACCCTCCCTGTGCAGCCGTTTGGCCATCGCCATGTTGAAACTAGCGGATCTGCCAACACATCCTCCAGCGTCCTCCTGGCCAAGATGAGCTCACTCAATGCCTGTCGCAGTGATCTTGAAGAACAACAGCCTTATGCCATTGGAGCGACTGCCCCTCCCACTGGCGCCACGGCTGGTGTCTCTGAGGAACACGGAGAGTTTCTGAGGGAGCTGCGACGTTTCATTGCTGTGCAAGCAAACGTTAACGGACAAGCCACGACGGAAGAGATTCTTCACCACTTCAACCACAAAGTACCGTCAGGGGGTGTGGCCATTTTTAAGTCACTTCTCAACGAGATCTGTACATTTTACAGACAAAGTGGGCGGGGTATCTGGTACTTGAAGGAAGAATACCGATAGCACGACCTTGATGTTTCTCCACTCCCTGACAATTATTTCAATACATATGTACTTCGGCAATCATACATCAATCAGCATTAATTTGTATTCCTTTTCTCTTTCTGTTAATTGCACTGTATTGATTGTATATACGTATATGTAATGTAATTTGGTGATGTGAGATGTTGTCCGACTGGAATTTTGGTGGATTGCTCAAATTGTGGTAGTTACAATAATTATAGTGGATTTACTACAGCTGTTGAGCAGGCTTCAGCATAATGATATTGCATACGTTAACAATTTGATGGGTGGATTGTTCTTGAATTCATAAATCCACCAAAATAAATTCCCTGCCATTTTAGAATTGTCTTCACTAAATTGTTATTCTAGCTATCATATACTGTGCATACATGCACGCTCTATCTTATCATGTTGCTGTGTACAGTGCATACATGCACTCTACCCTGTGTGCTCTATCACTGTATTAGTCTGCGTCACTAGACTACACTGTCCCAGAAAGTGCCTCAGGGCAACAAGGGATTGCATGGGCACTATAATAGAATGGTCTAGCAAGCCAGACTATGCCTCCAAGACAATAAGGGGAAATTAAGGTGAAGGGTTTGTCATTGGTCACTGGAGTTTCATGTGCATCATCTGTGTACAGTTACTGCATGTGGTTCTATAGCTCCCTTGTTGTGGGACCACTGTGACACATGTGATGTAGTGTCACACACTGTTCCCACAGTGGCTCCATTAGGCACTTGTGTCTCTTCTTGCACACTCCCTCCTAAAGCACCAGCAACACATCTGGCACCATGTGTGGCACTGTCATTCCTGTGCATGCTCAGATTTGCACTCTTGCAGCTGACGGAGGTTCCTCTGGGCTAAAATGTCTCCACTCCACTACGTGGCTATATGTTCTAAGAGCCCCCCTCCGTACACTCCACTACATGGCTATATGTTCTAAGAGCCCCCCTCCGTACACTCCACTACATTGCTATATGTTCTAAGAGCCCCCCTCCGTACACTCCACTACATTGCTATATGTTCTAAGAGCCCCCTCCGTACACTCCACTACATTGCTATATGTTCTAAGAGCCACCCCCTCCGTACACACCCAATGTAGGCTAGCTAGCCTGCACAAGCTCTGCACATGTGATTTGAACCTGTCAAGTGCTGATAACATCACAACCAGAAGCTGCTGCTGCATGCACCAGACCAGTAGCATACACTTTGTATATAATGTAATGTATCAGTAACAAAAAATTAAAAGTAAATTGATAATGAATGCCAGTTAATACTCTTCATCATCCGAAATGTGTTCCACGATATTGGAAGGAGTCATTTCCTGTGATGTCACTTCCTCTTCTATGACACGTGCACCATCCACTTCCTCAGGAAGTGATGTAAAGGCACTAGTAGAGCAGTGTAGCTCTGTACACTCCAGTGTCCCGAGGTCCAGCAGCACACAGCTGTGAGTCACATCAAAGTTTGGGACAGCAAGGAGCAACACCTCCCCTCTTTCAACTGCAGATAAGACAGAGTGCTCATTTGTGAAGTCCTTTGCCTCTCAAAGAAGACTCATACCTTACCCAACTGCACACACAGTCACAACGGTGTGACGTGCACTACACAAGCACCAAGAGCAGCTAATAGAGAAGGAAGTTGTACCCCCTATCACTCTCAGCTGCCCACCCCCTCCCCACCACACACATGACTATCCCCACCATCTCAGCTACCCTCAAAAGTCTCATGAGGCCGTCTGCACTATCCCTGACTTAGTACAGTTGTTCAAATGAGGCTACACTTCCAACTACTGTTGTTTGGTATGGAGGGGAGCAGCCACTTGCCTGGCACACGCTTGTGTTGGTAGGACGGCTGGTTGGCAGTGAAGTAGATGTGTGGTGCACTCTCAATGACAAAGGGGTCCTCTTGTGTGAAGGGGTAGCTCCCTGTAGGGGGAGGTAGGGGTGTGAGGAGGATGGGTGAGGTGGGGAGGGGTGTGAGGGGCAGGGTGAGGTGGGGAGGAGTGTGAGGGGGTGAGGTGAGGCGAGGAGGGGTGTGAGGGGGTGGGGTGAAATGGGTAGGGGTGTTGAGAGTGCAATGGAAGCAGCCATGGCTTATAGCATGCTCACATAATCTGGGGTCCCACACACATGCATGCATTAAGGCCACATGCTGATGTTTGCAAGTACATGCACACACACACACACACACACACACACACACACACACACACACACACACACACACACACACATACGTACCTACTGTGTCAGGTGCAGTGGGCAACATGTGCCTCCAGTGAAGGGTCCGCTCCAGTATGCAGAGACTGTCAGTTTCCTCAGAATAGCGGAAAATGTCATCCACATTCTGCCCAGAACAACCCAACAGCCTAAGATGAAGGGAGGGGACAGAACACATGAGAAATGCTACACACTGTCACTATAAAGTACTTCTGTGAGTACTTCGGGTCATACGTACGTACATACACACATATGCATGTACACAGAACAGCCACTACTACAGCTGCAGCAACCCAAGCTGACCCAACCTTCCTCACGTTCTTCCTTCCATCTGGTCCATGAAGGGGTTGGTGACACCCCTAAGGGTCCCGTATCGGGCAGCCTTGGGGAATGTACACTTGTGGAATGGTTGCTGTGGCAACGTGTAGTTGACAGGGTCGTGCGGACCTGGCATGATGTCCACATGTACACAACTCTAATGTATGGAGGGGAGGGAGGGTGGAGGAATGGAGGGAGGAGGGAGGGAGGGAGGAGGGAGGGTGGAGGGAGAGAGGAGGGAAGAGGGAAAGAGGAGGAGGATTAAGGGAGGGAAGGAGGGAGGGAGATGTGTAGGAGCACCATATGTGAGTGGCGGGCTGTAAGCATGGCACACTCACTGCTAGCTGTGCCATGAGGGTGTCCAGTTCCTTCATGGCCTCCACCCCATGTGCTTCATAGTTTCTTGACATGTACTGAATACACAACAGCACAGAGCATTTGGTGAATTGTGTACGCAGTAGAATGTGTGGCCAAACACTTAAACAATACAAGCACCCTAAACAGAGCACCACGGTACCAAGTACCAAGTAGACCCTCCGCCAGCCATACAGAACTGCACTTGCTCACTTTCTTCTTCTTCTTCTCCAGTTGAATGGAAGATTCAACAGGCTTGTTCGTGATTGAATTCCCGGCCACAATCACACGCACCACCTTCCTCATCTTGGCCTGGTCCTCCACCCCGCCCAGACACCCACTGAGGTAGTCAACCAACAGCTGCAGAGCAAGCTGGTTGCAGTGGGCGGAGCCCACATTGAGGCCACTCACAAACACTACATACCTACAGTGAAGCAGTGGTACGAATGTGTAGTGACGATACAAACACTGTTGCTAACAAAATGGCCGCTGTGTGGTACACAGAAATACGAATCAACATATACTCCTCACACGTCTGGTGTGTATATCTGGAATACACAAATCTTGGCCATATATTCTGCCTAACATACATATTATACAATATTGTGAGGTAAATGTATTATATAGGTGCTGTGGCATATGATGTATACATACGCATACATGAGTAATATTATTATACTCTCATTACAACTATACAATATTGATTCACAGTGTCCATTGGCATAGAAATGGCTCACTTCTCATCTGAACTGCAAATAGGTGGTGGAATTGGAGGGAGTGGGGGAATCCCAGCAAAGCAGTACTCCTCCACCTCAAAGCCCCCGTCATTTAGCTGTCGTCCCTTCACAGCCGCCACTAAACCAGTGACCAGCTCCTTGATGGGGATGCTACCAACGAGGGATATCCTCTGCTTCTCATCCTCAAGGATAATGTTGTCATTGTCAGCAATGTACTTTCGGCGAGGTGGGAACATGGGCAGGGAGTACTGAAGAGTGGGAACGACACACAGATGAGGGGACTGAAATACACTGACCTCATACAAACCTGCTAACAACGCTCGGTGGTGATTAGTGCTAGACACACTGAGCGGTCTGTTGACTCACCTCCTGGGTGATGGCCTTTAAGATGCTTGGCTTCAGGTCCATCCTCTTGAAGAGGGTGCCCACAATACAGGACTCTTCACCGACAACAAGGTCAGACAAGGATTGGAAGGGAACCGACCCACCTTCACAGACAGACCACGCA
>CAXHTE010000002.1:0-30000 GCA_964019415.1 Ianthella basta
CGTCAGCCCAACCATTCATGCTCTCCTCTCACCTCAACCCTGCCATATGCATCACCCCTCACACTAACCCTCACATCACTCCTAATGTACACTCCTCACACTCACCCTCACACTCACCATCACATACACTCCTCACATACCCTCCTCACATACACTCCTCACACTCACCCCTCGCATTCATGCCACCACACATATATACACTCACCTTGTATGTACTTTGCTGGTGCATGTTGCAGTGCCACCTTCAGACACCTCACTGCCATCTCTCCATTACCCCATCACTCTCCAGTACACTGCTGCTAGGTTGTTCAGCACCCAGGAGGAGGAGTTCTGCAAGGGGAAGTGAGGTACAGAGAGTTCGGGCACCAGCAACAGTAGTTGATCATAATCATCATATTATCATATGTATCTATAGGAAATTGATGACAACTGCACACAACTGACAGCACGCATGCAGTATGTGAGTATTTGTGATTAGTTCACTTTTGGGAAGGCCATGATAGACCAAAACATTTTGACAGATTTCACAACACGGTAGGAGTGAGGTGCATGCGCATGTGTGTGTACACTGCTGTATGATTAGTTGCTGTGTGGAGCTAGTGAGGTGCGTTGCGAAGGGACAGAACAGATAACAGAAGCGACAGGTACACAGAAGTAACAACAAGACAACATGATCCAAGCTCTCGCTCTATCTAGATCCTGTCTCATTTCCAAACCACACAAATGCACTCCCAGCCTGTGTTCCAGTAATATCATACCAGCTCACATTAAAGTGTTCAGAAGACATATTCAACAGGCACATGACATTGTACACATTTTGCACATGTAGGTGCACATAATTGACATTACAAACCATATGATAATGTCACAGGCCAGTGTACGCCACCAAAAAGCTGCAAACCAGTATTGGCGTGACTTTACCAAGTTCCAAATCCATTTTAAGTGGTCATTTTCTCTCCCCTGGGCCCACCTTTTCAGCAAACTCACTCTCATGCACATGATTGTATTGCCATGGTGTAACAAGAGATGGAAACTTTGGGAGCAACCTGAACTTGGAAATGATGGCACAATAAAAAGGAATTGTGACACAAACACACACACACACACACACACACACACACACACACACACACACACACACACACACACACAGATGCACATTCACCGACAAAAGCACACAAGTTGAAATCCACTTTCATTGGTCAGCAAACTAATAAGACAATCGGACTAATTAAAGAACATCTCAGAGAAATCAACTTACAACTATATGCATGCATAAGAAATAAGTTGATGCATGTGATTTCAGTGTCAAATACATGAGTTTGTTGGTGCTGTATTGTTTCCGGCCAAGGAGTGTGGGGCTGCAAATTGTGAGAACTGGATGAAGGTGTATTATTCAACTATACAAGCAACGACAACACAATGTAGTATAGTGCTAGAGCCATTAGCTCTGTAGCGCACAATAAAGGTCATCATTAGTGTGGCAGTTGCCTTCCATGTTTGTATTCTAGGTCTTGTGCAAGGTCTTGATCACCACAATACCAGACTGCTTTCACTACTGTCTGCCATGTGCGAGGGAGGGTCCCCGTTCCTCACTGGTTAGAGGTTCACTTGCTCACCATGCAAGTTCAACATACTTTTGGATTGATTGATTGATTGATTGATTGTCTTATTTCACCTGGGGAAGCCATTAGCTCACAAGAGCTATTATAAACGGCACCCAGAACACACAAGTGATACAGCAAGTAGATGAAAATGTGGTACAGATGAGTATGAGGTCTAAGGTGTAATAAAGTATAATTATAATATATGTTATAATATATATTGTTTTGTTACAGTTGATTATAATGGACTATGCTTAACAAGGTGTTACATGTCTTCAATTATAATACTAATACAACCACAATTCGATTGCCTCCATTGTCTCGTTGAATGGCCTCCAGGACTTGGAACTCTACACTGAGAAAGGTGCCAAAGCACTGCCACTATGCATGGAATGTTGTTGATCATTCTCTTGCATGCAAGACAATTTGAGGTCCCTTATACAGACTTCATGGTCTAATGCAAGCATGCAGTCACTCACAATCTAGCTCACGTGCAGCTGTACTTTGCTGGCGTAGGGGCTGTGACACATTGAGAAACCATCATCCGTCAGTCCAACTATTCATTCTCTCCTCTCACCTCCACCCTGCCATATGCATCACCCCTCACCCTCACCCTCACATCACTCTTAACGTACACTCCTTGGTACTCCACACTGGAAATAGTGCCAGAGCACTCCATCATTCATGCAGTCACTCACAATAATTATGGCTAACTCGCTGCTGTACTTTGCTGGTGTAGAGGCAGTGCTACATTAAATCATTCACCAGTCACCTGTCAGCCGAACCATTCATGCTCACCGCTCACCTCCACCACTCCATCACTCCTTACACTCATCCTATACCCCCACCCTCACCCTCAACCTCAAACTGAGCTTGGCTGATGCACCTGCCATCCACTGACCATCACTCTCCAGTACACTGCTGCTAGGTTGCTAGCACCGTGGGATCATGGGCAGCTACGTAGCTGCCTATTGCTCCTCGGTTGGGAGTTGGCTTACTCTATCAGGAGGAGGACTTTAGCCACCAACTTTAGCCAAGCAGCTAGTCTACCAGAGGTCCTGTTATGTGCCTCAAGGAAGGAATGAGTCCCTAAAATCACTAGGGGCCTAACAAACAGGGTGAAAAGAGGGTAAGGACCATAGGAAATGCACTTACGTATACAGAGGGTGCGCTTAGCGCAATCGATCTGCATGGTATTATTAGTGTATGCTATTACTTCTTCATGGTGATTGCAAATTGCTCTCTTTTGTATTAGAAATTCTACCGAAGGCACTACTTCCCATGGCAACACACTGGAGGTATATATGTGATGATTGTACTATATGTATATATGTAATTTCATGCTACATTGCAAATTCCATAATTTAAATTCTTCTAGAAATTATAGCATTAATGCAGAAAGTATGTAAGTACTAACTCATATTATGAAAGAAGGCCATGGCCATTAGACCAATTCACAGGTAACACAATAGATAATCTAAATGTCCGCAGTATAAACGTACGCGCGTATACGTATAGTGATACTTTGGCGAATAAAACATCTTTACCCTCGATAGTTCTTCTTCAAATCAGCATAGGTCAAAGAACGGTCAGTCATTTACACTCAGTGAATTAGAATTTCCGGGAGGTTCAGGTACTAAGGAATAGTGAGCTCTAGAGTGTTGAGTACTGTTTGCGCTCTCTGTTCGTTCGCTGATTAAGCATCTTTACCCTCGTTCGATCGGCCCCAAACGAACACAGTGTCAAAAAGAGTTGGTCAGCAACACTCACCGAGGTTGGCGTTCAGGGAGGTTCAGAATCCTAGGAGGCAGTATAAATGAGTGCCTTGATGGATATGGTCGAGCGGCCATGTTAATCAGTCTCAACAACAAAGGGGATTTCCCTCCACTCTTCCGCTCCCTAATCTCGATCAATAGAATTAATTTTTATAGGCTACTTTGAGCTAAGCAGAGAGGACCGTACAGAGTGTGTGTAAGCTCTAATTACCTACATCACAGGAAATGTGTAGCAGTTCATAGATGAGCAGTTATATCTCATGCCGCTCAAGGACATCCTGTGCTGGGGGATTGCCCAGGATATCCTGGGCAATATACACTCGGATATACATATCACCCAGGAGGTGGCTTATATTTTCCAGGGTGTGGCTAATTGAAATCGGGAAAGCCCCATGCAAACAAACAACATTGCACAACACAATACTGCTGCTGCCACAGCCACTCGTCCACAGTATGGTAGTGCTATATAGCTAGTACCTCATAATTGCTCTCTGATCCAACAACAGTACTAGTATTCTTTCTCTACTGAAAGCATAATTAAGAGTGAGAGTAGTATAAAATTGTGCATTGGCTATATATCTTTGCACATAGACCACATGTACATCTGTATTCCACTGACTGTCCACATAAAAATATAGCAATTCAGTATCAACGTCACCAGTATCCAAAAGGTCTCACAGAAACTACGTACCCCAAGCATCAATTCACAATAATCGCAGACCAGCTGTATACTCTATATACAGCTGGTCTGGTCTCATCAATATATACTCTTCACACAATGTAAGAGCTCATGCATTGTTTTTCAATACAAAACTTACGGATCATTACAGATTGCTACATATTTCAATACGAGTGTGCAGTGTTCACTATGTCTAATGCATGTAGTAACATACAGACAATAATTAAGTACACAATTTTGTGGTGCGATAAGGGTCTTGCTCTTAGGCAATGGTGATTGCCTATTCAAGAACATCTGTTGCATGGTGATGATACAGTCCCTTCATTGGCAACATCTGCAATGCAAATGGAGCCAAACATTATTGGATTACTATTATGGAGTTTGGTATGCCTAAATGTCTGTGCACATTGTCACACCCCCACACACGCAAATATACACATTAGCAGCTGAGCATCTGTATCTTCAGAGTAATTCTGTAAAGTACACACACATCACTCATCACTACCAGTTCACTAGTCCCCCATTCACCTTAGCATTCTGCACTTGATTCACTGGTTACATGGCCTTCATGAAGTGAATAATCTCCTATAAATATAATTTTTGGGACATACACGTGCTGGATGCAGACACAAAGGCAAAACAGCTAGTGTATAACACACAATTACATGCAGTGAAAAAATAACAAAATTACTCCAAAACACCATGTCATGCTATAATAATGTTGCCCAATTGGTGTTCCGATTTTGGGCTTTCACATTCCATGACACCAGCTAAGCTAAACAAATGCAGCTAAGCAAATGAAGTGAGCAAACCTGCTCTTATTTCTCTGGTTAGGAACTTAGAAGTAACAGATCTGCACAAAAAAGCTGTGCAGGAAGCTATTTGGAACTTGCTGCTCGAAAGGAGCTACAATGATATTTCGACAGATTGCTCTTAGTTTATAGTAGAATGGTGAGGTAGTTAAAGATGTCCTGTGGAAAGAGGAAGGTTCTTGCTGAATGCTTTGCAAATGATTCACTGAGAATGTGAGAGTGTGTGTGTATGTGCACATGTATGTGCACATGTATGTGCATGTGTGCATTTATAACCATGCAGTGTGTGCAAATTGCATGCATACATGTGTGCACGTACGTACGTGTTGGGTTATATACTTGAAGCCAAAAGCGAATTTACAATCATAATTATATGGTGGCATTCAATGGTACACAGCAATATCACAAAAAATGGCAGCAGAGTGCCAGATTGTCTTCAACCGTGCATGCTTATAACAAAAATAAACCAAATTCATTTATAATAGTTATTGCAAAAATTACATAACTACGCATCTATGTATTAGGCCTAGGGAGTCATGATCATACAGGACATTCAGCCGAAGACTGGTACTAAGGGGATAGCTGCAAGACAAAGACAAACATCAGGATTAGTGTGAATTGCAAGGGAGCAAGGAACATTACACATGGACACAGCACAACCACACTTCGGTATATATCCCTATATGCTATCTGCATGGGAACACACAGGGTGGATCTCGTATAGTCTACATTTATTAGTAGGTGGTAGTGTGGATTGTCTATAGATGTGCTTACTGAACAGTGGCCAAATTTTGTAAGGAGGCATATATAGAAGCTGAATGAAGGATTGCGGTCCCCAAACATAAATTCTCCACTTTAACAATAGTGGTTAGAACAGTGGTTAAGTAGTTTGCAATTGTGTAGGTAAATTTAGCACAATTTAGGGGCAGCCTGCATGCAGTGAAAGCACCTGTGGCCGCAATAATGCTGCTTCATCAGCAAGGTAGGAATATGCATTCATGTACCAAAAAAGTTGCACAGTTTTGTTTCAGCACTGTTTTGCAAAGATGCACACTAAACTGCAGATAGGAGCACTGATAAATGGAGCTAATTGTGTATAGTGCATGCATTGTTCATCAAATAGTGTAGCTATGTTAAAAGTAGAATTCATTCGTTATGGGCTGTAAAGAAATAAGAAGTAAGACAACAGTTATGCTAGCAGAGGTCTGCAGAAAGACATCGATTTTCTACATCACAGCACATGCTTATAGTACACACTAAATAGGGGTTCATTATTCAATGTATTCTTGTATGACACATATTATCTGTGTGTAGGCAAATATGCATGAACAGCAAATTGCATGCTGTAGCATTATAATGGTACGAATACATAATGATGGCACAGGTTACTGGCTGCATAACTCACAATAATAGGAAAGTCTAGTGTGACAGATGCCCTCCATGTTTGAGTGCCAAGGTATCTGCAAGGACTACATCACCAGAATTCCGAATTGCCTCCACCACCGTCTGCCATGTGCGAGGGAGGGTCCCCGTTCCTGACTGGCTGGAAGCCCACTTGCTCAATAAGTCCAGCATACAGTCCGCTGGGTTGCCTCCTTTGTCTCTTTGAATGGACTCCATTATTTGGTAATCCACACTGAGGAAGGTACCGAAGTGCCGCCATTTTGCATCCAGTCGGTGATCAAGTGCTTTGAGGATATCTGACGGACAAATGAGTAGGCTAAATGAATGAGTACAATACAATTCTTTGTGAATCCTGAATGGTAATTTATTAAGTTAAAATGACCAGTCACCACCCTCTCCCCAGAAATTCATTTCAGGGTTTGTTGATGGTTGTCAGCAGCAAACCACTATTAAGATATAGAATGATAAAGAAGACTATGAAGCTAAGCACAGCCATCAGAGTGACGGTGATGAAATGGTATAGTTTTCACAACATAGTCACATGCACTGTCCATCGTCCATCACACCAGGCACTCCGATTACCATTAAGACCAATCTAAATGACCACATGCTAATCACCACCCATTTCCTAAGCAATGCTTTGTTATGCACAACATTATATACTTAAGTAATGGGCACTAAAGGAGAAACACACCAATGCTTGACAGATTGATATGCACAGCAGTGTTTATCAAGAAGAAAGCTCTAAGAAATTACTCCATCTCATTACAGATTGATAAAATTAGTTCATGCAGTGCTTGCTTTCCACCAAAACCTACCTCCAGTACTAACTGGGGCATTATCCATTGGACTGGGGAATGTGGCAGCACCAGAGACAGGCTCAGAGGAGGCAGGGGACAAAGGAGGCAGGGCAGCTACACACAATAGAGAGTACATTTTCAATATGATTTTGCATAGAATCATCATGTACAACATTGAGTCATACTGTTTTATGCATGCTCAATGGACAACATAATTAAGTGGAAGTTAAGCTCCCAATATGGATTAACCGATTAGCGCCGAATGACGTCTGTATTAGTTTGTGCGTATAAGTCTGGATGACACCTGGAGGCGTCATACCTGGAGGTGCACATTAAACCTTGTTTATTTCTTGCTATGAGCCTTGCAAGGACACACCACTTTTGAAGGATAGATACGTAGCAGACCTGGAGCTTTGAACAGCCGCGTTGTCTCGCCCCTTAGTTGCATCCAAGGCCCACACTCGAGCGCCAAATTTTGCACCCAGTACGCAACGGTAAAGGTGAGTATATTACACAACGCAGGGCAATGTAGGACAATTATACCAATACAAGGCAAATACCCTTCCATCTTTCTGACTGACATTGGCAACAGGGCGCTCTTCTTCCTACTATCTCAGGCGCGATTAAAGTTCAAAAACGTGGCTCACCAAATTGCTCGCGTGTGTCGCCATATTAACTTCAGTGCGAATTTTAAACTTCAGCGCTAATGGGTTTAAGTACCTTAGTCTATACATCAAACTAAATTTCTCCTAATGGATTACATCTCCAGCAAATAGTATGCTTTGACTGATTCACTAGCTCAAACACACACACACGCACACACGCACACGCACGCACATGCACACGCACACACACACACACACACACACACACACACACACACACACTCACTCACTCATCTCCTCTTTGACTCTACAGCTGAAAGAAAGAGGCACATCTGCCCCCTGCAGAAGTACATTCACCAAGGCTGAGTTTACTCGGAGCTCTTCCCGACCAGTATAGATTATCTTGTACAGGATGCAGGGAGGAAATCGTCCATTGTTGACCTCCCCTTCTACTTCTTCCTTGGACTTTCCCAAAGGTTCCAAGAACATCTGGTCCTTCACCTAAAATGGCAATAATATGCAATATTTAAATAAACTCCTAGAGCCATTGCAATCTTGCTTGAGAAATGCAGTGGTTAGGCATGTTACATACTGCCTGTTGCCCATAGATAACTGCTTTCCATCCTGGTCCAGCCAGTTCACATGGGCTAGCTGTAATCTGGTGTTGACCATCAGCATATTGAAATCGAGTCACAACATCACCACCACTGGTCATCTCCCAATTCTTCTGCTGCAAAACCGTTGTCAATTTCTGCAGTGGGAGGATGTTGAACAACTAGAACTACAATACATGCACACACTAATATACAGCTTCCTACCTTATTCCACTCTAATGCGTCACACATCAGCTGTATCCTGAACAGCAGAGTTTCTTCTGATGAGTCGTAACGAGAGAAGGCAATGGCATTATACCTAGCAGTCTTCTCAATCTTTGTCTCCACACAGAACAAGCAGTGAGGCTTTCTTATAGTCAGAACTCCAACATTGACACGAGTAACAAAATCTGCCTCCTCTTCTTCACATTCTTCAAAGGTATAGTTCTGCTGCCCGGCTTCAAGTGTATGAGGAGCATGAACAAACTTCAGAGCCTCCTTCCCATCTTCTTCTCTGACACACCAGTGGGAAAGTAGCAAATAAACTGGCTTCAGTAGAGTGGCACCATCCATGTTGATATAAAGTACTGTGGATACTGGCTTATGCCCAGAAGTGAACACAAATGGACCGTGAAGTATAGTGGCGTAGCGAACAGATGTCTCCTTCTCCACGGCACCTAAGGGAACTTCCAGTGTTGCATCACCAGTCCCCAGAATGAAGGTTCCTCCATCAGGACTAATGTGGAGCTGTTTAAAGCCAGTAGCCATGTAACAGAGCTCCTGCAGACGAACCTCATCAGCTACTGGAATAAGGTGCAGCACGGACAATTCTTGACAATTTACATTTGCTAATACACTATCACTGCAACAGTGTGATTATAAGGATTCTACTCATGCAGTCTTTCAACTGTATGACTGTCAACAAACCTGTCATATCATCAACATCCGCTTGCAGCAGTAAAGGGGGATCATCCACCTTCTACAGAATTGCAACAAATGTCAATTAGCAACAATGTGAGAAATATGTACGAGCACTCATCACACTGAGAGCTCTGAAATAAGGACACCCGTCTATTGAGGACAGTGCCTACTGTCCTAGCTACACATGTATACAAATAGGTGAGTTAAAACTGGTACATAGCTACTTAGGCCCACGTTAAAAAGTTGAACTACCATACATATTTAGTTCAATTTATTACTACACAATATACATGCAGTCTTGAGTAATAAGTATTCTTTCCGATGTACCTGGAGTGATGAGAGCTGAGCTTTTAGAACTGTAATTTCACTCTGTTGCTCTTCAAGGCACTGCTGATTCTCCGACAGTTTCTCCTGTAAGGACAAGCACCAAACATAATCCACTGCTACAACTAAACTAAGCAGTTTCTTTGCCAATCAGGCTCACTGCTAGAGCTTGAGATGCCTCTTGCAGTTCCTTCAGCTTCTCGTTTAACTCCATGTTGCTTGTGAGCAATTGCTGATTCTCCTCTGCAGTTTGTTCTGATTGCTTGCTTGCCCTGTCATAATAATCCTACGCAGGTTGCATGGGAGGTACAGTAATGTACGTAGGCTACAGTACAGCAACTCATAATTCAGCCACAAATAGGGAGACAAACACCTGGCAACATCACAAGTGCTGTGAAAGCAACAGTAAATTAGATTACTTTGATCAAAGTAAAATGTATATTATAAAGGTATAACATAATGTAAAGTGAAGTGTCACAGAGCATAGACCTTATAAACTGCATGCCTATGCACAGATTCGGTGCAGTCTACGCCAGAGAGAACTTTGTGCTGACAGGCAACAATGATGCTTTTATAGGGAGAAATGATTGATTCTATGTTCTTGTGCCATGTTTCAATAAACCGTTGTGAATGACGTATTATGAGGGGCACACATATGGAGTGCACACAGAAAAAGAATAAGATTGTGATGGTCTGAGAGAGTGAGAGAGTGCTTAGCAAAATGCATGTTCTGACCTTAAAAAATTCCATCATTGCATGGAACTCTGTTCTTGCTGGAAGGAGTTCAGGAGAAACGACCTTGTCCTGCATATGCACAGAGATGAACTGTCATTCACAAATATGATAATAGACAATTAGCAAGCAAAAATCCATGTGTAGATATATATGAATGTCAAGGGGTATACCAAAGCAAAGCATTATAGAAAGGCAGGAAAGTGTTTGGGTGTGCAATGGCAATTAACCAAATTGCTTAGGGTCTGGAAGTGATGAGTCTAGGTTGTTGTACCACAGCACATCCACATGGTCAATATGCTAATCATCGACAGCATTATAAATAGGCACACCTGTCTAAGGAGATGCTGCATAATCAAGTCATTGGCATCTGAAACTTTCTGCTGTAAGCCATCTTTCTCTGCTTCTGCCCTGACTACCTTTTGCTCCAGCTGCTCAGCATAACTTTGGGATGCCTGCAGCTTTCCTTGGAGAGCAGAATGCTCTTCCTATGTATGTGAATCAAAGAGTGTTAATTAATAAACCTAACACACATGTTCTTCCTACGTGAGTTACTTGTAAAGTGAGAAATGCAGTATGTGCTTGAGCCATAGCAGATTTATATATAATGTATGGATTAATCTCTTTCCTGGAGTTTGCATTAGATCTTGCAGATGTTGTCAATGGCATTGAAACATGCATACGTGAAAGATTCACAATTCAAATTGCATAATTCAGTGTCTTTTGCAGTGATGGCCAGGAGAATGTTTCACTCAGCCACATGTGCGCATACATATACAGTGCTCTGTATTCCTTCATGTTGCAGCCATATCCATAAGAGACCTTATCTAGTGGGCATACTGCATGCCAGGTTTGGAGACCAAGAATGTGTGTAATCACGGAGTGGCATTCTAGGTTGGCTATTCGTAGAATGATGTTGTACATATTGATTTACTCAATTGCAACTAAATGATTTCCAATAAAACCAACAAATATGTGTGCTTTATGAACAGCCAGAACAAGGTCCTCCGAGCAACTATAGCACTATAAAAGAAAGGATACTTTATATTTTTGCTATTTGCATTCAGATCATTACTTCATTGGTGGCTTTCTATATGGTGTATCTATTTATGTCAAAATGTTTGGGGACAAACTGGCTTCTGATCATGATCTGCAGAATCTACTAACAGTACACCACAAGAAGTGCATATGGTATTGCATACGTATCTGTCCATTCCCATACCTCCAGCTCAATTAGCTGTCTCTTGGTCTCTTCAACTTCTTTATATGCTTCAAGGCGCTTCTTCTCCTCACTTTTCATCTCTGTTTTAGCCTTAGTCTTCTCTTTCTCAGCTGCCAACTGGAGAGTTCTAGCTGCCTCAAGTTCAGTTATTCTATGCTCCTCCACTCTATGTCTTTCAGCTAATTGTCCTTGCAGGTTTGCATTCATTTCCTGCACAGGAAACAATTGAAGTGTGATGTAACAACAGCATTATAATTTTATAAGGAGCTATACACACATCATTTCACCAACAAGTATTTCAAGCTAAAAAACTCGTGGGGCGCCGGGGTGCCCCTGAACTCGAACTACTTGCCAACAACTTCCCTGTGTATGTTTAATAGTTTAGATTGCTGGGTATATAGGCAGTATATAATATAATATAATATATACTATATACTATAATATGTATTAGTCATAACACCTCCTTGAGGGATGTCGCTGATTTATAAACACTCCCCCCTCGGGCGCTTTGCGCCCTCGGGCCTCGTGCTTATAAATCAGCGACATCCCAAAAAAGAGGTGTTATAAGTGATTTATTTGCCAAACAAAGGGAAGCGTGGGTGAAAGTTAATTGGTTTCTTGCCAAATAAGGAAGCATTAGGTGAGCGTGGGCGAATCCAATGCATTTTCATTCTTTAGGAGAGCTAGCTAGCGAGGAGCCAAGCGAGTCAGGCAGAAGCGTCGGCACGCTACACCTTTGGAAACCTCTTCCTCTACGGAGGAGACTTCTTGCCTTGTTCCTGCAACGCGTTCGGAGGCACAAACAAGACTTGGCTGGTGAATCGTGCATCGACGGAAGGTTAGCCCGACGGCATTGGAGGCAGAGGAGCCAAGCTGGCTCAGAGGAATCTGATGGCGGGACAGGACGGTGGATCGGTGATTAGCTGCGGCGGAACTGACCGTAATCTGAGTCTGTGTTCGTTCAGTAGCTAGCTAGCTACTTGAAATGTCTTTCCGCCGTGACCGGGTCCTCTCGTGTGGAAGAATCAGCCACTATCAACGCACAAATTTCGATAGCTGCAGTACAGTAGAACGGCAGTAATCGGTTTGCGCAGTTCTTTCAATAGGATGAAGCTTAAGCCTTTTGTGCCCTTTTTCATGACTGAAACTACAGTGGCACCATAGATATTCAAAACCCAACCACATTAATAGTTGTGTAGTGTACGAGTTACTGTATGCTTCATTGAACTGTTCTTGTGTTTCATCAGAATGCAAGCACTTGCATGTGAAGTGTTGTTGCTATTGATTGAATCACAGTGAACCCGATTAGATATTTCGTGAACCTGATTAGATATTCTTGCTCTCCAATAAGATATAATCGCACTCCAATAAGATATAATCGCTGTCTGATAACAAATTGTCACCTCTCACAGCAAGTAGCACATTTATAGTTACTCAATAAACATAGCAACCACCTAGCAACGGCAAATAAATATATATATTCCTTTGTTCACAAGCTCTGGCAATCATCTGTAAATACCAGTTTATCTTCTCTTTCTACATTATACGTAATTCCTAACACAGCATCAAACATCCCTGCTTCTATATATATAGCAATATTTCATAAGTTGTAGTAGCTTTTTGGAATAGCTAATGTGTGCACTTGGATGATGGAATACCAGGTGAGGCTAAGAAATCACAATTATGCGAGAAATGCAGTATGTGCTTGATCCCTAGCAGATTTATAAACATTGCATGGATTAATCTCTTTCCTGGAGGTTACGTTAGATCTTGCAGATGTTGTCAATGGCATTGAAACATGCATACGTGAAAGATTCACAGATGTGCAGAATTGCATAATTCAGTGTCTTTTGCAGTGATGGTCAGGAGAATGTTTCACTCAGCCACATGTACACATATGTATACAGTGCTCTGTATCCTTCATGTTGCAGCCATATCCATCAGAGACCTTATCTAGTGGACATACTGCATGCCAGGTTTTGAGACTAAGAATGTGTGTGACCACGGAGTAGCATTCTAGGCCGGCTATTCGTAGAATGATGTTGTATATATTGATTTACTCAATTGCAACCAAATGATTTCCAGTAAAATTAACAAATATGTGTGCTTTATAAACAGCCAGAACAAGGTCCTCCATCACAAGCAACTATAACACTATAAAAGAAAGGATACTTTATATTTTTGCTATTTGCGTTCAGATCGTTACTTCATTGGTGGCTTTCTATACACTGTATTTATTTTTGTCTAAATGTTTGGAGACAAACTGGCTTCTGATCATGATCTGCAGAAACTACTAACAGTACACCACAAGAAGTGCATAGGGTATTGCATGTGTATCTATCCCTTCACATACCTCCAGCTCAGTTAGCTGTCTCTTGGTCTCTTCAACCTCTTTCCTGAGGTACTCTATTTCAGTATATGCTTCAAGGCGCTTCTTCTCCTCACTTTTCATCTCTGTTTCAGCCTTAGTCTTCTCTTTCTCAGCTGCCAACCTGAGCGTTCTAGCTGCCTCAAGCTCAGTTTTACTAGTCTCCTCCACTCTGTATATTTCAGCTAATTGTCCTTGCAGATTTGCATTCTTTTCCTGCACAGGAAGCAAATAAAGTGTGATGTAACAACAGCATTGCAAGGAGCCATATACACATTGATTCACCAAACAAGTATTTCGAGTTAAAAAACTCATGGGGCGCCGGGGCGCCTCTGAACTTGAACTACTTGCTAGCAATTTCCTCATGTATGTTCAGTAAATCAGATAGTTGGGGGTACAGCATTGTTGTTGGCCTAAAAGATGAATCAAGATACACTAGACTGTTGGGTTTGCAAGAGCTTCAAGTCTCCAGAGCCGCCAGTCATCCGGTGAAAGCACACCTACCAAACTGTCAAACATTTGCTAACTGCTTTTTCATCTATATGATATTCTGAATGAGAATGTAATTGTTACTTTGTGCCAGGAGGAGGAGTGTGCTGGCTGAAAAGCTACCCTATGATGACCCTATGAGCGAATCACGGCTAGCTATAAATGTCACGATTCGCTGGTGTGCCATTATTGGCCAACGAGTCATTAGACTTCTGTTGTATTTGGGGCTGTAGCTCGCAGGAGAACAGTTAGGTTAGCTTCTTACTACAATTATACTATTACTTAAATATGTTCTAGAAACGCTTTGCGTTCTTTGGATACACAGCGGAATATAAAGAAAGATGATTTGCACATGGGCACACTGGTATGCGAGTTCTCATGCAAGACTTGGGACGTAGGTACCCTGCATTGTGTGCTAGGAGTGCGTAAACATTCAGAGGGAAGGCAGAGAATAATATAATCATTAAGAAAAAATGGGGCACAAGCAGAATCTGCTACTTTTTCTCTTACACCAACTACAGGCTGGCTTTTGGGTGGGTTGCTGCCTTCAGTATATAGAAAGAAGCTTGTCCATGACCTTCAAGTGCTCTTCAAGTGCCACATACCATTTGGCCAGTTTCGCCAAAGTGTGCTAGTACATTAGTATAGGAGTAAACATTTATATTGGACACATTCCTAAAAGAAACATCACGAGCGTGACATCTGATAACGTTAAATCACATTAAATTGGCCAATGTACCTATATTGTCCCTGAAAGTGTAGGTCTCAAAACTATTATTGATCTGGAATACTGGTCACAAATTAAAGAAGAATCTAGCATATGCCATGCAGCAATATACTTCATGTAGTATACATGTGCCTCTCTGCCCTATAGCTATTCGTCTCTGCTTCCAAACCTGCACCTTCTGAGTTGACCCTCTTGCCAAAACTGTTGCTGAGGTTCCATCTCCTTCAGTGCTCACAGTTGGACTCATTCGATAAGCATCCATCTATTGATAGAAGAAAACTAGGCAAGTATGTCATTTCATGTATGCAGTATCAGCATCAAGTACAGAATCTAGTATAAGTCAAAGGAAGCAAGAATGCTTACCTTTAAACCACTCAGCTGGGTCTTAAACTCTTCTGCCAAACCCTCTAATACGTCTAACTTCTGTTGCCCATCCCGGAGCATGGTAATTGGATGCTCAGCCTCTCTCAGCTTCTAATATAGCAATAATCAGTTAACACTGGCTGGTTAAGTCTATTTAAGAAATGTAGAAACTAGTGCTCTCCCCAGATAAATTTAATAGTTTAAGAATACACTGGACTGCTAGTTATACGAGGACTGGCTAGTGGATGGTGGTATGTGGTAGAGGGTGTCAGCTTCCTTTGTACTGGACATGTGGGGGGACAGGTAGGTGGACCAGTGGATGGACAGGTGGGGGACAGGATATACGGGGGACAGGTAAAGGGGTCAGGTGGGTGGAACAGGTAGAGGAACAGATGGGGGGGGGGGGCAGGTGAGGGACTGGTGGGTGAGACAGATGGGGGGACAACAGGTGGGATAAGAGTGGAGCAGGTGGGGGTGGGACAGGGGGATACAGGGGACAGAAGGACAGGGGGACAAGGAGAGTGGTGGGACAGGTGGGTGGGACAGGTGGGGGAACAGGTGGGGGACAAAATGAGGGGCAGGTTGGGGTGGGACAGCTGGGTAGCTACAAGTGGCAGACAGGTTAGTGGAACAGGCCTAGGTGGGGGGCAGAAAATAGAGAGACAGGAGATTCGTTACAATTAGAGTACTCTTATTGGATAATTTTCTTTGATGAAACTTTTTTAGTAATGTATTTTTATAGTGTATAAGGTATATAAAGTGGCCTATGTATAATCTTTACACTGATTATTCCAAAACAAATCAGCTGCATTCTCCAATTCCTATACATTATTCTGCAACTGTGTACACATTCACATTAATACAATTGAACACGAAATTGCCAATTTAAAATGTATCGCCTCACCTGACTATCTGTGTAATCTATTTTGTGCTTTTGAACTGCAGCTTCAGCTCCATCCAGTGCCTGCTTCAAGGTCTGGTTGTCTTTCATTAAATACTTAACTCGTTCATTCAGAATAGTTACCTCGGACTGCATGCAGAAGACACAATCACACAATCACGTTAAAGAGTGCTTGTATATTATTACTGTTATTTGCACAATAGCTAAATTTTAACACGTCCATCATTCTAACCGAATGATAAGATGCAACAAGAAATCCCACAGTTAGTAGAATTCACACACCTTTATTAACCCATTAGCGCTGAAGTTTAAAATTCGTGCCATGCACCAGGTGCCGAAATTAAAATGGTGACGCACGCGAGCTATTCGGTGTGCCACGGTTTTTTAACTTTATTCGGGCCCGAGACGATAGGAAGAAGAGCGCCGTGTTGCCAATGTCAGGCAGAAAGATGGAAGGGTCGTCTCATAAGACTTCAAGACTCCTGCTCGCCCTGGTTTAGTCGCTGCGTCGTGTAATAAACTCACCTTCACCCGTTGCGTACTGAGTGCAAACTTTGGCGCTCGAGTGCAGGCTTTGGACGCAAGTAAGGTATGGGACAACGCGGCTGTTCAAAGCTCCGTGACTGCTATCTATCCTTCGAAAGTGGTGTGTCCTTGCAAGGTTCGTAGCGAGACATATACAAAGCTTAATGCGCGCTTTCGGTTATGACGCCTACAGGCGTCATTCGGCGCTAATGGGTTAACTGTGTGTTTCCACCATATTTATAGGCCTATGCTACAATATGGCAAATACAGTGTCAAAGGTCCCCTGAAGTATGAAAAAGCCAGCAGAATACGCTTTACAGTACACTGTTCCACATGTCTTAGGCTGCCCGTTAACACCCAGCAAACTGGCAGGAAAACTCGCCGTAGAAATTCGCTATAAGACGATTAAGTGCCGCAAGAGACAGCGATTATTTTCCTGCCAGGAGAGCACAAAGCAGGCTAGCTTGACAATAGTACACTCACACACCTTATGTCATTTATACTTAGTAAATTGTCGCATTTTCAAGTGTCCGAAGAAAAAAGGCTAAATGATCATGCCTGTCTTTTCTCTAAGAAACACAATTTTCCTCATTCCTGGTTTCCATTCCAAACTAAGTTTCGCCATTTTGTATTGTGCGAAACAGCTGTCAACATGCTGACAGCGTAACTATTATTCTTGGTATGAGTTTCAAACTTGGCCGGGGTATTGGGACAATACCACAAGGTAAGAAAGACGCAAGAATTTGAATTGACTGAAAACATCACTCTGTTGCATGTTTTCATCTGTAGTGACACTTTATATATGTCATAGCGACAAGTGGGCCCTTTTGTCAAATCCGCTCACCTTGAGGGTCTTCATATCAGTTGTGTTGACAATAATAATGACAGCCAAAACACTTTGATGCTAAAATGTCTGCTAATTTGTCCCTATGCATGTGATGTTCAGCAGCTGTGGGCAAAGCCTGCTCATGGGGTAACACCCCATAAGATGCTAGGCCAATTAGAGCTGAGGTCCTGGTTACTATATATCTAGCATAATACAATATTACTCTACCCACAACAGTGCAACATGGTCACACAAAGTATTCCATGTGCTAACTTACAGTTAGCTGAGCTGGTGTGCTTAGCAACAAGTGAATAGGGCTGTATGGATGTCCTTTTAGTGGACAGGTCTTACCCGCAAGGAACTGACGGTAGTATCTGCTGCATCTGCTTTCCTCTGTAAGCGCTTATTAGTAGCAGCCAAGCTACCCACTTCTTCATTTCTCTCTTTAAGTTCGGTCCTCAACTGAGTGACTTCATCCTGTGCAATAGTAGATCAATCATAGTAGATCAATATTTACTGTTATTTGCACAATAGCTCAATTTACCACGTCCATCATTCTACCCAAAGAATAAGATGCAACAAGAAATCCCACAGTTAGTAGAATTCGCACACCTTTATTAACTGTGTTTTCCGCCATATTTATAGGCCTATGCTACAATATGGTAAAATACAGTGTTAAAGGCTCCCTGAAGTATGAAAAAGCCAGCAGAATATGCTATACCGTACAGTGTTCCACATGTCTTAGGTTTCCCGCAAACACCCAGCAAACTGGCAGGAAAATGCGCTGGAGAAATTCGCTGTAACACGATTAAGTGCCGCAAGAGACAGCAATTATTTTCCTGCCAGGAGAGCACAAAGCAGGTTAGCAGGTTTTAGTGGACAGGTTCTTACCCGCAATGAATTGACAGTAGTATCTGCTGCATCTGCTTTCCTCTGTAAGCGCTTATTAGTAGCAGCCAAGCTACCCACTTCTTCATTTCTCTCTTTAATTTCGGTCCTCAACTGAGTGACTTCATCCTGCGCAATAGTAGATCAATCAAAGCCATGTATCATCGCATTGCATTTTGATCACTGCCAAAATCATGAAAATTTAACGTCAAGTATAGCTGTTGCCTCACATATCTATAACATGCAATCATAACACCGCCACACACATACAGACCCCTTATATTACTTACGCTTAATGTTTTCACACTTGCATCAAGTAATTTACAACTCTTCTGCTCACTGGTTACCAGCTTCTGAAAGTCTTCCAGTGTAGCCTGCATTCAGAATGACACAGTCATGCATAATATACATTCAAAAGAGACAGTTGAGCGGGTATGTACACTACATTACAAGCAAACATTCCCTCACTGTCAATGTCTTCAACTGAAGCTTAAGATCACGCTCCTCCTCCTTCAGACCCTGTGATTGCCCTAGGTGCTCCTCTGATAAGGCAGCCTGTTGCTTGAACTCCACCAGCTTTTCCTACGTAGCAAACATTGCCAACTATAATACATAGCATATCCCATGTCACAGCAACAGGAAGTAATAATAGTAAACCAACATTTAAGTTTCCGATTTTCTGTTCTCTTTCTTCATTGACCTTCACACCTTCATCCACCAGGTCCCTGCACATTTTCCTTGCTCTGGCCAAATCCTTCTCTAGTACAGCTTTACCTTTCTGCGTAGAAGACATGCACAAATGCATTACTTTATGGCTAGTAGCTGCATGTGATGAAGTACTGCAGAGCAAGTCACAAAAATGATTATGACAGAAATTTCTCTATAGGAAATGACATTCTCAGTTAACAGGTGTACACACACACAGCAGCTCGTACACTGCTATACCACAAACCTGTAGAGCTTCCAATTCATCACGATGTAGTTGGAGTTCAGCATTCCACTTTAGTTCTCTCTGTTGTGCTTCCTTTAGCTTTTGCTGAAAGGTGCAACAATAATTTATATGTACATAAAACTCACTAGATGATTAACAAGTTGGCTGTATCTATGAACACTAGTAATGGCAGTCAGGACTTGAAAAATGTAAGCGAGGGGAAAGGAAAATATAAGAATCATAGAAGACCTAGGCCTAATGATACTACACAGGGTGCCATAGTTGCTAGTGCATGCAGTTAATTATACCTTTAGATCGCAAAGAGCTTTGGCATTTTGATCCCGTTCTTGCTTTAGCATTTCTTGCCATTCCAAAGCCTGTATGAGTTCTTTCTTCTGTTCAAGTTTGTTTACACTTTTCTCCAATTTATCCTACAAATCACAAATTGTACAATAATAGTGCCATAAAAGTAACCCATGAGCAATAATGCTGCATTGCAAACACCATGAGGTCTTTATTATTCTCCTCTAGCTCTTCAATCGTTTGCCTCAGTTTTGGCTCCAATGATTTGCCATCTGCAATTGCCTTCCTTGCTTCTTCCAATTCCATGTTTAGGCGGAATATATGTTCCTACATAGAGCATATAGTGAATCAACAGTCAACCACCTCTTGCAGTTTTTCTTGAGGTATAGCTATAATCAATGCAGTTCACTCATTGCTTACCTCTTTCTTACAGAGGTCCTCCTTTCTCACTTCTAGCCTAAAGGCCAGCTCCCTCACCTGCTCACCATAGGCAAATTTCTCCTCCTCAGCTGTCCCCTTATATTGCTCAAGTTTGTCAATTGTGCTCTGAATACATGTACAGTGAAAATGGATTCACTAAAATTTACTCTCATATATGATTGTATAGTAAACATAATTGCCAAGCCGAAAGGTGATCGAGGCAAGTAGTCGTGATGCGTTGTTGTCCCCTGTTTGTGTATACGTATATATGTATATCCGTCAAAGTCAACCCGAGACACCTAGATTGCATAGTATCCCGGTGTTCTCCGCAGGCCCTCACAACAACAAAGTGCTCTAGTTGGCCACCATTGGCCACAAAACTGCTCAACACTCCACTTCATCGCTGCACACTGTGTTCAGATTGTTGTTAATGTCGCCCATTGCTCCAGCAAGGGCTACACGCCTGTTGGTGATTTCGCAATATTGGCTGACGTCATTTGCCCCACGTGGCCGGGAACACTTCCACTGTTCCCTCGGGTGAAGCGCACAACATGCACTGTGTTAGCTCAACAGGGACGGGCTTCCCTGCGCAGCTCCAACTATGTAGGTGTTGATTGCCCAGCTGCCATCCAGTGCTTCGTCTGGCTCGCTATCCCTTCTTTTTGACAGCCAGTGAAAGCAGATTTCAGTTCTATTGCCCAAAATGTACTTGCCCTGGCCGAGTTACGCCTATGCACTGTACTTTACTGAAATAGCTAGCTATTATACATTCAAGCGTTCATGTTTGAGGGTATGGAGATCCCCCTCAATCCTTCTTGTGCAGTGTTTGTCACAATGAACCCTGGCTATGCAGGCCGCACCGAGCTGCCGGACAACCTCAAGGTACGTATTGCTACCACCACTTCCTGTGGGTGTATGGGTGTGTAGGAGGGTGCACTGGTATACCATTTTGCTGTGTACGTGTGAATGTGGGAAAGGTCTTGGCTTAACAGGAAAGTTGCTCATGACGTGAAGAGCTGTCCATTACACATTCAAGGTTGCATTTTAATGCATGCCCTAGTAGTATTTATGAAGCAATCATCACATGCATCTAACACCAGGTTATCCTCATAGAGTATTTTACTCTTAACAGAAGTCACATTATGTATACATGTACAATACTGCAGTACCAGTATAACTATACCTGCATAGCCTCCAAATCGTCTTGAAGCTTTCTGACTTTAGCGTTCAAGTCCTGTTCCTTTTGTTGTGCTTCCTTGAACTTTTGCTACGGATAGTCAATTCATCTCATGTACATTATTCTGTATTGACAGTTATGAAGCATGCACACATTATTAGTATACAGAAGCCTACACGTTCGCACAATACCTGTTGGGCTGTATCTGTTCGCTCTGCAGCTGCAATCTTTAACTGGAACTGCTCTTTCATCTTCTACAATTATAAGCAACACATTCTTTGTCTCATATAGTATACCTTACAACACATCTGGGATTCATTGCATGTTGCTTAGGAGAACAGACATCAAGTGATAACTATGATACTGATTTTTTGTCAACCTAGTTACGTAATTGTCCTACTTATAGTGGGGTGCCTACTTATAAGTGGGACTGTCCTATACTTACAAGCAAAACTGCATGCCATAACTATATACAGCACATCTATGCTTAGCATGGAACACACCTCTAGTTCTCTGATCTCTCTGCCTTTCTGATCCAGATCCCCTTCTAGTGCCCTCTGTGTTTCCATGGCCTCTGTCAATTCCTTCTGCACCTTCTGTAGTTTAGTGTCCTCCCTCTCCAGTTGATCCTAAAGATACATACAAAAGCAGATGTGAATATGTGAATGAGTAAGAGAGAATTGGGTTATACCATGAGGTCTTTCTTTTCCTCTGTTAGCTCATCAATATATTCCCTCAGTGCTGTATCCGCTTCACATCCCTCTGCATTTGATTTCTGTACTTCTTCTAGTTCCTTCTCCAGCTTGTATATGTCATGCTGTGGAAATGGGATACCTTAAAGTGACAATCAAACAATTTACCTCACTCAATTCTGCTTGTGAAGGAACTGGAGTTTCCTCATCTCATGCATGTTATAATGCTGTATATATATACCTTATTCTTGTCAAGGTCTTCCATGCGCACTTGTAGAGTGGTAGTCAGATCCCTTACTTGTTTGTCAAGAGCAGCCTTCTCATCTTGCAGTTTCATGTTGTCTAGGTCAAATCTTTCGCTTGCACTCTAGACACAGTGAAAATTATATAAATATAATGGACTTATACAGGAATAGAAAACACAACAATTGCTGTATGACAAGTGCACATGCTAGGAAGTGCAATACAAAATCATTAGCACTTTCTTATTGCGAGTTACTAATACCGAAAATTCTATTCAAGGAAAATTTCAGTACACTAGTAAAAATAATGACTAATACAGAAGACTGCAAATTAAAGGTGTGAATCCACCTTGCATACTTAGCATGCATGCTTAGGATATCCAGTTACATAGTTAGTACATTTTAGCCAATGATGGGGTGGATTCAGGCAGGTTAACCTCAGCGCTTACAGTATCCTGGCCCACAGGTATGCCTTCTTTAGTGTATGCAGCACTGGAAGGATATACTAAATTGTTTCAAACTTGGCCCTAAAGTGTGTTTGACCTCAATGATATTGCTCTCCAAAAACATCACCTTAAGGGGTAGCTAGGCCCACATAAGTACCTGCAAATCTTGCTTTTCTTTCTTAAACATGTCAAGTTCTCTCTCAAGCATCTGTTGTTGCAGCAAGAGGTAAAGGAAGAGCACTGCACATGCATGGAACATGGCTAAAGTAATTACCCAACTTTTGCAGACATGCAGGTCAGGAGGCCCTATGCAGAAAATTGATTTATGTACTAGAGTGCACATAGTGCACAAACCCCACGCAGGAGTGTGTGTGCATTGGACTGATGAACTGCTGTGTGTAATGTGTACAGCACGAGTGCATGTATCCATGTCTAGCTATCTGCATACTAATTGGAGTTGTGTGTATCATGTATAGACAATATTGGAAGTGGTGGTGTGCGATGATGCAATGCACGTGTGTATGTCGATTCTAACATGTACACATGCACACATGTTGTGAGTACAGTCTGTAACATTTAAGAAGCAAATGTTTGATGATCAAAAGTCTCACCGGCCTCTGTTCAGAAGTTACCATATACACATGTACATACCCTAGTGAGTCCATTTTGATGTTCCTTACACCAAGCATACACCCATGCATTCACCTCCCTCTACACACACTCCGAGAACAGATACGTAGATACACACAGGCCTGGTACTGGGCATGTGTAATCATGCAATGTGGACCCATGGCAGTTGTATTGCAATCACATGCCACTGCATACATATTCTCTCTCCCCAGTCCTCTTCACACACACACACACCCAATCACACATGGACGAACCAACCCACCCCTCCCCCGCCACACACTAATGACTGGTATTTAGGGCTGTCATTGGAAATGCTCTGGGCTATGATTATATGCATGGCCAGTTCGGAATGAAGTGAAGGTGAGCCACTTACATCTGAGACCACTCTATCTAAATATCTGAGTCAATTGCAAGGGAACAGGAAGATTGGGCTAAGGGAACAGGAACATTTGGCTCAGACAAGCAAGAAAAGTATTAGGAGACAAGCAAGGGACGTTTCAGTGAAGGACTAACTACCCAGTGATTGCTTAGGAAAGCTTTCAGGGTCTTCACTGCTGCCAACCGTCCGCAGCTGTCCTACGTACGTAGCCTCAGCTCACCGTCTGTATCATTAAAGTACGAAGTACACAAACAAAATGGCAATCCACTGGAAATACCAGTAAAGAGGAGAATATCTCGGCAAACCATCTGCATCAATGGAATCCAGGGCAGGGTTCTAGATCGACTGCGTGAGTGGCAAATGCAAAAACCTCTGACATACAGACAGACAAACAGACTGAAGCAATCACTTAACCCCTTTGCGCTATCGTGGGTGGGGTAATAATTATGGACATGTACACAGACTCTAATGATAACATCAGACAGTTTGAAAAGGTCATACAGAATGAGGGCATAATTATACACTACATTTGAAAGTGCTCCAGGCGCATGGTGCTCAAAATACTTACATCCACTCTACCCTGCAGCTCTGTGCTGACCAAATCCTTGGCATGATCCTCCAACATCAAAACTTGTGCACGAAGAGCTTCACACTCAGCCTATACAACAAACAGAAGCAAACAAGGCCACACATGCAATTTTAATATGATACTTAGTCACTGTATTAATACAAAGACTTTACAGGCTGCTCACTGTTTTGTCCTGCAGTTTCTCCAAGTCAGGTCGTTCCCCGTACTTGTGCATGTACCCTTCAACATCATGCAGGATGTCAGTGAAAGTGGGACGACTGTTAGGAGCATCAGTAAGGCATTTCTGTATGATTACACCAAGAGATTCCTTGTCTGATTGCTTCAGTTGGACTAGATGTTTATCTCGTCGTTGCAGTTCAGTCAGCATCTCTCGTTCAGGCCCCCTATACTTATTATCTGGTGTGGGGTATGTTCCACATCCCATTTCAAGTGCTACTTCCCCAAAACAGAAGACATCCACTTTGGGGGTGAACAAGGCCTGTTTTGCCTTTTGGTGTTTGCGCTCTTTGTGGTCAAACACTTCTGGAGGGAGATATTCTTTAGCTGTGAACCTGGTAGTAAAGTTGCAATGCATGTCAGATGTAAGTAATCTTGCCATATCAAAATCAGCTAGTTTCACAGCAGTTTTATCCTCAGAGTGTATCAGAAAAACGTTACTGCTGCGCAAATCGCCATGTATAATGTTCTGACCATGAAGATATACCATTCCTCTAGCAATATCTCTCAGGATAGTAAACTTCTTATCTTCGTAGAATAGCTTTCCTTTCTGAGACCTCCTAATGAATTCATATAGTGACTCATCACAGAGCTCCATCACAATTGATGCTGCTGCTCTCTCCTTGTGAGGGTCATACCACATTCCATACACCCGCACAATGTTTGGATGCTGCACTTCTGAAAGCATTTCAACTTCGCCACCAATTGACGTTTCTTTTCTCAGCACGTGTTCCATAAAGACCTTCACTGCGCAAGGTTTGCCGCTGTACTCGCCTCTGTACACCTTGGCAAAGGAGCCTGCTCCAAGTATGTTGGCTTCTCTGGTGCGGATGACAACTGAGTCTTGGGGTAGAAAACCGGGTTTGTCACGTTGTGTTTGCGAGTCTCCACTAATCCAGGATCGTATCTTAGACTAGTATAGGATAGATAAATACACGACAGCTACCCACAAACCACGTACCATACATGTTTGCTACAATATCCTCGCTCATGCCCATATAGCTAACTACATGCGCCAGTGAAGTGCTCTCACGTAGAACAGCTGCAACTAGCTACCCCTGCACACACTCATGTGACCAGTAGATTGGCCCTAGCTGTTAGCTATCTAGCGAATACTTACGATCCCGTAAGCCATGGCTGAATGTATCGGTCCAGCGCCCAACAACCCTGCGTACTAACAAGGAGCCAACCAACCAGGTGAATGGGAGTGGTTTAACAAGGGGAAACCAATCCTGTTGCACGACGGGTGCACTGACCGGAAGTTTCGAGCATCCCCGGCCTTCTCAGAACTTCCGTTGTCAATGATTATTATCATTCAAGCCCTGATCTGGGAGCTATAATTCAATTATTGTATACATCTGCATTATTTAAACTATAGCTAGGCAGGCGAATGCAGAGCATTGTGGGCACAAGCTCAAGCAAGCGTGATCATAACGAAAATGTGATTGTAACTTAGAGAGAGAGTGATGACAGGAACAAAGCACACTTAAAGCTTGTGTGGTTGTTTGAGACGAATAGAAATTAATAGGTTTGGAAACACAGACGTTCAGGTCTAAGATGGCATAGAATACATGCATGGCCTCATAGATATACTCTATTCTCTGCTAGCTTTCAATACTTAGTGTGAATTACACACTTCATTTTTATACAAGATTTCTAAAGGAGTGTTAATTATAGACAAAACATTATATATAATTATTTATAATCCATGGTAACATATAAATATCATATGAGAACTCCTGCAGCTGGCCGGTGTTGCTACATGTGTACATGTGCATGTGCAAGTTGGACATGATCTGGTTATGAGTGACCATGGACACCGTACGTACGTATATATGTGATCATGATCAGTTCTAGATCTACTGCTATATAAGCTGTGCATTAATTAATACAGGCAGGTGTATATAGGGTAACTTGCAATTATCATGCATGAGGTATAGCTGGACTACAGTGCACATGCAACACCTATGATTGTGCAGATGGGTGGAATGTGCATGCAACTGCTCAGCTTGTATGGTAATGCTTATTCATTCCTTTCAATTCAATCACCTGACCCCACCCCAGCCACAGTGGCTACATCAAGCATGTCATGTTTCTTGAAGAACAAGCACACATTTCACAGTTCTGAGTCCCACTGCAGCTTCCTTGAAACTGGAGTGGAACTGGAGTGTGTTCTCCAGGTAGGCACTGCACTCTGGGAGCATGTTCTGTAGGAGAAAGGACAGAGGGGAGAGGGGAGTCAAAATGGAGGGGTAGTGGGAACAACCAAAGTAGAGACATGACAGGATCCTCTCTACAGTCCACTACACTGAAGTACACCAAACGTGGCTATCAATGAAAGTGACATGCACAACAGATGCACTTCTTCCCTAGCCCAAACAAAGTAGACCCCCTGTTTACCGTTTGCAAGCCCACTGCAACCTACCCACTCCCATGGGACACCTGAGTAAGATCACACCACTCAATGTTTTGCTGAGTTGACACAATGAGCTGGCATGTTTGTTCAAGGCATCCTTAACTCAGTAAGGACACACCCCTGCCCCTCCCATCAGTCATGAATACCTCATGCTGTATCAACACAAACACAAACAAACAGACCACCTAGCGGGCAGACTGCTGCACTGATCACTCCCCTCGGCCAATTCACATCCTTCTCTAGTTTGACACTCGTTTGAGTTTTCCATTCACTGTCCATCTCTCCCCTCTATCCCTAAGCTTGCTGTCTGCTCTTCTCCCCATTGAAATTGACCCAGAAGTACACTCTATCCACCCCCCTCCCCTCCCCTTCCTTCACTCCTAACTCACCCTCATGTACATGATGACTGCCATTGTGTAGTGGGAAGTGGACACTTTGGGAGCAACCTGGACATGTAGAGGCCAACACAATACAAGGACTTGGTGCACAAACACAAACCACACAAACATGCAGACACGCACATGCACACACACACACACACACACACACACACACACACACACACACACACACACACACACACGCACACACACACAAGCACACACACATAGCCCAATCATGCACAGGGCTGGTGCATGCAAGCTGTGGTACCACAGTCAGGTACAAACCAATCAACTGTCATCCCTACTCAATCGTTAATGCTCATGCACTCCTCACATTTGAATTCACTCTTTACACTCAACCCTCACCCTGTACTTTGCTGGTGCATGTTGCAGTGCCACCTTCAGACACCTCACTGCCATCTCTCCATTACCCATCACTCTCCAGTACACTGCTGCTAGGTTGTTCAGCACCCAGGAGGAGGGGTTCTGCATGGGGAAGTGAGGAACTGAGAGTTCGGGCACCAGTGACGGTAGTCGACAAATCATAATAACTAAGAAATTACTGACAAAGTCACAACTGACAACATATATAAGAACATGTGATGTGGTGGTTTTGTGGAGAAGAGAGTCAGTAGTAGTACCGCGATGGATAGGACAGACTTGACAATTCAATGGGTGTGAGGTTGGGTTGTGTACACGGCTGTGTGATGGGGTGATGTGCTGAGTGACAGGGTGAAGGGATGGAACAGAAAGCAAACAGACTGACAAGTGACAGGTACACAGATGTGACAACTTGACAAAATGACCCAAGCTCTCACTTTGTCAAGAGCCTGTCTCAGTCTGGACCCCGCCTCCTCCAATGTCAGGTCTGCCGGCTTGAAGGAGCGCAGAAAGGTCTGGGAGGTGGAGGGATCAACGTACAGGTACTGTGAAGTGGTGTGCTTGTGAAGGTCAGGATGAGTGCAAGCATGCTGCAGTACCCTCCCTCCCCTCCACATGAATGTGTGCAAGGTAAACCCATAACACACACACACACACACACACACACACACACACACACACACACACACACACACACTTGACTTGACTTGACTTGAAAAGAAGGCTACCCTGACGGGTAATGCCTTTCTGCAACGCAGTGGCAGACAAGGCTGCAGCCAGTCCACTGTGTCACGAAGGCAATTCGATCCCGAACTAGGCTCCATGCTACATGGACGAGCACAGAAGCCCATTGTTGGGTGGTGCCATGGACGAACTGAGCAGTCGCCTCGCTTCTAGTGCACAAAAGATGGAAGACTATCTCCCAGAGAGGTGCAAGTTCACCGTGGGTAGTCGAAAGAGGTTGGAGGGACGATGGAAAGAGCTGAGTGGCACCATCATTCGATGCCCTGAACTCAGCCTCCTCCAGTAGATGGTGTGGTGGAAGAATGTCCGCGGTCTGTAGAACGCCACGCTGCGTAGTCACCAGAGGCGCTTGATGGTCTTGCATCCAGAAGTGGCATTTGCTGCCGACGAGGGGCCGCAACGCTGTTACTATAGGTCCCGTTCTTGTTGGAAAGTCCGTCGAGCAGCAGAAAACCTGCCACCTCCGTGCTGGTGTCTATTCGCGAGCGCGAGCGCCTTCTGAGGCCACGTGGCCTCTATGCCGCCATTTTGATGACGTCACACCTACCCACACCCACACCTACCCACACACACACACACACACCTGCATGAGACTTGACACAGTTCAGTGTACTCCCTCAAGTAGGACGCGTACGGACACGAGCCATCATTCTACATAGCTGCAGAGGTGGTCACTTCAGTATAATCTATTAATGCATACATATATACGTGAAATTTACAGATGGCTATATTATGAATATGCCTCCCCCTTGTTGGGTGCTTGTTAGAGTAGCCATGTGGCTAAAGGCTTCCCAAATGCAACTAAAATAAGATTCCTGACCTGACCTGACCCCCTCCATAAAAAACTCTATACTTCCTATCATCACCTCCCACTCCCTCCCCTCTCCCCTCCCCTCTTCCCTCCCCTATCCCCTCCCGTCTCCCAGCCTGACTGTCACTCACACTCATGTGTTCCAGTGACATCCCCTCTCCCTCACTAGGTGGGTAGGGCTCCTTATAGAAGGGCACCAGGGAAGGTCATCCTCCGTGAAGGAACCAGCCATACAGAGACAGGAATGACAAGAGCTAGGGTAAAGTATACAGCACTGGTACTCAAACATCATCTGTGCAATATACAAGTTAACAGCTGCAATTTCAGTATATATTCAGAAGACAATTTAGGTGCATCTACACTAAACATGTAGAGTACGTACACATACTTGACACTGTAAGTTAAATGCAATGACTGCCATTGTGCAGACAATTCAAGTTAAAACATTGTCACACAACATGATAATGTCACAGGCTGTGTCTGTCGTGGACACCAATAAGCCGTTAGCCATGCAGTAATGACTTTACGTAGTTCCCAGTCCATCACTTTTCACTCCTTGCCATACACAACTACATGCTTGTGCCCATATCAACCTTTCTCTCTCACATAATTAATGGATGTACAATTTGTTTGCAGTCTGGTGACACATTGTGATCTTCATTACTGCCATTGTTTATCCCTT
>CAXHTE010000002.1:35000-51000 GCA_964019415.1 Ianthella basta
ATTGTTCTCAGTATTATCAGTTGCAAATAGCATGTGTCCTACAGCCTACATTACCTCATTGCTTGAATCACATTGTTATACTATGTATACAAAGTTTACCACTACACTGAATGTGCACTGCTAGTGCAGTAGTACTGCCTCTCACCTGCAGCGTGGGCTATTTCCACCAATGGTGAGCTGAGTTGCCTAGCAACACTGGCACTGGGATCAGATGGCGCAGGGGAAGGCAGAAGCAACTCTGAGAGCATAAGCAAAGAATGAATACGAAAATGCACATGACTATGTAATACCCCAGTATAATTATTTGGATTACATAATTATTGTACTGTTGCACATTTGCATTTCATAGCATACGGTATGGTAAACTACCTGTTGCTTCTTGAGGAGAGCATGGTGAGGGCACAGAGGTGTCCAAATGGGAAGAAGCAACTGGAGAAAGAACGGTTGGGACAAGTAACTAGGTACATACATGAACTACACACTGCACATGCATACACACACCATACACACCACAAGCATACATGATACCGTATGCATGCTGGTGTGCACACTACTATTGACACTATTATACGTCAACAGCACACACAACCACAGATTTAAACATGTATGCACACAATTGTGCACACACACACACACACACACACACACACACACACACACACACACACTCACGCAGTTCCTCCATGATTCGACAATTGAAGCGGAGGTTCAAATGCTCTCCTTGCAGACAAACTATAAGTACTGCAGGCTTCACCCGTTGCTCTCTAGGGACACTGTAAAAGATTTCATATTGAATGCATGGAGGATACTGTCCACTTTGGACTGCTTGGTCAATTTCAGATTTGCAATTAGACTTGCAATTTGGAAGCCAGAAATCATCAAACACAACCTATGAAATACATGCAAAGGACCGGAAGAACTTTGTGTACAAGTTTGTGCTGAAATGTCACAAGTAATCTACATGATTTTATCTATAGCAATGACTGACTTTACTACTTCCTGTAACGCTTGCTATCCAACCATGCCCTTCACTTTCAATTAGGCTAGCAACAATGGGATTCTTTTTAGCAGAATATTCAAACCGCGTCACTGTGTCATCACGGCTAGCCTTCTTCCACCCAGTGTGACGCAATGCTTCGGTTAAGCTCTGTAAAATACAAGACAGAAGACAAACAGATCCATTATAGTTCACCAATGCACTGTAATGTAGCTTCTTAAGATCTTTTGATATATACCTGATCCCACTCTTTAGAGTCACACATGAACTGTATCCTGTAGTACAGGGTCTTCTTAGCAGGGATGCATTGAGAGAAGGTGACGGCTCTATATCTAGCAATCTTCCCAATCCTTCTTTTTACACAGTGCAGGCACTGTGGCTCTGATATCTCCAGAATGCCTATATTGGCATGAGTGCTGAAATCTGCAACCTTCTGCTCTTCAAACTCGTAGCACTGCTGTTTAGCATGCAGTGTGTGGGAAGCTGTGGCAAATGTCAATGTATCCTCCTCAATGGCTTCATCCCTGCTACACCAGTGTGAAAGAAAGAGCTGAACAGGCTTCAACAAAATTGCTCCATCCATGTTGAGATAAACAACCACTGAACCTGCCTGATACCCAGCAGGAAACACAAAGGGTCCATGTAAGATAATGGCGTAGTGGATTGATGTCTCTCTGTCAACAGCTCCTGGGGGAAACTTCAGAGAAGCGTCACCACTCCCTAGAGTAAAGGTCCCTCCATCAGGAGATACAAGGAGCTCTTTGATGCAAGTGGCCATAAAGCAGAGATGCTGGAGTAGGACTTCATCAACTGTTGGCAAAGGATATAGTAGAATCAAGTGGCAATGTTGATAGAAGTACTAGTCAAGTGCTACTGCACTGCATGTTGCAAAACAACATAGATGCTTCATACAAACACGTTAACATCTGCTAAAGTGCTGTAGTAATAGAAACAAACAAACCTGTTTCATCAATAACATCTGCAGCTGCAGTTGGTGGCAAAGGGACAGCTTCCACCACCTACAGAATGGGATTAAATAATAATTAGCAGCAGCAATCAACAAAAGCACATAAGTCAGAGCATAAGAGAATAATTAGTGATACTGCCAATGTATTCTGGTACAACTGTATACACATGGAAATGCTATATATTTTCAATTTGATGGCTGGCACAAATAGACAATACTGTACCCTATACTAGTACTAGTACATGTATACCCGCCAGAAAAGACATCAAATGCTAGAGATTCAATTGTAACAGACAATGTCAATGAAGCCACCTTTTCATGCAGTAGTCTTTTGATCAGCTCAAATGCCTCAAAGTACTTCTTCTGGTATTCAACTTGCAAACTCTGCTCATAAGCATGGATACGAACTTTGGCTGCCCGGAGAGCTTGCCTTGTCAACTCCAGATTTTCCTGATGAAGAATTACACACCAAGACAAATATATATACGCAATATACATGTAACATTGCTGCACATAAACAGGTGTTTAATCAAACAAAGTTTAATCCAAAGTCAAGTACACCAATAATAAGTGGCCAGCAACAGTCCTCCACTATGATATTGTAGAGGCTCATAGTTGCGTTGATAATACAATGATACGAGATTCTTGAGCAAGACACAACTGATAATGATAAATCAATCAAATGCAGGACGTTTCGACCCGAAGGTCTTTGTCAACTGCGTACAGGATTATCAGTTGTGTCTTGCTCAAGAATCTCGTATCATTGTAGTCCTCCACTATAGCATCTGCTTTGCCTTAGTCTTGGAGCGAGGGCTTCTCACCTGACTCAGTGTCAGGATAGGCAGGAGAGGATGCATAGGGAGACAGGTAAGTGGACAGGTAGATGGAGCAAGGGGGACAGGTGAAGGAGACAGGTGAAAGGGACAGGTGGATGGAACAGGTGAGGAGGACAGGTGGGGGACAAGCGGGGGCATAAGAGAGGAGCAGGTGGGGGTGGGACTGGGGGGAGACAGGGGGACGGACGGACAGGGGGACAAGGGGAGAGGTGGGTGGGACAGGCTGGTGGGACAAGAGGGGCGGGCGGGTGGAGGTAGGACAGTTGGGCAGACAAGTGGTAGATAAGTGGGTGGGACAGTTGAATGCAACATGTAGATTGGTGGAACATTCATGTGGGGGACAAAATTAGAGAGACAGGAGATTGTCACAATTAGAATACACTTGAATGGAATATTTTCCTTGATGAAAATTAGAATCATGTACTCGTAAAGTATATAAGGTTTAACATGGCCAATGTGTAGTCTCTACACTGATTATTCTAAGTCGAACCAGCTGCATCCTTCACTTTCTATACAGTATTCTGCAACTGCACACACATTCACATTGATATAATACATAATAGCCAATCTGTAACTAACACCTTACCTGACTATCTGTGTAGTCTATTTTTAGGGGCTGCCGCAGGCAGCCCCTATATTGTTTTCAAATTGACGTTTTCATATGGCTTCATGTTACGGATATATATATATATATATATATATAATACGCCAAACTACGGTTGTACGTCAATGTTTACATTTATATTGAATGTATTGGGCGAAGTATTGGGTATAGGGAATTTATATTGTCGGCCATTTTATTCGGCCGGAAGTGGACCGTGTGCGAGGCCAAGGGACTTTGAAAACCGGCTTCTAAGCGACGTCTTAGCGAACTTTGGACGTTTTCTTCCGCCTCTGATCCTGGAACAGACTCTTACAGCACTTCTGGCCGACGGGCAAAGACACAGCTTCGAGACAGCGCCCAACAGGTCATCGACTTCGCCCCGCGCCTTCTTCGATAATGGCCGCGCCCGCCTCAGAGGACTTCACTCCGCCGCCTGGAACACATGACAGGAGCAACGTAGAAACTGGTGAACGCCGTGATATGTAGACGCTAACATCCTTCAACTGTTTGTAGCGTTGAAAAGCTTAATTCGCACGGTTGCCCTTCTGAATGCTCTTCAGAACCTGGCCCACGCGTACTGCGCTGTAGCAAACGTACGTAGCTTTTGCCATCACAGACCACTAGCTACTCTGACGACTGTGAGTTCCTTGGTACATTGTGTTTCTGTAATTACTCACTGTAAATGCATGTGATATAAGCAGTCATGTGTCTGTCTTTGCTGGAGATTTCTCTGTGCATGCGTGTGCGTGTGTGTGTGTGTGTGTGTGTGTGTGTGTGTGTGTGTGTGTGTGTGTCTCATGTGTCTGGTGATAGTGATGTGTGTGTATGTGTGTGTGTGTGTGTGTGTGTGTGTGTGTGTGTGTGTGTGTGTGTGCTGAGGTTACTGAGGTATTAAGAAACGATGTCATGTTAACCTATTGTGAGTGATGGAGCTGCGACCGAAGGGAGCAAGTATTTCGAATTGGGGCGGCAGCCCCACGAGTTTTTAACTCGAAATACTTGTTTGCCTTTGAACAGCAGCTTCAGCTTCATCCAGTGCCTGCTTCAATGCCTGGTTGTCCTTTGATAAATGCTTAAATTGTTCATTCAGAGTAGCTACCTCAGACTAAATGCAGAATACATAATCATGCACGTAATAATGTTAAAGACTTCTTGCAATTACTGTACAATAGCTCAATTCAACATGTCTATCATTCTACCTAAAGAGTAAGATATGACATTGAACAGCTGAAGAAGGCCTTCTCGGCCAAAACGTTCTTTTGAATCACTTGTGCCATGTGAATTGCTCATTAATTCCCACTTGAAGAACCTATATGACGTGGCAGTGAGCGTCTACAATATCATCGACAAGAAGTCTTTAGTAAAATTCTCTATTTCAATTGTATGGGTTGTTTGACAATCATGCATAATGTAACCTATAATATGACTTTCATATCATACGTATTACCATTAGAGCAAGTAGAGTTAATCTGATCACATACCCTCAGTATATGAGATCCTTCACATCCTGACAGAGGGTTAAATCACTTAAGCATCATGTACAAAGCAACAACTATTAAGTTATGTATGCTCTTTTCTTTAACGATTCAGGCTGGTGTGTACGCAGCCTGTTAATTAGTCTACATCAATATGTGATTGAATCAAGGGCAGTCAGAATAGTGCTCTCTCAATTGCATATTAGCCAGTCAGCATCACAGGATGAATGTATCATCATCCCTACAGTAGCATGAAAAGCGACCAGATGGGATTGGCGGTGTGGAGCAGTGGCAGTGCCATTCACAGAATCTGTAATAGTGAAACGGTGTACTTTCTGTTACTTGAACATTGCAGATGTCAGCTGAATGATTGGCATAATAGAAATTTGTCCTGAATCAGTGGAGAGCTATGGGAGAGCATGCAAGAATTCTGGTGATTGTGCACAATAATATGGTGTTTTTGTCCAGCAATCATGTAACAGGACAAATTAGTGACTCTCTTTAACCTTGAAGGTTTTCACAGGCAAAGCCTCTCAAGGCTGAAATGATTTGTTCCTCTGTGACTTCACCAGCTGTGGGCAAAGCCTGTTCATTGGGTAACGGCCCATTGGATGCTAGGCCAATTACGTAGAGCTGAGGTCCTGGCTTAATACTCTACTCACAACAGCCCAACATGGTCACACAGAGCACTGCCATGTGCTAAGTTACAATTAGCTGAGCTGGTGTGCTTAGCAACAAGTGAAGTTCAGTCCTCAACTCCTGTAATGAAGTGTCCAAGAGTGATATGCTACATATGTAGTTGGGAAATTCATACATCTTAGCATTAATCAGTACCTCTAAACACTGTTCCTCCTTCTTTAAAGCCTCTAGCATATCCTCTGCAGCAATCCACTTCATGTGGTACATGTGCCTCTCTGCCCTATAGCTATTCCTCTCTGCTTCCAAAAGTTGCATATTCTGAGTAGACTCTCTTACTAAAACTGATGCTGAGGATCCATCTCCTTCAGTGCTCATGATCAGAGTTGGACTCATTCGATAAGCATCCGTCTATTGTTAAAAAGAGCATTAGGTAATAATGTCATTGCATCCATGCAGTTTCAGCATCAAGTACAGAAGTCAAAAGCAGCAATATGTATTGTTGAATGCTTACCTTTAAACCACTCAGCTTGGTCTTCAACTCTTCAGCCACACCCTCTAGCACCTCCAATTGTTGCTGCCGGCTCTGGAGCATGGCAATTTGATGCTCAGCTTCTCTCAGCTTCTCCTATACAAGAAAGCGAACAGTACTGAATTGGTCAACACTGGCAAACTAAATTGATTTGAAAGCTGTGAATGGAGATGGTAATATGCTAACAAGTTCAACTTCGCCATATACCTAACCAATCTCTATCTTTTTGAGTCTGTATGAATGGTGCAGGATATGTGCACATGTACATATGCTAGCAGGGGCTCCATTCTTTAATGCCATACAGTTATAGCCTAATGCATTGCTTGCTACTGTTTGGGCACAATTAGCTTGTATTTCAGCTGATTCAAGTGGAACTGATTTCAGCTTGAGTGTACATAGAGATATGTACAAAACACATGTGTATCGTTTTAGCTACAGCGGGAAGCATTTGTGAAAACCAGTATTATTCCATAAATAAAGTATATACTTGACAAATTTCATCAATGTATCTTCATGCATTCACTGTAAAAACAGTGGTGGATTCAAGCCTCCATTGGCAGTTTCTCAGGGACGAAAGATGTTAAAGTGGTGGTTTGAAACCATTGCCTGTCCCTAAGAAGCCACCACTGGTGGCCAGAAACCACCAGTGATTTTACAGTGTTCCAAACCACAACGCCCTATAATAAAGCTTGTCAAACAAAGTTAAGTCAGATTGTGTGGAAATGTGCAAATGCTGAAGTACCTATTATTGCCTTCTTCGCTCAATCTAGGCATAGTGTGAAGGACAAAAGCTCTGAGTAACTTTATTGTGTGGTCATTACAAGTAGCTCAAGATTCCCCCAGACTAGGAGCTCTATACCAGCTAGATATGTACTGGGATCTGAGAATAAGTGCAATTGTGAGGTAAGGCAACAGGAATCTACCAAGGAAGTGAATTACATCTGGACATAGAAATATATATGTCCGGACATATGTAATAGGAATTTAAGTGGAAGCTAATGACAAATAAAAGTACAGTGGAACTCCGCTAAACATGCAAACCTCTGCAAACCTCTGCAAACCTCTATGAAACAACCACTTCATATATAAGACCGCTTTAGTTTAGTCCCAAATCAATGTATACATAAATCATGTTCTCAGAATGAATACCACCTCGAAAATACGACTAGTTTTCATGGCCCAGATGGTGGTCATATTTCTGAGGTTTTACAGTTCTAGACCAAAGACAAAGACTCCTTATGCTGCATGGATGGTCTACACAGTGGAAAAATTAGGACACAAAATGTAGAAATAGGTTTTCAGCAAAATCACTATCATAAAATTACTACCATTTACTAGGAGTCTTTAGACTGTAGCCATCACCCATTTATCTCATTAATACTAGCCATCTTCCAACAGTAGGCCCTAAATTAAGTTCAATCCATTGGTGCCTACTAAAGCTAACAAATGCCCGTCCTCATAAAAATACGCATTCTGCATATAAAGTTTGCCTGCAAGCAAATATCTCACCTGAGTATTATCGTAGTCTCTTGTGTGCTTCTGGATAGCAACTTCGGATTCTTCCGATATCTTCTTCAATGAATTATTAGCTTCAGATAAATGCTTAACTTGTTCTCTGAGTACAGCTGCCTGGGACTGCAGAATACCCAAAACACCAATTATACACAATCCTTACATATGTACACTAGACTGCCTATAGTACTGACTATTCAAACTATCAGGCATATTGCAATTAGTATATTGCATACAAAATGAGAACCATGTACACTTTTTATAATTATAGATCCCGTTGCCATGGTAATGTACATCTAAACAATGATTCTAAATCTCTGAGAATCCTTCCAATTGCTTTGCACATGATTCTAAATCCCATAACAGTACGTTGCAGGCAGAATGTGGGTGCTTCTAAATCGCATAAAAGCATCTGCAGGCACTCTGCGGGGGCATTTAGCATTGTAATATGTTGTCATTTAAAAGTACTTCATCAAGAAACAACAGGAGCACGAAATGATTGGGTAAGTGAATGAATTAGATCTATAACACTTAAATGGCAACCAATCGGTATCTCTATGCAATTTAGACAACTTGGCACTCAGGTGCTTTGCTCCCTCGAGCCTTGTGCTCTATATTGCACCACACCTCTTGTTTGCCATTTAACTGTTACATAAAGCAAGCAACCCCAGTCAATACATTGATTTAGCTAAGCCGAAGCGCAGCCACACACTCTTGCCTGCACACACATTCACATTGTTGCTACACACATTAGCCAGTTTGTGACCTAACACCTTACCTTACTGTCTTCATAGTCTCTTTTATGTCTTTGAACAGCAGCTTTAGCTCCTTCCAGTGTCTGCTTCAATGTCTGGTTGTCTTCAGAGAGATGCATAACTTGTTTCTTCAGAGTAGCTGCCTCAAACTGCAGGCAGCATACACACACAATATTTCATACTGACAGCCTGTAATTATGATACAATAGCTGAATATCATTTGGAATAGATATAATACTGTAAACATATAGAATTTTATCAGAAGAAGAATTATTTATTTCATTTCGTCCAATCCCATTGCAGCACAAATTCTCCTTTTCAATGGCGAGTTTTCTGACAACTATGCACATGTCCTATCTTGCACATTTAGCTTAAACTCAATTATTAGAAAGGGTTGGTTCTCCAATACCAGCTTCACAACAGGGTTGAAAACCTTGCCAACGTTTCAACCAGATGCTCTGGTCTTCTTCAGGGCGAAGAAGACCTAAGCATCTGGTCGAAACGTCCTTATATCGGCTTGCTCCAAGCGATTCTGTTATCAGTTTACATCAATACATTTGAATGGGTTTGAATAGGTGCCAATCAGAATATTAATTCCCAAAGTTCTTTCATATTGCTTAGTTATTCAGCATCACTACTGCATCCCTCCTACCAAGGCATAATATGTAGCCATAAGCGGATCAACATGTGGAGCGAGTGATGGTGCCATTCACAGTGTCTTTAGTTATGATCTTCTGTGATGTTCGACTGTCAGGTCTTCAGACCATCAATTAGACACTGATTAGGAGCTGAGATTCTGTCAGAGCTAATCGGGCTGAATCACGGCAGGCAGCCATTTTTTACATTTTTTCACTTTTTCCCTTGAGGGTAAAAGTCAGTTTTGTCGGCAGCTATAACTACCAGAGACCCTTGAGACAGGTATATAGAAATATATCACTAACTTGTCTTAAATTCTTTGCTACAGTATAAATGAAGTACCTATTGTAGTTTAGGCTCAATCTGCATGGTTACTATCTGGATTAGTACTGTACCTTCGATAGTGCAACATGGCCACACAGAACACTGCCAAGTTGCTAACTTAATATCACGTAGCTGGCCTATTTAGCAAAAGACGATTGGGATGTTTGAAGATATAGTTATCAGTGGGCAAGTTCTCACCTGTAGTGCACCAGCATTAGCATCTGCTGCATCTGCTTTCCGCTGTAAGTGTGTTTTAACAGCAGCTAGGGAACCTACTTCTTCATCTCTCTTCTTAAGATCAGTTCTCAACTGAGTGACTTCAGCCTGTGCAAAACAATCAGTGCACCGTTCCATTTTACCATAAGCACTATAAATGCATGCTAGCCACATAATTCAAATGTGACAGCGAACAGCTGTCACCATTTATAATATTCATGCCAGTCACTTATATACGTACATTTAAAGTTTTCACACTTGCATCAAGTGATCTACGACTCTTCTGCTCAATAGCCACTAGCTTTTGGAAGTCTTCCAGTGCAGTCTACATTTAGAACAGACATAGTCATATGTACCACTGAGTAGAGTATAGAGTGGGTGTATGCATGCACCATATTACAAGCAAAATTCCTCACTGTCAATTTCTTTAGCTGAAGCTTCAGATCACGGTCCTCCTCCTTCAGACCCTGTATTTGCCCCAGGCGCTCCTCTGATAGCACAGCTTGCTGTTTGAACTCCAGCAGCTTTTCCTACATAGCAAAGACCACCAACTAGCACATCCTATATATCTGAGGACTAGTCATTATCTTAAACCAACATTTAAGTTCTCCATTTTCTCTTCACTTTCTGCATTGACCTTCACATGCTCATCGATCAGGTCCCTGCACATTTTTCTTGCTCTGACCAAATCTTTTTCTACTGCTGTTTTACTTTCCTACATAGAACACAAGCAAGCTATAAGCACACTGCTGATTGGTCAGTGGATTACATGAATGATGGTACGTGCAACAGTTGGGGATGAAAATCACAGCACCAAAATGTTCACCGTTGAGTGCAATAAATGTGATATGAAGACTCTGTTTGGCTGGTATGAATGTATTTGGCCTAGGCAATCAAGCATGCATGTACAAGATTGCATCACATGCACACAGATGACAAGCTGTGAATCTGAAATAACTCAACGATTTTGGATTCAAAGCCTGCAGCATTCTCTGTACTAACGAACAGTTACCAATGACTGAACTTAGTACCACATTGATTTAGCTTCAATGTTGCTGCAAGCAATATCATTGATTGGGGAGAGTATTTACACAGAAGCCATGCAATTTGGTTTTCATCTGCTATTAAGTTGTCATGACAGCTTAGTAGCAGACGAAGGCCAATGGTTATAGGGTTAGGTCATTCTTGTCAAGGCATAGAACTTTAATTTATCACTTGATGAAGTATGTATGGAAGTGATGTATATGGAACAAGCATATAGCAGCACTATGTTTCTTAACTTGAAATAAAGTGCTTGAAAAGAGCCACCAAATGTACTGATCTTTACAACAAGCCATTGTTTTGTATTATATTCCGTACACCACATCACACTAATGTGTGAGGACATGCAGTGCATAGTGACTGACAGTAAAATAAATTGTGCTAACTTTCAGTGACTCAAGCTTCATGTCTGCATCTTGTTGGACTCCAGCCATTTGTGCTCGAACTTTGTCACACTCAGACTGGGACTGGACTAATTCCTTCGCCAGCATGCTCAGTTTTACATCATTAGCACTCAGCATCTCTCTTTGCTTCATCACATCTGCCAAAGCTGCCTCAAGATCTCTCTGCATGTGAATAGACCAGTTGCACGTAACTCAGGAATGTTGTGGTTAAGATGATAATTGCATATGACGTCATCACTGGGGGCAGTTTAATACATTGAAAAGATAGGGGAAAAGGTGTTTCACCTGCAGCCTCGAGCGCCTCGTGCCGAATGTTCCCATTTAGATGGCTCAGCTGAATGGTTCGCACAAATACGCACCTGTCGGTCGTTGATTGAAGTTGCTAAGGCATACGGTTGCCGAGATTGAGACTCGTGAAGGGGGATTCGCCGACATGAGCGACCAGAATGTGGTGGACAAGACTTCTTGACACGATTTCGGCGAAAGCACCACAGCAGGCACCCAGATGGAGACATCTGGAGTGGGACTAACCGGCAAGTAATGGCTAATAAGGCTATGACCAGCACCTTTGCATTACCATCGCTACCTGTAGCTAACCTTGATACTTTGTAGGTGGTAGTTCAACTAGAAGTTATCCCGTTTCCAGGAGTGTCAAAAATCTTGTCTAGAAGACTCGTTTGCCACATTTTTGTCGGCGAATCCCCCTTCATGAGTCTCGATCTCAGCGACCGTAGGCCGTATCAACTTCAATCAACGACCGTCAGGTGCGTATTCGTGCGAGTAGACGTGGCAGACGAATGGTCAAGGCCTTTTTGGGCAGATAGTCAGACGCATCCATCTGCACAGAGCTACTGGGACCGTATGGAAATGATATCCTTTTCGGTAAGATCGAGGGTGAGCTGGGCGACTCACCCCTTTATAAAACAGTGGATGACCACTGTTAATTATCCTTTCTGACATCAAGATACATGAATGATAACGAAGGGACTGTAAAAGCAATAAATACCTGTGAGCATTAAGGGGAAAGTTACTGCCAGTAGAGAATGAATAAAGAATCTTGTTATGCGCAAGGAACCTGTGGGATCAGAATAGCTCACTTTCGAAAGGCTTCGTTTCTCTCTATCACCCAACTGCTATTTCGATATTATATTTATTCTAAATTTACTAACCTGATCAGGTTTGCTTATAATTATGTTTCTTGCCATGTGCATGTATAAAATTAAAATCAGGAACTGCATGGAAAGCTGTAATCATTGCAGATGCAGTACTTCCTGCTGTAAAGCAAAATGATCAATCAATGAATCAATCAATCAAGTTATTCCACTTTGAAGTAATTGTAAGAAACTACGACTAATTGTTGGTGCTAAAAATGTTGGGTCACATAACTCAAGACAGAAACTTAAATTTGAGTAGCATTATCCCACTTGGAAAAGCATTGTATGGAATTAAAGCAGCCAGATAGCATATATGTGCATCATGCATTGATAGCAATTGGTGATACTCAGAAAGGGTTGGTTCTCCAATACCAGCTTCACAACAGGGTTGAAACCTTGCCGACGTTTCAACCAGATGCTCTAGTCTTCTTCAGGGAGAAGCAATCCAGTATAAAAGTATACTACCATCCACATGCATGCATGGGTTCTGATATTTCTGGTACAAAGCCGACTAAACCTTTTTATGCTCTAAGCCTTGCTATACATGCAAATTAGATGATCCAAATAGTATGTCCAATCCAAAATTGCACATACTATTTCACATAATATAATAGTGTGCTGTATGGCAAAGCATGGCCAGCTAGCAAACTTACATCTCTCGATTTTAGTGTAGCATAAGCAGTGTCAACTTGTCTTTGCATTTCATCTTTGTCCATGGTCGCTGCCGACAACTCAGCCCTCAACTTTGCAAGTTCTGCCTATATACAGTTTGGGAGAAGAATGTTGATCACTTTCAACCAGCATGATATACACAGAAGCATTTCGTTGAAAACAATGGACACTGGCTTACATTCCTGTCCTTTACAGTGTTATCTGTCAACTGAAGTTGTGTCTTTTCAGCTTCCAGTTTTGTTTGACACTCATTCAGTGCTTTCTGTGCACATGCACAACACAATAATTGCATGCAATCACACAAAATTAATGATTCTGCACAAATCAGCTTTCAGTATGCAACGTGGTTACAGTATACCGCAATTGCAAGGACAAATCTTCTGAAAATGTTAGAATATTTTATACACAAACTTGAAATCACTAAATTACACCCATCAATCCTGGACTGTTCAAAGCACTAACTATAGTTAATGCATAAAGTTATAAAGTTACTCTTTGTGCTGAACTTTTAGGACGTCTGCGCACAAAGTGAATGTAATATGGGAAATACGGCACACGTATACATACTGTACTATGGGATGTCAAAGGTACCTCCAAGTGCAGGCACTTCTTTGCTTCTTTGTCACGTTGTTCCTCAGTTGCCTCCTTACTGGTTGTCATTTCACACAATTTAGTCTCCAGATCCTTTTTGGTGGACAGACGCTCATCACATTTACCCTCAATGGAAGAGAAGAAGTCGCATATAATTTAGCCATACTTTACATCAATGCCAGCACTGCAGAAAAGTTACTTACTTGCAGCTCTCGGTTAGCTTCACTCTTTTCATCCCGTTCCCATTCTAGTGTCATTTGTACTTCCTTGGCCTCTGACAAGACCTTCTCTGCCTTCTTCAGTTTGCCAACAAACTTTTGCAATTTATCCTAACAAAATGCAGTTCAAACAGCAGTTGGTCAGCCTTTTACAACAAAGTTAATGTATTTTCAAGGTGTATGTGTCTTCAAGCAGGTTTATACCATGAGGTCCTGCTTATCCTCCTCTAGCTCTTCAATGTTCCTCCTCAACACAGGCTCCATTGCAACTCCTTCCTCAATTGCCTTCTGTGCTTCTTCCAATTCCTTCATTAGGCTAAATACCTGCTTCTGCAGAAAGTATCAGCAGTGCCAGCACACTAGCTCATGCATGCCTTGAACAGGCCTGTATTCTCACAGCTCCAATGCGTACTTATATTCATGGTTACTAAATATGGTACATTTACAAATTTTCTAATTTGAAACCATTTACAATACCATTAACATTATATATGAGCTAGCTATGCATAGTTTCAAATTTGACAAAACCCATACTCACAAAAAAGTGCCCTTATCATTAAAGTGCCTTACAGCTCAGATCAGTCATGTTATCTGCCTACCTCTTTCTTGCTAATGTCCTCTGCTCTCACTTCTAGTTTGAAGGACAGCTGCCTTACTTGATTGGCAAGAACAGCCTTCTCCTCCTCCAGCGTAAGTTTTGACCACTCAAGTTTGTCTCTTGCACTCTATAGCAAAATAATAAAGTCAGAGGTACTTTGCAAAGTATGGGTACAACTACTGCAGTATACACAGCAACATCGTAGCACTGCCGGGAATTTTGAAAGGTGATTTCCAGTCTCCAGATTAGGTTTACAAAATATATCAGCATTATGACACCATATTTTGTCACCAACATTCAAACCAATATTCCCTTTTGTGGATTTTACATTTAAAATTCATGAATGTGGATTATCTGTGGATGTGTAGAGTTGCATTATTCAGGGCCATCTACACTGGTGCTCTTGGCCATTTCCTTTGCAACTTTCAGCCTCATCATATAGAATTTTGATTCTTCTCTTTTTCCAGCTGTGAATCTATCACCATATTTCACTCAGCTGTGTGTGCATGCATGGCGCTCTCTAGCTATAGAAACATACGTATTTATAGTATACTTCTTCACCACTTAGAATTGAATGGACCAATCAGCAATACTGTATCCGCTCTAAAAATTTGTCACCCCTAGTGCAGCGAAAATTTCGACTTTTGAGGCAGTTAGAGCTGGAATGAAGAAGACCGTCGAAGGTGACGAATATTTAGAGTTTTTGGACGAAACATTAGAGCGAAAACGAAACATTAGACAGCTTTTCAGTATGAGCGTTCCTTGCTGAAATGGCCACTTTCACGTTGACCATGCGGACAGCAGTACGGGCTACCACGCGTACAAGGACATCTGGGCTCCAGCAATTGGGGACGAACGCGGTACAATACTCCCAAAGGGCAGAGTACTATGAGGAGTAGGCGTGAAATACTCTGTGAGTGTCTTCTTCTTCAGCTTTGGCGGACCTTTCTTGTCGTCACTCAAGACGATAGTCAAAGGGTCGTCTTCCCAGTCTGGGCCTGGCGTCTCCGCAACAAACTCTACGGAGCTTCCGTCCAAACGAGAAGGATCTGTAGACAATTCACGATCACTAAACTTCATTGAATGAACATGAAAATGAACGACGTACACAGCGTCGAGAAGGCGTATACACGAATGGAACAATGCCAGAAGGACAAAGACAACAGCTAGCACTGTTGGCTTTGTTCCTAGGCTTTGTTCCTTGGCCGTCGCAGCCATATTGCAGGCATTTCCGGCGAATATTTAGAATGCTTCCTGTTCATGACGAGAATTAGAAGCCAATGGCGGAAATTAGAGAGACAGGAAATTCATCACAATTTGTGTACACTTGAGCATATTTTTGCGCCCCTATATTGTTTTCAGATTTAGGTCTTCGTATGGCTTCATGTTCGTATATATATATATATTTCTGTCATTTTGCAAATGGCGGCGCTCACGTCGTTCTTTACAAAGCTTTAAATCCTCTCTAATGACGTTTCGCCGTGTTTGAATCGAACGAAATGTGGCCATAAACATGTGTTAATAGAGTGATACTAATAAAAAGCCTAAGGAACGTCTCTTCTGCGAGATACAGCTCCAATTATCACTGACGGACATTGTAAAATGGCCGCGCGCTCGACGCTTTCTGTTTGCTAGGCTCTAAACCATCTTTCTTTAGATTTCGCCGTGTATCCAAAGAACGCAAAGTGTTTCTAGAACATGTTTAAGTGGTAGGAAGCTTACTTAACTGTTTTTCTGCGAGGTACAGCCCTAAATACAACAGAAGTCTAGTGACCCGTAGGCCAATAATGGAGGACCAGCGAGTCATAACACATAATTATAGCCATGATTCG
>CAXHTE010000003.1:0-87874 GCA_964019415.1 Ianthella basta
CTTGACAACCATCCTGGCTTCAGATAGGGCCATTCTCTCATTGGCTGCTGCCAGTTTGCAGAGGTGGGCTATCCTTTTGTCCACCTACACCTATGACATCAGTTACTGTAACACACAGGATTATGCCAATGCGGCTGGGTTGTCTCGGCTTTCTGCACAGGGTTCACCAGAAGCCGGGTTGTCCACAGAGGCATCCTGTTTCAACCTGGGGGAGCTTCAGTCATTGCCGATCACTGCATTCAAGGTAGATACAGCCACTTGAAGAGATCCTCATTTGAGTAAAGTGTCGCTGTATACCCAGCCTTATGCCGACTCAGTTGCAAACATTCTGGCATCGTCAGCATCAGCTCACAATGGAATTAAACTGCCTGCTGTGGGGCAAGCGTGTGGTGGCTCCACAGAAGTTTAGAGACCAGGTTATGCAGGAGTTGCACTGCGATCATGGTGGCATTGTTCGCATGAAGTCTGTGGCAAGAAGTTATCTTTGGTGGCCAGGGCTTGATGCAAACATTGAGAGATTATAGTGAAGTCTTGTCAGTCCCGCCAGTCTGTTAAGAGTGCTCAAAACCGTGCACCTTTGCATCCGTGAGTTTGTCCTGAGCATCCTTGGCAGCGAGTGTGCATTGATTTCACTGGCCCATTCCAAGGTAGGATGTTCTTACTTCTGATGGATGTGCATTCCAAGCTGGCCTGAGGTGAGCGCGTTCGTACTTCTTAATCTAAACAGAAGAGTCATTACGATGGGAAAGGCTTGTTGAGTGAATTTGCTGTGGGTGTCAGAGTGATGATTTGTAGAGACATATAGCTCATTGGTTTCAAGGTACCTTCCTTGCATGCCCAGGACCAGTGTCTTACGCAGCACAGTTAGACAGTAGTTAGCAGGAAGCAAGTGGATCACATCCAGGCCTGGGCAGACCAGGAACCTGCTTTGCAATCAACCTCTGAGACGCTGATGTCTGGTTCAACTGAGGAACCGACAGCTGTACCATTACTAGAAGATTCAGTTGTGGCTGACTCAAATAATGAGGCTACAGCTCCCGTGGAGGAGTCAGACTTACCATCACCCGAAACCCAAGTGTTGACTCTAGTGCCAACCCTACAGCCCTCAGAGCGTGATCATTATCCGACATGGGTTCGCCGCCCTGTGGACAGATTCACCTATTGACATTTTTAAAGGGGAGGGGTGTACAGTCTGCTGTTGTTATTGTTGTATTATGGTGTACTGTTTGATTGTAGTTGTTGCAGTTATATAGATTTGTTGTTGTTGCTGTAGCTGTTATGTTGATTGTATTGTTGTTATCATTATTAAAGGTGTTACTATTAGTACCTTGTGCATGCACAGTTTTAGAGGCCATGTTTTTGTCCTGTCTTGTTGAGTTGTTCATTGAAGTGTCTGTGACTCATTTATTGCGTGCGTGCCATTTCCCACTGGCTATATTGGTGATTGAGTGGATACATTACAACTACTAATTGGTATGATCTCTGTGAATGACATCATACTTGTGTGTTGTGACCTGAGTTCTAAATATAATTGCAACCAGTGTCATCACAGGACATGCTTCCAGTAACATCTATGTTATTAGCATTACATTGGCTGTCCCCATTACATGTTGCTGCTGTGTTTCAGGAATAAAGATAAAAAGTATAATATCACCTCCAGCCGCAAGCTCTGAGTCTCAATGTAATGAGAGACTTATCAGACAGCACGGTAGTGCTGTCTATGTAGGGATGGCAGTGGTTGTTTGTATGCTGTAATACAAACGAAAAGTCACGCTACTCCTGAAGGCCGAAAACCGACAAACGAAGCATACCATGACGAAGCGGGGACTGAATAGTGCACATAACTATCCTTACTTCCTAGCGACGGTGCGCCTACACCTAGATAGCGCCCTCGAAGTTTCTCACGTTTTGTCGTCTTCTTCTTCTTTGACAGTCGTAGCGCACGAACTAGAGGGACCAGGAAAATATTTCTCGCACCATATTGCACCATTTTTGGCTGGCTGCATTCCTTTGTAGGTTAGAAGGCGGCGCGAGTTAGTGCGGAAGACAGTGCTTGCCATGACTCCTGCCGTGTTGCTTGGCCAAGCGGGACGGACGCCATTTTCAAATTACGTAATTAAACCGGATGAAACCGGAGTGACTGGTGCCATTGTTAGCAGCTGCAGCAGTTAGCTTGTGCACCGTTTAAAGGACTTTCGCGGTCGTGTGTGCATTTTCCCGCCACGGTTGGCTTCCTGTCGCCGTTTCTCGCTGGGTTAACGCGGAACCTAGGTGCTAGCCCACACCTTGAGCTCCAGGATTACAGAAATGAGGTATAATGCCTGCACCAATGCCCTATGGTTGAGACTAAGCGTGTTGCTTCAGCTTAGCTGCCCACTATAAAAAGTACAGAAACTAGAAATAATAAAAATTTCTACAAAAATTGTAAGGATGTAGGAATGGCATAAAAAGACAGAAACAAGTAAAGGCTGTTACACAGTGGAGCATTAACCATCGTCCCTACATTCAAGGATGTAGGACTATAAGGTGCAACATTCTTGCATGTAGGGACCATGGTTAATGCTCCATTGTGTAGCAGTCTTTGCTTGTTTCTGTCCTTTTTATGCCATCCCTACATCCTTACAATTTTTGTAGAAATTTTTATTATTTCTAGTAATACAATTATTTAGTCTCACCTTAAGTGGTCACCATCTAGAAACATCTTGTCACAAGCCAAACGGTGCTCTAACTGACTGGAGAGTCTTACCAAGTGAATTGAAACCAATTGATGCAAGGTAAATTGATACCAAGGATGGTTTGGTCCAGTCGCTTTGTTCTGGTCTGAACATTAAATTATACATGTACATGGCCCACAATAACTCACACATTTGGAGCACACGATATAGATAAATTATAGATATATATATAATGCATCTTTTCAGCTGCATGAAAGTTGTTACCTGTTCATTCTCACGGTGTCTACTCAGCACCATGCACTCAATAATTAGATGCTGCCCATGGGTATTTATATAGCCAAACCACAATGTTGCAAGCCATTGACCATTGAATTATATAATCCATTCCTTTCCCCTTGATGCTGCTATTTCTGTAAATTTACCATTTATGCAGGTTCTCCTCTCTGCAAATAATAATGAAGCAAACCAGAACACATCCAGTGCACATCGATGAAATTAACCACAAGAAAGTTCTCATGTGTTTTTGTGTGCTGTCGGTCTGGTGTGCGATATTTGGAGCTAGCAAAGGTATTACATTTGAAGAATTTGTTGGCTACCCATTTACGGCAAACAATGGCTATCAGCTGTTTCCAAGAGGAGATGACCTTGCCCAGGGAGTGAATATTCCATTTCCATTTCCATACTTCAATGATAGTTTTACATTTGCTGATGTGAGTAACCCATATAGTGTCACACTAGAACATACAAATAAAAGTCAGCTAGAAACTTCATGGCTTTTTGTCAAAGCTAACTGGCATTTGTGTATATTAGCTAGGGTCATGAGCATTGGTCCATGCCCCCTCAGCCTCCTGCCACACTTCCAGTCTCATCCTTAAGATCATTTTCCTCTCCCTCTTCAGCCTCCACTGTATCAAACAAACAAATCGCAACAAACAAAACAAACTGCTTGGCCCTAGGTTGGCACTGTTTGACCCATTCTGTGGATTGATTACTGCCTTGCTCCTCACAATGGCATGGATCACTCCAAGCCAAGGAAATTGGAAACGCTGACTTCATCATCACTTTCTTCATGTACACCACTCCTATTCACAACATCCTTGTACCATGTCTTGTCCCTGCACTGCTTAATTGCATGTACGAACATACCCTGCCTTGTGTAGCTCTTCCACAATCTTTCTGAAAGGAACTTTCGTCTTATGAGCTGCAATTGAATAGTCCGTTCGCTTCACACATGCAGCAACACAGTGATCTCAGAGTCTGACAACTTGCATCCACATTCAGCCATCTTACAATTGGGTCAAATCCTACTTCTCAAGTGGGTTGAATTTAGGCCCCGTTTGCACAAATCCGGATTCGGTGGTAGGCACACTGAAATTGATCCATGTCAATACTGTTTACGCGAAACCACACATGGCCATGATCAATTCAAAGTTGGCATACACGTGACTACGTAGCACGTGTAGCGCATGAAGTGCATGTGGCTTACAGTGGTGCTTTCATTCGGTGACGACGACATGGCAGAATCTTCCACCAAGAAGAACTACCTGTGGACAGATGATGAAGCTGAGCTGCATTCAACTCCTCTACTCAAGGTCAAGAAGGAAATGGAATGCGAAGACTGGGAAGCATTGAAGGCAAGAGTAAGTAGAGAGCCAATCAGGCCTCATATCACGAGCACTCCAATGCTTTAATTTCTATCTATTGTTTGTATTGTCAGAGGGAAAAGTTCTTCTGTACTTCATAGTTACTGAGTTAGTAATAATTCAAAATTTATGTTGGCTGCCTGTTTCCATATTTAGTATGATAATATCCTCACACTCGTGAGAGTAGAGCTCCCTTCCACCCTGGAGGATGCCAAAGACATGACAAAGGATTACCAGCACACGAAGAAGGAGCTGACCAAAGCCATTCTAACAACTAAACTTAAGAATATTTGCACAAAGTATCGAAAAGGTGCCGGTAGAAAGAGTGGACAGGGCAGGGTGGTCCTCATCTTATATGAGTCATGTGAAAAGATCTGGGCTGGGAGTCCGGCCACAACCCAGATACAAGGTGGGGAAGAGAGCACGGACCTAGTGGAAGGAACGCAGGAACTAAGTATACAACAAAACAGCCATGCACAAACTAGACACCACCTTACACAGTTTCAGACATCACTGTATCGCTATGGGTCAAAGTAATCTGTCAAGATACGTCTGACCTTCTTCCCCTCAGCATCATTTGTCCCCTGTCCTCTCGTAGCCGTCTGCTGCTGAGGCTGGAAGTCTCTGTCGTAATTATTGCTGAGCTTACAACCGCTTCGCACCTGGATTCATGGTTCATTTCACAAAAATTGTGAAGAATGAAACAGGCATACAGAACATAGAGTAAATTGTCCATGTTGATATCCATTGTGCCGCACACGCTATCACGTGACTGGATCTTATGTGGATTCACCGTTTTTCATGAGATGTGAATCCGCACTACCGTATTGTCCCTAACTTTTTGACAGAACATAACGGAGATCCAAGTCGGCACTTAGGAATACGGGTTGTGCCTGGAAGTGCAATGAAACATTAGGAAATCATGATGACTAATTTGAGTACGCGAGGAATTCTCGAATTCTCGCTTATGGTCGAGGCAGCTGTTTGTGCATGGGTATCATGGAGTGGTGGGAGGCTGCAGTTGATACAACACTCTACTTCGAACGTGAATTAGGTGAGCATGACTTCAATGAATAGCCTATGTAAGCAAAATTGAAAACGATCGCCACCAATGCAGCTGGGCTCTTAGGCTTTTCATTGAAGTCGCGTTCACCTAATTCAGATTCGAAGTAGAGTCTCTATCCGTGGCGATCATTATCATGGTCACAGCAGCCAATGATTATTTAGACTCCGCAGCAGACAACGATTTATTAGAGTCCGAGACAAACAATAAGGGGCAGCCATTTTTGTCGAAAATTTGAGTATGATTCGACCCTATTTAGGCAGGTGCCAAACAATTTGGGAGCCGAAAAATTGGGGAAAATACGTTAATCCACTTTGGTATGTAGTTTCAAAACTATGTGGATTAGGTATTCATTTACGAATGATTCGTGTAAACAACAACCCAAAACGGATTGATTCTCGTATGTTTACTACCAAACCCGGATTCGTGTAAATGGGTCCTGGTGTGTGACCCATTGCCATTGGAGAAGTCTCACGAAGGATAATTAGTAAAGTGATCCTTACTGTTGTTGCTGATGAAGTTCGTGAAGTGGCAGGGTGTGTGCAATTGTGTGTAGGCCAGGAGGCAGGAGGTGAAGCCGGTGTAAGAGCTATGGCAAAAATTTTGAGGATGCTAACACTGAAGCAGCTATGTTGGTGGATGCCACAAATGTGTTCAACCTTCTCAACAGACAAACAGCTCTTATCAACATCCATGTCACCTGTCCATCCATTGCCACGGTTCTTACCAACATGTACAGAGGAGATGGAAACCTGTACATCCAAGAGCAAGTTTTGAAATCAAACGGAATGATGCAGGGTGACCTGCTTGCAATGTCTATGTATGCCTTGGGTATACTACTCCTCACCCACAAGCTGAAAGCCACCAAGCAGGTGTGGTTTGCCAACGATGCTGCGGCAGGAGACTCACTAGTGAATCTATATATATGAGTGGTGAACTGCACTGCTGAGACAAGGTCCATCATTCGGATACCACCCAAATCCTGCCACAACCTGGCTTATTGTCAAGGAAGGCAATTTAGACCAGGTAACCAACATCTTTGGTAGCAGTGGAATGAACACCACAACTAGTGGACAGAAGCACCTTGGAGCTGAACTTGGAAGCACAGAATTTGTCAAGAAATTGTGAAGAAGAAGGTTGCTGAATAGTGTGAAGAGGTTATCTGTCTGTCTACCATTGCAAAAAGGGAACCACAAGCTGCATACTCTGCCTTCATACATGGAGTAACCCATCGCTGGAATTACATCCTAAGGACAATACCAAACATCTCCAAACTCCTGACACCCTTGGAAGAAGCCATTCAATACCAGTTGATTCCAGCAATCACTGGCCGAAGCACAGTGTCTGATATAGAACGGGATGTCCTGGCACTACACTGTCGCCTTGGAGGAATGGGTTTAATAAACCCTGTCAAGTCATCAATGCACCAGTATGAATGCTCGGACCTAATTACAGCCCCACTTGTGAAATTGATCACTAGTAATGCTGACTATTCCCAAGATACATGGGATAAAATGACCCAGGCAAAGCTAGAAATGAAGAAGAAGCGTAGAAACCAACTTGATGATGATGAGGCAAGAATTCAATATGAGCTAAATGCCCCACCGAAGAGGTCAGTTGACCTAGCTAAAGAGAAAGGGGCATCTTCATGGCTGACTGCTCTGCCTCTTGAGAAGCAAGGATTTGCCTTGTACTGGAGTGCATTTCAGGATGCATTGGCTCTCCGGTACAACTGGCTGCTAGATCGAATGCCTACCAAGTGTGCTTGCAGTGAGCCATTCACTGTTGAGCACGCTTTGCCATGCCCTTTCCTATTAAACGCCACAATGAGTTTCGGGATATCACTTACAGCATTCTGTCTGATGTGTGCCATGATGTAACTGTGGACACACCCTCAGATATGCATGCATCTGCAATCACTGATGACGGTGCCCGAGCAGACATTCAGGTGAAAGGATTCTGTGGAATGTCTCACCAACTTGCATTTTTTGATGTGAAGTTATTTAACTCACACGCACCATTCAATAAGAGGTTTTCCACTCCTGCCTGCTATGCCCACCACGAACAGATCAAGCGGCACTTGTATGAGCAGAGAATCAATGAGATTGAGCTGGCTTCCTTCACCCCACTCTTTTTCAGCACTACTGGAGGCATGGGCAACTCTGCTGCAGTGTTCTATGGACGTCTTGCTGGCATGATTGCCACCAAGACCAAACAGCCATATACTTCAGCACCATCACTTGGATCAGCTGCAGGTTGAATGTTTCACTGATCAGATCATTCCTGTCTTGTCTGAGAGGATCGTGTCACAACAGCTGCCCCTGATTCTACTACAATGGCAGTCTGGGAAGCCAGAATCTGAATTGATCATAACACTCAATTATGCGTGTGCATGATACTGACCTATGCCATTTACTATGTGCTCCTCATTGTTTTATTGTACTGTGGGAGTTTTTCTAATGGGAATTGTTTTTGTAAATGGGGCCTTACTTTCACGTAGCCGACAGCTTTCTCCCCTCCAATTTTATTTGATGATGTAATTGGTTGGGGATTACGTCATCAAATATAAATGGAGGAGAGAAGCGATCGGCTACACAAGACTAGGTTTAACCATAGATATTCTACACTATGCAACCGTTGCATAGTGTAGAATATCTATGGTTGAGCTCTGTTATTAAATTAGTTGTGCCCTGGTTCGCCTGCACACATGAAAGGTGAAAAGTGAGTTAAGCTTGACCAGGTTCAACTTGCCTGGTCCACATGAAAGGGGTGTTTGGCGAAATTCAATGTACAGATCATTTCTTGCTAACATAAACATATGAATACACTTCACATTTGCTGGATTTTTGAAGGACACTAATGGGTGCCCAGAAATTGAAAAATTCTGATATTGGCAATTTATGCAAAGGTGAATTTCACAATTATATACGTAGCATCATTGGAAGCAGTATCCAAGAGACTGAGGAAGTACTAACCAGTGTAGCTTGCTCCCCAAGCCATTTTGTCACCTACTTTCCTGGGAACACAATAGAAGTCTGTAGAGATTACCTAACCTGTAAGACCATCATAAAGATGATCATGGAAGGCACAGGCCTGACAAAAAAGAGCTGAGAACACTTGTCTGAGACATGTACAGAAATCACAGGTCCAACTTTGCAAGAATTTCATTGTAAACACCATAACTCTTCTGTGCATCGCATGCGGTATATATGTGTGCGGTGCTTTGCATGTTTGTTCACACTAGCTGAATGCCTGCCCTTCGCGTGGATTCCCAATCTACAGTTAGCAATTTGAGTGCTGAACCAATCAAAATTGTCCATTTAATTGAGAGTATTCCATAGACTCACTCTGTAAAACTCCTTGCACACAGAACTTACTTATGTTAATTCATTTTGTCTAAAGGAGTTTAGTGGTGAAGGCGCTAACCACCTCCGGTCACCCCCCCTCCCCCCGTATTGCCATAATGCGCTGCTCTACGTTTGATGAAGATTGCTGGAAATTGAAGGAGGAGTTTCTGGACAACGAAACACATTAATGTTTTCTTATCTCTTAGATATGGTGGTGACCGTAAAAGTGGCAAGAACGCGGACAGAACGTTGTTAAACTAAATTTTGGCTCAGCGAGGTTACTCTCGCTATGCCTCTTCCTAATCCTACCAAGTTCATGACATTCCATCCAGAATTTAAGGAGTATATCCCGGACAACGAAAATGTGCGTTACATTTATTATACATAATAAGATAAGGTGAATCTTGTGTTTTTATCATTCTTTCACATTACAGTGGCTTTGCATGTGAGTGAGTGTGACGTGTATGTCATTCAATAGGTTAAATTTTGTGATAATTTGACACTTGTACAAATTTGCATCAGTTAACAAAGGTCACACTTTTCATTGCACAAATGTAGTGCGGATCTGTGTGTTTGTGGACACTCAGTCACAATCTAGATCTCTGATATGACATACAGCTCTTGAATGACTTGGCATGCGATTATTTGGCTGTCATAATATACGTGCCGAAGCATAATAGAATGGCCAGTTATGAAACTTGGATGCTACTTTACAATGGTTGTGCAACCTGTACAGAACATACATACTGTCTTCTCTTTGCATAATTAAAGAAGTCATAATACTATCCTAACTTATACATACAGCAAATGAATGAGAAATGTGCTGTAACTAAATGATCGTATCTAGCCCCTTATATATATATTGAAACTGCATACTGGTTGTTTCTCTACAGATCAGTATCAATGGATACATTTCACTCACAAATGCATTAGAGGCCATCAGCACAACATTCACTCCATTGGACTTTCCGATTCCTGCAAGCAGCTCTCGGTCTGCAACTCTAGCACCATTTTGGGCAGATGTGGACACCCGTGGAAATGGAAGTGTGTATTATAAGGCTGTTACTAGAAGTACCAATTCAACACTAACATCAGCAATTGATATAACAGTAAATTCCTCACCAGCTGGGTTGGAAGATTTTACATCACTCTGGGCTCTCATTGTAACGTGGGACCATGTTGGGTACTTCAGTTCGCAAAGTGACAAGGTACGATAATGAGTACAGTGCAAGTCGGAATTAAGCATACTGATCTAAAGTAAGTAATGTAATGTGTGGTGAATCTATAATTATATATAATTCAGTTTGTTCATTTGTTTGTCTGTTCGTTCGCGATTCGGGCAAAAGTACTGTACAGGGCACCACCAAACTCTCAAGGATTATAAGGTGGGGCACCAGAAGTGTCCTCCACTGGTTGAAATCATCTGTCTTGCAGTTCTTGAAGAGATATTCTTCAATTTCCAGATTTCGTTCGCAGCTGATGGCCATTATATTAATTATTGCTCCCATGACTTTCAGTTGTTGGACGGTTTGATTTGCTGTCATCCAACAATCAACTTTAAACTCTGCAGTCGCTATAGCAGCTACACTTCATTGCTAACAGTGCAGATTCTTCGAATCAGCCTGGGCCCTAATTGCTGCTGTGCGACTCGCCGTAGCAGAAGCCCGCCGTAGGCAGGCGCCCTGCTAGTAAATGAATATTTCATGTTACTCCTGGATCCCCCAGTTCAATTATCTGGGTGGGTGCATGTATGGACCCCATGCAGGATTGAATGGAGTCAATGGACCTTCTAATATTAACCATGAATCCATCAAGCCCTTTCAGTTGTGGACTCACTTATCCTTGACCAAGTTGTGCAAGGGGGGGGGGGGGGGGGGGTTCAAGTAGTAGGGACTAATAAAATACCACACACCTCAAGCTCACTGCAAGAGATTACCTCCCATGTGAAGGAATCTTCCTGTTGCATGTATGTATGTACCTGCTTCTCCATGGACAATGGGCAATGGAATAGGGTTAGGGGACCAGATAGGCCCCTACATGTGTTCATAGTCTGTCTATTTCTGAAGGCATCCCTTGAAGGCATCGCTTGTTGGTTGTACCCAGGCTCTCCTATTAGTTTGTAACTTCTGATAGCTCATGCAACTGTTAGGGTTAATATGATCACAATTAACACAAGAATCTCTTGTTGCTTACAAAGATGGGTAGGTGAATCCTTCATGAAGAGATGCCTAGGGGCATCATGTGCAGCCTATCCAAGGAGCCCTAGGAACTCCTACCCTATATACGTACAGACCAGGTTGCAATTTATGGACCCCTGATTCACATAATTGGGGGCGAGCAAACAAATCGGTAGGTAGCTTGACTCAACGCTGTGGACGGGACTTATTTTGTCTGTTTCAATGTTTGTGCTAATTTAGGCCATGGTGGGGGGAGAATTAGCATGATGATTGGGGCACACCGGAAGACTGCAACACATTTTGGGTTCACATGGGACTGCAAGGTGTCCACAGGACACCATAACTCTCCTATTTGTGCAGAGTCAGCTTTCCCCATAAGCAGCCGAATGTCATTTATACCATACGCATTCGTTGTACAAGCCTTGTCGTTGTGATATCAGACATGATTTTATGCACAAGACACACACTGTATTGTACAGAGCAAAGTGCCAAACTGCACTTCAGGTACAGCTTTAGCTAGCTAAGGCCAGGCAAGGCCAGAGAGTGTGGGCAGCAGGCAGAAACTGAAGCACATTTACAGCTTCAGCCGGCTATGCAAGGACTAAGTGAAGCAGTTGTGAAGTAGGCTGTCGTTTGATGGCTCTCTTGCTCGTTGTCGCTGAAGTTGCATCAGTCAAGTAAAGCTTCACATACTTAATCCATTTTGGCTGGACGGCGGACACCTGTCAGGATTGTGAGTGAGGGTGCACTGGACCACTTGGTTCTACAAGGACTGCACGGGCTGGGTTGGAAGTGTGCTGCAGCTTTGCTATCTTTCAGCTACCTTCTCTTACTCATCCTTGCTCGCTGTAACCGCATTACCTTTGTGTCTGTCTATTCCTTGTATATATTGTGCACTTGCAGTTACGCAGTCTGACATTGCATGGCACACCTTAATGCTAATCCAGCTCTTTCAGTCATTACTTAGTTACTAACATGTCCCTGCATGCATATATACTCCCGCTCACCCCCACAATGTTTACATTTGTCTAGTATATAGGAAATCTGGTGTTTGGGGGAGAGGGTCCAGATACGGGATCCCACTATCCTATGACACCTTTCCTAGAGATTGTGGAAAATTGACCATGTAATAGGTTCTACCTTTGTATTGTCCAAAACATTTTGTTAGATAGCAACTTAATTTACATTTATATCATGTATCATTTGTATATATATGTGTGTGTATATATTTCTATCATTTATATCATTTATATCATGTTAGAGTAACTGAATAGAGCTCTAACATGAGCTGTACTCATTTACACTGAACTCAAAGTGCATGTTCTCTTGTCCACTCTCATTTATTTAGCTTAATACATTTCAAGTGGTGCTGGCAACAGATGGTCTGAGGTCCATTGGAATTATTAATTATGCAGAGGATGGTATTAACTGGGTGACTGGTAATGCCAATGGTGGGTCAGGAGGCTTTGGAGGCACACCTGCAGTTGCTGGTTACAATGTGGGTGATGGGATCAGATACTTCAAGCTTCCTGGATCGCTGACAGAGGACATTCAATTTATTGATGATGTCACTGGAAATGTGGGCCAACAAGGCAAGTGGATCTTCAGACTGGATCAGCAAAGTTCAATTTTAATGACATGTGAAGTTGATGGTGAGTGTTCAAATGTTTGGCCACGGGAGGAGAGGGGTTTGGTGGGTTCGGACAACCCCCCCCCCCCCCTCCTGACTGTGGCCATGAATTATGTGCATTTAGGTAGCTTGACGTCTGGCACATGCGCTAGCTAGCAGACAGTATCTCATTTAGCTGTAAACAGTTACATACCAGACCCCACCCATCCGTTGCCGGCCATTTATTCATGACGTCCAATGAATCATATCAAAGTGCACGCACATGTATATGTACTAGTGCAAAAAATTCCTTCAGAATTAAAATTGATTTAGGAATGGCCAGCAGAAAAAGAATAGAAACAAGCAACAGTAGCTCAACACTATGATGAACCACATTTCCATGAACTTCGCTCTGTATTCCTAATTTTCTTGTTGCTAGGTGGACCCAAATGTCAAGCTAGCTAGTCCCATATAGCGACAAGAGATTTAGGAATGCAGAGCGAACTTCATGGAAATGTGGTTCATCATGGTGTTGATTTACTGTTGCTTGTTTATATGCTTTTTCTGCTGGCCATTCCAATTTAATTCTGAAGGAATTTTTATACACTAGTTTGTACAGTTTTTTCATATCCAAAGGACTATGGCTACATCTGATTAATACCAGCGCTGACTAATACCTCTTTCTTATATTAGATGAAGATTGTGCAGACCATCGAGCACAGTTTCCACTTTAGTTGAAGTGGCTCCCATGTACTGTAATAACGGAATAATATTATGTACTAGCGCAACAAAATGACGGCATTGGGGTATCCTTAATACACAGGGAGGACAAATTTCCTGCTGGCTCCGCGCTGTACTTATTGGATTGCCACTGGCGCTCAGCTCCTAGTCCTTGACCTAGGTACATAAGTCCTCATGCACTATTTTATTGTCTTGAGTCGTGCACTACGAGCTCGCAAAAATTTGGTGGGAAGGCAAATATGAAAAGAACAAATGAGGTACGAGCAGCCTAGGACACTTTTCACTTATGTGTACTCCAGGTTGCCTTTGAGTGTGCTGCTGTCTTTAATACATCCAAAGAAGCCTATCCATGGCCTTTAATTGTTCTTTGCCACTGCCGTTAGGCTAGTTTCACTGAAGCGCACTAATACATTAAGATAGGAGACACCATTTTGAAGCCAGCACTTTCCTAAATAGACGTCATGAACGTGGTGTCTGGTACTAGAACCCCCCTCCCAGTATCTGGGAGGGGGTTCGCTATGCCCTTGGCGTTGATGCATATAGGCAGGAGTGCATTCTCAATGTGTGAAGACAATGTTCTACATTTATTACATAGTATAATCTGTCCATGGTTAAATTGTTATTAGTGAAATCAGCCTATAGTGATTAAGTATCTAAATGTTTGACTATTCAGTGTTATGCCATCATTTACATTTTTCTGTTTACAGAGCTGTTGCTCAATACACGCATCATCAATTCCTTGGGAGGTGTTCCAATCATTGCAAATTATACCTGTGTAGAAGGAGTTGAAGAAGCATTTTGCATATTCAATGATACTATTGAGCAACCAGCTGAATTAATTGCCCTGGATCAATACTTGTGTTCATCACCACGACTTTCAGAGTGGGGGTACATTACCTTTGCACTGAGAGTGATTGCAACAGATGGTACTGAATTAGTAAGGAAGTCAACCATGTCTGTAGGTGAGGAGTGGCATATGTGCATGATACGAAAGGTGCACTGTGTCCTGCTGTACACATAAGGACATTGTAGTCTGGCGTAGCCAGATCGCCATTTGGTCACTCGCAGACTTCGCCCTCCCAAAAGACGGTCTGTGGACTAGCTACTTCTTTTGTATTATGGCAGTCCACTGAAACCCTGGACTCTTGGTAATTGATGACATATTTGGGTGCAAAGTTAACCAGTCTTTCAGTTCAAGGTTGCCGTCGTTCACAGAAAGCAGTATGCAGACGGAATTGTCTTATCTGCCTTCCCTAGCCCTGTCTACATCGCGAATGATGCCTTCAGACATTCCACCTTTTCTGTGAGTAGACGTATGAAGCTCCTTGCCCTATTTTGTTTGCATGTGCACATGGAAGTCGACTTCTAGTTGCGTTCCCTCAGCTTCCGACTGCAGGTACAGCATCATTGGGACAATACGTACAGTGACAGATTTTATCTTCGACTGTGACAAATTGCATCAGTGACTGTCTACTTTGATCTACTGTAAGTCTTGTGAAGAACGTTGCAATTGATTAACCTTGCACCCAAATATGGGGTCATCAATTACTATTCGTTCTAACTTCTGGTGGATTGCCATAAAAAAGAGGGAGTTAGTATCCGGACCGTCCTTTGGGAGGGCGGAGTCTGCACGTGACCAAAATAGTAGTCTGACTATGCGAGACTAAGAACATTGCTACTTACAATACTCTTGTCACTGCTTATTTGACAGAATTACTGACAGAATGTCTGTAAAACTCAATATACTAATAGAACACATAATAATAAAAGTGTAGGATGTACAAAATACTACTTCTTTATACAGCGTTGAAAGTCATCTAAGATCTAAGACTGAAGGTCAGCTCTCCCTGTCTGGCGGGGGCGTGGGACAAAGTGTGAATTAATTATATCTTATGATTTGCACGCAATATTCTAAAAATTGTAGCACAAAGTGACTTATAGGACTATCACGTACATCAGAGTGATGCTTTCACCTCTTGGGTCAAAATGAGCTGTATGTGATCTGCTTTATTGTTTGGTAGATCTATGAATTGACCTAAGCTTGTTTTGCACCTATTATTTTAAGCACAGTGACGAGCACTACCTGTGTACTTTAAATGACATATTGCGGCTGTACACCCCTGCATTTGTGTATATGTATGGTGCCATATACAAATTCCTATTCACATATTTACTGACTATTCCAATCTTTCACGTAGCGTCACCTGATCGATCTGCTCAGGTAAGCATATTATCAAGAGATGCTATCACAGCAGAATCAAATGAAGTGGTGGATGTTCACTGGTCTCCAGCCCTTCTACAAAATGCTGATCCTACCTCAAACCTTGTGGACATAAGTATTCATGAGTTGTCTGCAGATGGCTCTCTTAGGTTTCTCCATACACTTGCCACTGATATTCCTAATTCTGGAAGTGCTCAAGTTAAAATTGAACTTGATGGCCCTGTGAATGACGTAGATGAGCAGCCGATCACTCCAGTGTTCTTCCAAATATCTTTAGCCCAATCACATGTGACAAAGAGAAAGAGAGCATTGCCTTTACTAGGATCGCTTGCTATATGGTCAGTGAAACGGCTATTGAAAAAAGTTGTTCGGGATGCAGCCTTGCATGTAGCTTGTGAAGCGTGGCATTTCTTTGAAGACCCTGGAATTGGTGAGACCCTTTTAACTGAAACAGTTTGCTGCCCTCGAACTGCAAGAGAAGCACGCTTCCCCTCCAGTGGTCTACAGGAAGAATCAGGTCTTTCAGAAATTCCTCAGTTTTTCTTTCACCCAGATGCTAATACTTGCTTTCGCCAAACAACTCCAAGGTAAGCTGAGCAGTTTTCCCGTTAAGTTCCTAGTATTTAGTTCTGTTTTGGTTTTATGTATGCTTCAAGAGTTCAGTTGGAGTGGATGACTCATGCAACACAAACATGCTACATAATAACATATATGCAGACATGGTTGTTATGCGTATTGTTGAATTCAGAACAAATTCTTTGAGTTATAACCTCACAGGGCTGCTGTTACCAAATCAAAACACTTGCTCCCTTTGGTTTCTGCTAATAATTGCAATCTATATGTATTTCTTATCTAGCTAGTTGTAAATAATTATTAGTCAACACACTTGTGTACCCAATTCATAGGCATGAATAAATGTAAATGAGCATAATTTGACACACAGTCACACGAATGTACCTAGCACGCAGTTTACACAATCTCCTGACGTTGGCATCACCACATGTACAGTTGCCTCTATCTCATATACACTACACAGACTTATGCGCACGGCTCATGCAATTGTTTATGTATATCGAATATTTCACAAGCATTGTAGCAAAATAAATCAAACATGGTACAGCCAGCTAGGAATGAAAAATTAATACAGGTTTAAGGCATTTGGATCCTAACAACAGCTTTACTCTGCCTAGTCCCTGCAGCTACAAGAAAGTGACCAAAACATGTAAAATCTGAGCATGGCATCTCCTGCAATTCTGGTTAGGACAATTTTGTAAAATCTGTATCATTCCTCCTAAAGACAAATTGATTGCAAACAGATCTAGATACATACAGTGCTTGGGTTGCATGGCTGTCCAACCTGATGGTTGCAATCCAATATTGGTTATTGCTTATTGGCCTAGTGAAGTTATTTTTGTGAGATCTTTGGTATACCCAATTTTATTGGCAGCTGGTGATCATCAGATCAGAATACATGCATGGCCATGGTCTAGGTGAGCAACATGGAATCATTGACAGGTCATGATTGACAGCTTTCTTATTGGTATGGTGCACAGGTTTTGGAAAGTGTTACATGAGATTGATACAAGTCTGCTTTACCCATGCACGCGTCATGGAGGATCTCGAGTTTTTCTAAAAATGGCAATGGTAGAGATACATTATGAATTTAGCATTGGGGTCTTTTCGTTAGATGAGGGTGAGCAAAGTGGAGCAGGGTGGAGGTCCAGCTCACTGCATGGGAAGAAGAGTCCACTGTGCAGATTCATATCAGGAAGTTTTACTTCTGATCTAAATGGCTGCACAGTTCTCTTGTCAAGATCACGCCTCTCTCTTCCGTACTTGTGCTACCTTTCAAAATGATTCAGTGTTTATTCTTTCTTCATGAGCTGGTCATCCTCAACCATAAACTGGATCCTGGGGTGAAGCTGGTTGAGGTGATCATGGAATATATGTTGCTCATCTAGTCAGTGTGGCCTGTTAACAATCAATGCATCTTCTTAGTACCTCATCCATACCTTGGGTTCAAGAGACACTGATTGTCTAGCTGTCTCCTCCAGGCTTTACAGGTACAGTACAACTATAATGGTAAACACTGGGAATGGGTAATCCCATGGTTGTTCCATCCAGCTGTTCAAAGAACTCCTAGCTGCCAATTTGAAAGTAGACGGCTCTGAGGTACACACAATCTCATTAAGTTCCTTTATGGCAGTACCTACATATATGCCATCTACCCCCCCCCCCCCTTACACACACACAAATGCAATGGAATGCTTTGACAAAGTGAGTCTACCCAATATGGTGAAGAATGGGTCATCTACTGCTTCTCATATAACAAATTTATATAGGTGTCTTATACATAGCTGGTTCATTATGGATCTCAGATCACTTAATGTTGGTCATACAAGCTTCATCCATGCCCACACACACATACGTATTACATGAAACTGCAGTTTATCAGTTTTAGTATGCAGCTGACAAAGGCTTATGAGGTCAAACCACCATGCATTTTTACCAGCAATTTATCTGCTCTCCATCAAATTGTCTTTAGTGAGCGTACTTAGCAGAATATCCTGTGAATTACACTTTTTCGACGATATTTAAAAACTTTTCTCAATGCATTGAATTGGTGGTTTGTATTGTAGGAGCAGATAGATGCCAGCCACAGAACAATATTGCTTGCATCTTATCTATGTGATATTTAACATTTTGTGCATGCCCAGGCGACTGGCACCAAATCATACCATACCTTCTGCCTACACAGGAGCCACATTTACCTGCATTTCAAAACATCTCCTAGAAGCATCATTCCAGAGTAATCATTTTGAAATACATGGCATAAGCATGCATGTAGGGGATTCACTGTTACCATTTTACCTGTACTGAACTGCTCAAGGATGTCCTTGAGTATGCTTCATCACATATTATAATGACAGTTCATGAATATTTTCAAATCTCTCAGAGCTCCAGGAGTCATTGACTGACCAAATGGTTCTTCATATATATAGCCAATTTCAGATATGGTGGTCAATGTCTTGATTGACAAATTACTGCCAAAGCCTTAATTAAGTCTTACAGGTGGCTTTGATGTGTGAATGGGCATCGTCCGTCTCGAGTATAGACGCCATTATTGGTCAACACAAGAATCTTCAAATTTTGTGGGTAATGGATCAAGTCTTCTTTGTATGCTAGTAGATTTGAGAAAGGGGGCATTTCATGCTATGTATAAAGCATTACTGCAGGTTAAAACATGCAACTGAGTCATGTTTTCTGTATATTCAGTTGATTACATCATATGTACTTATCTATGGTAAAGCCTGTCCTTAGTCCTTTGCTGGGCTTCTAACCAGGAAGAATAGTTATGCCATCATTACATATACAGACATAATACTGAAAATCTTACTGGCCGATTAATTTTTCAAAATTGCATTGCATGAGCATAATTTCGTACTTTCAGCAAGTATGTATTGGGAACAGGAGCATGCAGCTATGTATCTAAGTGCAACAAAGTGCTGCAGAGTGCTCAGCAACTGTGTTTTTTTGCATAGCACCACTGTGCCATAATTGTGGAATGGAGCAAAGTGCCTCTTTTCTCAAATCCTCTCATAGCTTATGCCATAATTATATAGCATAATGTACGCTACCAATTTTCAGCCATATTTCAAACCCTAGGTTGCATGACTCTCAGCCACTATAGGTCCTACAGAATGCATTATAGATCTTGTAGCAATCGATAGTCAATAGCAGTCAGTGAAGTGTCTCTTTTCACACTCATAATTGAATAATGCTCTGAGAATTTGAAGGCCATGATGAAAAGAACTAGAAAATAGACCACCAGTGCAGGTTACAGAACGGATGATCATGAAACATGGTAGGATTACGAAGAGGTGTAGCAAGAGTATTATGGTTGAACTGAAATTTGGTTTAAAGTTGTTCTATCCTAACTCTAGCCACTTTTATGGTCTTCATCATATCTAAGGAAAAGATCATGCTTCATTGTTCATAAACGTCTCCTTCAATATTCTGCCAGCCTTCACCAAACTTAGAAGTATATGTCACGGCAATCCGGGGGGGGGATGACCTAAGGTGGTTAGTGCCTTCACCGCTGAACTCATTTAGACGAAATGGATAAACACAAGTAAATTCTGTGCATACTGAGTTTTACGTAGTGATTCCACGGTATGCTCAGGGTGGATATTTCAGCTAGTATGATAAAAATGATGAGGGTGTTCATTAAACTGACGATGTCTTAGCTAAGGTAGCCTCGACTTAATGTGGATGCCAACATCCAAGAGAATCTGTGAAGGGCTAAATGTGTGTAAAACTGCAATTTCTACATGCACTTTTCACATGTATATTTTGATTAAACAGTTATTAATTTGATTGAGAAGTGGCCAACCAAATGTTATGAGCTCCTGCATGTGATTGCATTCCAACTCTGGCCATTAAAATTTCACATGTGACTGAATTGATGATATATAGTGCCTTCATGCAAGAATGGCCAGAATGACTGAAACACATTGTAGGATGCAAAAGGGTCCCATTCAAAATAGTGTGCAGCAATAGTAAGAGAGTATTAAGTAAGTTATTCAGTACAGTCCAATAGACCAAAGATTTTGAATTTATGTTGCCATGGTAACGGTATGCTGCATAAACACCTGCTAATTATGCGCATTTTTGTGAAAATAAGCATTCTTTTGGACCTATTCTGCCAATAGGGAAGCAGTTGGAGTGAATCTGATAATTGTATTGTAATATACAATGTAAAAGGAAAGATTTCACAACAGTTTATTTTTCTGCAATATTCCTACTTTACAGTAAGAGGTTTTTCATTTGGCTAATTATGCGCATTTGTGGGTTGATTAAGTGACCTATTTCGATGCATGTGCTTGGCGAAATGGCATGAAACTCACAGGTATTGGAGTATGTACTAATATTTAAATTATCACAGAAGGAAACATTTCTAAGTAATTTACATCCAGAGATACAAGAATTTTAATGGGAACTATACAAAGTCTTAAAAAATAGCATATAAATTCAGTACAAGCAAAAGTCATGCACAGTAACATATAAATGAGGTGCTCATGGAAAACTTTCTTGCTCTGGCACTTTCCTATGGGACTTGTACTTCTTTACGGCTTCATTTGCCTGATATCCACTAATTCCTTCTCTGTATGCATGAATGTAGTCCCTTGATTTCCGGAAATACTTGCGTATGGCATCAAGTGAAACACTTTCCAATGCTGGTGTCACTGTGTTCTGTAAGCCCACAAAAGAGTAGTTGCAGTGGTTCCGGGCATAGACTTTAGCCCTACCCCACACCCGTTCTATGGGGTTAAGCTCAGGGTGAAATTTGGGAATGAACATAGCCCGGTAGTTAAAGCGGACTAACAGTCTTTCAACTTTGTTCTTTTCATTACGAAAATCGTCATGTGATGCCAAAATTTCTATCATTTGCTCCTTCACAAGTTTGTGTGTATTCACTCCCCTCTCCTCTAGCACCATTCGCAAGCCTTTGGGGCGACCATCCGAAAGAGTCATTGTCTGAGGAGCCCCATTGATTGTGTACAACGAAGAAGGTCTCATTACAGGTGCTTTTCCGCCAGGCTTGACATTCATCCGATGAGCAACAAGGGCATCATCATCATATGTCATGTGAATTTTGGCCTGGTCAAATACAAAGATAACATCATAAGTTTCTGGTGGGTACTTAAAGGCTGCAATCTGGGCAGCTTTGGCGACTTGAAGACAGAAGTTGTCTGCAGTGAAGTACCCTTCATGCTCCTCACCAATATGCATAACCTCCCTGGCATAGATTGGTACATCTTGTCCAAGTTCATCCCTTCTGGCTATCTCAGACTGTGAGAGTCTGAGGTAACCATTGAATTCATCAATAAAATCTGTGACCATTATCCCCCTGCCCTGATCCTTGGGGCGTAGTGGCCCAGAACCTTTCTCATGCCAAGCGTAGACCCTCCCTTCATTTGAGTGGAACACCGTCTCATCATGAAAGATTAGCACAACATGCTTGTCAGCACTGGAGTTGCCCAATGCGTATGGATGAATTCCATCTGAGCAGGTTGGAGGTGGCTTGTGGGTTGCTTCCAGAGTACACAGAACATCTATGAATTTGACACGATCTGCTTTGACGTCGGAGCGCTCATGACCATCAACGAAACCTTTAGATATTTGGGAATATTGAAAGCCAGCCTTCTTCATCAACTTCCAAGCTGTCACTGATACAATTTTACTCTGTGATGGTTGGGAATTTTGGATGGAAGGCAAGAGATGGCTATTTATCCAATTTTTAAATTTTGCAACTGTGAGGTCTGAGTTCCTTTTCGCAGTCTCGGCCCTCAACCATTTGGTAGCCTTAGAAAGGACCTTTTCGTCATTAAGCAAGATGTTGCGCTTCCATGTTCCTCGCTCTTCGGGTACAATATCTCCACTGCTCACATAGAAGTCAGAGTGCCATCGCCTAAGCGACCGTTCAGAGGAAGGGACATATTTTGCTGCCACCTCTGCAGCCCTAGACCTACTCATATCAGCCTCACGCATGAGAACCTCAACGAGGAGAATTCCTTGAACATGCATAGCTTCAGCCACCTGATCTGAACTCCATTCCCTCAGTATTGATTGAGCTTCCTCGTAGGTGAATGCATACTCTTCATCTTCGGACTGCTCGTCACTGCTGTCATTTTCCATGCTACCTTCACTTATTGCTGTTGCTACCTCTCCTGTAGAAGTCTCGGCAGGTTGCACACTAGCTTCTGTGCCATGAACCTGTGTCTCAGATGGCAATGGCGACTCTTCGCTTGTAGAAACTCTCTTGCTACGAACTTTTTCCATTCTTTCTCGCATTCGCTTCCGTGAAGACCACCTGTTACGCGTTTCAGACATGATTTGATCGAAATTCGCTCCGTACAGGGCTAGATAATCGCTCGAGACCGACGGAGTTCATTTTATAGAACGACGAACAAAATGGCCGCCACCCGCGAAACCGGAAATAATGCGGAACTTTGCGGTCAAGTTTACGGTGTCGCAATTCTGCGGTCGCATTACGTCATCGTAATACGCTAATCTGATTGGCTGGAAACGGTATCTGAGCCAGGAAGCCGGCTACATCATTTTTGACTTCAGATTCGGACTCTACGCATCCGAAAACCTCTAAGTGAATGTTTACACAGTCGTAGTGACGTCACTAACCACGATACAAGGAGGAAAGGAAGTTGGCCATTCTTGCGTGAATGCACTATAATTGTGGATGATTTAATGTAGGCTATCTAGTACAGTCTTAGAAAAGTACAATTGCATCCAATCATGTGCTTTTTTCACTGGCTAGTTTTTCTTTGTTCCTTTAGGGAGGGGAGTACGGCTGGCCAGCAATGTTGCTACAAGTCAGATGGGACACTCCTAGTTGGTCCAAACAGTGGAGGAACAGTGGATCGATATGCACCAGTTGATTTTAAAACTTTCTTGCAACATCAATGGTTTGATGTAATCCCTGCCATTCTATGTTGCAAAGGACTTTTCAGTGACTGTTCCAAGTATTATGACAGACGACCTTCTCATAATGGTGAAAACTGCAATCCAACACCTCCAGGTCAGCTTCATCTAGTCAATGCTATGTACATTTTAAGTACAGTACTTTTTGGGTTGGTTGTCCTGACCGGATATATGCAATCGGTTATTGGTTATCATTAATCAACCTGGTGACGTCATTATGATGGCTACAAGCCTTGCTGAAGCAGCAGCGTTTGGAACGAGGAAGACTGGAATAAAGCGTATTCGAACGATTTAAGGCTAAGAATGGTGGAGATGTTCTGTACCAAGAGGAAAACGCCTTCACGATAAGTGAACAGACAGCGTGGGGGCTGAACAGACTCGTACCGATCGTGTGCAACGATTTTCTGTAACCTGCGTTCCAGATCACTGAGGAAACTGTCACATCACGACCAGTTGGCGATTCAGGTCGCCCACCTTCGCCACATACCCTGAATCTCCTGTACACCGTTCGCCAATAAAATTGGGTATACTAAAGGTCACGCAAAAATGACGTCACTACGTTGATAATTGATAACTGACAACCAATTGCAATCATCCGGTCGGGACAACCGATCGCAAAAGGTACTGTAACAGGATCAATGAAGGCTACATAATGCATGTACTATGCCACTTAATTAATGCAGTGAAACATATTAAGATTAATGGTATTAGCACTGGCTAGTGTGCTGAAATTAATTCTGTTCTGTTAATGCTGTTGATTAAGGTGCCTTCAATCCACATCTGGAGTTTGGAATTAATTGCTTCTTCTCCAAGCGAGTCATGGAAGACATAAGTGCAGTCAAAAAGTGTTAGGAATCATGTGATGAGGGCAATACTTATAGTTGGGATTTGCAACAATTTTTGGCTGCATGCATTCGGTACATATTATTATATTAGAAGCTATTCAAGTCTCTCTGCTTATGTCTGGCTGCATGTGCCTATGAATATGTCTTCCAGGGCACTGTTAGTGGTACATAAATATGTCGCAAATATCAACTGTTGCAGATGCTCAAGCCAGATCATTTCAAACTAGAAACATGCAGCTACAACACAGTACCTTAACAATGACAAAACCAAACTGTTTCGCTGTTTTGGACATGACAAAAGGAAGGTGCTGCCATTCAGTCCATAAGCCCAGCATCATGCTTTCAGCATTAGCTCTTTGCACAGATGTGGAATTCTGTCAGTCAGTGTCTCTGACTGGCTTGCTATCCAAGAGAGCATCATTGTGTTGGAACCACTCAAATGAATTGTTTCAGGTTAATATGCCTGTGTCAACTAGTTGAAAGTATGCTTTGAAGTGATTCATGTGACCTGTTAAATTCAATACCACAGATTATAGGTCATTAGTCAGAACTAATCAGATTATATACAACACATAAAGCCAGAAAAGTGTGCCCAATTTTGTTGCTAATCAGGTGGCCTTTCCACCGATCAGTTTTGTGAAAGCAACAGCTAGGTAAACAATGAACTCACCTGGTTCTAGTGTCATTTGTACTATAGTGGAGCACGCCTTGAAAATCTCCTAGCCACTACTGCCTCAAACAAATTTATGACAAGAGCAATGTATAACTTGGTGAGCACAAAACATGATCTTTTCCCCATGCATCTCTTAGATATGATGGCAACCATAAAAGTGACTGTAAAAAGCCTTCAACTCTAGAGACAGCAACCTTAGCATGCACACATTTGTATGCTAAGATTGCCAACAGTCGTTAGAGTTGAATGCTTGTGTAGTTACCCTTCTAAATGGTCTTCACAATGCTCTGTGCATGTAATTTGCACTCAAGCAAACTGCCATTTTTCCAAATTGCCCTCACAGAACACTAGCCACAGTGTCTGTACAATATCCTGTTCAGACACGCTAAAGTGTACATTATGTGAAATAAAGTACAGTCTTCTATATTTGCTTCTCATTGGCTAAAGGTCATGTAATCAGCAATAATGTTCTGTTGATTTCATTTTTACCACAACATGAGTTTTTCGCTATTATGCAAATACTGTCTCTTTAAATTGGCGGTTTATCAACAGGAACTTATGCAGTAACCCAAAACACAGAAATGGTGACCAGAAGTCAATCATCCATTAATTATAAACGGCAGTGCAATGTGTGACCACGGATGTCCTTTGAATTGGCATACAACTTTAATTTGGCTGAAGCGGGCAACGTAGGCACCAGCAAATGGACATACAATGGCATTGAGTGGCTATTGTACAAATCTGATGTAAGACTACTTCTAGGTGAACAAATTAGCCAAACTATTCACTTATGTCATATTAAAATGTTGTCTCTCACATAGCAACATCTTCTGAAAACTTGGATCTCTCATTTGTGAAACTTGCACGCCGAGGTTTCTAACCTACAGAGGCATGCAGCCAGTGCAAAGCAGTGTAATACTATGATAAACATTTCTTTCTACTCTCAATGATTCATTCATGCACTACTCTGTCAGAGCAGAAGAACAAAGATAAGAATAAGAACAAAAACACAGAAAATGTTGAGAACTGTTTGTTTTCAGCCAGGGGCAAACCTATGCTTGGATGTAACGTTAGTCCTGTATTGTATGTATATGCAACCGAAACTTCCTCAGCCTATTTTGCCAACTTTTAACCTTAAAATTATTAATGAAGATGTTACATACTGGTATATGTGTTATGATTCAAACACATGCCGAGAAATTCTAATCAAGTTAGTAGATGACAGAATATGTAAATGTAAGTTTAGATTGTCAAATAGTATGATGTCTGCCCCCCATGCTTCCAAGGACTGCTACTGCATTTCCTCTTTGGACCACAACAGACAGTCTCTGAAGGAGGAACTGCCGGCTGCGAGGCTCTCCAGTGGCTTTGTAGATGGGCCTCGCTAGTTCCTGCGTAAATTCCTCTGCTGCCTTCCCTAACACTCCTGATATTTCCACCCCGAATGGCACAAAGTAGTGACTTGTGTCCAGATGTGCATACTTGGACACTTCCACCTGCTCAGCCTGTGCTGCCACAACTCTGTCCCCTGTCACCGCTGCTGAGATGTGTGAGGAGCAAATGTGTCTGGGCAGGTAGCATCCCACACCAACACTTTCTCGCAACTCCATGTCAGGATTGAGCATTCATCAGGTAGCTTTCCATCAGAACAATACAGCCTGGAGGGCTCTAACCAAGATGGAATATTGGCTGAGGACAGAGAGCTGTGGATAATGTCATTCACAGCTGCATGGCGTGGGTGCCTTCCCTCACTCCACCAGCAACTGAGGCCATGGGTGCCAAGACGGTCCACTTCCAATCCACAGTGGCTGCACTCGTGTGGTCTGTAAAGAGGGTGCCGAGTCTAAGTCCCACTGCCACACGGACTGTCTCATCATCCATTCGCAAGCCCAAACTTGACACAGGTAGTGCCTGAAACCAAGCACCAGATTCTTTCTTGCTGGTAGCTAGGAGTCTTGCTTGGGACCTTGCATTAGGTACATTATTGATCAGGGCCACTGCCATTGCACAGACTCTGGGAAGTCCCACAGCTTCTGGCGATGGGCAGCTGGGTCAAGAAGGGGTGGGCTGTCGTGCCCTTGTGCCCACAACATACCAGCCTCAGACCTACCTGTCAGGGTGGCATCCTGCAGGCGTGTTGGAAGGGTCAGTGACACAAGGCTGGAGGAGCCAGCAGCAGATGCTAGGAAAGCAGAAGGGGCAAGCCTGACGGCACTTCGTATGCCTAAACCACCATTTTTCACAGGGAGTGAAGCCTGGGTCCAGGCTGTGTCTGAGTCACTGAGGAAAACATTGGCTATCCTGCTTGTGATGGATCTCAGCAAGTCAACGTATGATCTGAGTTCATGTGCTAGAAAGCAGGGGACTGTTCGCATTGTGTAAAGGAGCTTTGGAATGGCAAAGAAGTGGTGAAGGAGGAGCAGGGCGTCTTGGGCGTGTGGAGGTAGGAGAGTCTGTCTCCCATGATATTCAAGGATGCAGCCTTTTCCTGGATAGCATGGTTGACGCACCTGATGTCTCCAATTGGAGAACCCAGAAAGGATGCACTGTCCGGGTCGGTCACACTGAGGTCTGGGGCAGCTGACAGCAGGGTTTCTCTGGCAATAGAGTCACGACTGATGACCTCCAACTTCTTGTGGTTCAGGAAAGCCCCAGTTCTGCCTCTCCCTGCTCCACCAACTGAAGGTCCTGAAGGACCATGCACTTCTGGGTTTCCGCCCAAGGTCCCATCATCCAGGTATAATATGCACAGATCTGACTTCAACTGTGATATGAGTTCATGGATCGTGAGACAGAAAAGCAGAGGCCCAAGCGGGTCCCCCTGCTGTACCCCCTCCCTCGACATCAGAGTTTGCGTCAGAGAATGGAAAGCTCACTGTAAGCAGAGTACACAAAATGGGTCAATTCTGGTGTCAGACTACTGACGGCCTTCATCATCTTGTCACGCCAGGTAGTGTTAAATGTGTTTTGCCTGTTTCAAGATGAACTCCTTGGGCTGGATGTTGTCCAAGAAGAGTCAGGCAGCAAAGATCGCGGCTTCTTCCCCATGAGGAGTGCCATAACTCAGTTGACGTGGTGCCAAAGGTGCTCCCATTACCTCCATGATGTGGCTACCAGCTGTCTTAGCGGCCAGGTGGCGGAGGGTGCAGCCAACCGCAATAGGTCTCATACCACCTTCCTTCTTCTGAAGTGCAACTAGAGAGCCCCCAAAGAAGAAGGGGCGGACTGCGCTGGTGATCTTCCCCTGAAGGATGATATTGGTCAGCAATGTGAAGGCTCTCAGCAATGCAGGGCCCCTACTTAGTGCAGAGGCTCCAGTCAAGTCATATAGGTGCTGTGGTGAGAGGTCATCTGGACCCCCAGCTGAGACATTTGGGAAAGTGAATGGCCTTAACCATCGCTTCCTCTGAAATGGAGGGAGAGAGACTGGAGTCCTCTGGTATGGGCGGCAGGTGAGAATCAGGGTGTGGAGGTGGGTGTTTTGATCAGTTGGAGGGTCGCCAGTGTCTTGTCATTCATGTCTGCAATGGACTCATATGAACATGCCAGGTGGACAGCACCCTTGAAGTTCCTTCAGTTTGGCAGTAACCTGTTAGGCTAGTGACTCCAGAGGGTCATGGTGTTTTCTAGGAGCTTGGTGGTGTGGGGGGCCAGGAAGTCGCATGTGGAATATGTCAGTTCTGTTTACATAGGGAAATATGACACCTGAAAGGTGTGAATTTCTGTGTTGCCATGGATATGCGAGCATTGTCATGTGACATTCGTGTGACTGTACCGGAAGTTCTGTATGAAATTGCCTTAAGAAGTAGTGTTCAGCTACTACATACGTGCTTGAAGATGGGAGCAATCCTAAACATAAAGGTTTGATTGAATAGTTCAAGCGGAACCGCCGAATCGCGGGAAACAAAACCGTATTGTTGGCCATTTTCAGAAAATGTCACACGAATGCCACGTAAATTTTGTTGTTTAACAGCCAGGTGACAAGTACAGCCACTAAATCGCTTAGCAGACTTTTTGTATGAAGGATATTTGTATGCTGACGGCTAAAATGGCAAGCAAAAGGTACGATCTAGCGATCCCATGTGGGGAATTTTTGTACTGGGTCTCTGTGTAGAGTTACAGCGCGCGCAGTGCATGAACGTGTTCGAAATATTCAGTTGCGCTGATGTAAATTTACGACTGGTTGGTTTACGAAATCCCCCACATGGAAAAGTTAGGTAGTACGTTTCTGCACTTGCCTATGTCTTGCTTTGCCTCTTAACCGTCTCAAAAGGTCTGCTTCTGTAATAAGTGTTATTTATAGGGTTCGTTTACGGCAACATTTCTCGCTTCACAGAATGAATAACGATGAATAGCAGACATTCCATAAAGAAGAAAGTTTGGGCTTCGTCTTCATTTCATTCTTGCTTTCTCCAGTCTCGATTTAGAGGAGAAAAGAAAGAAAATACAAAGGTCAAAATCGGCCATGCACAGCAACCGCATTGTTTACATGGCCATAACTCACATGTGAGTGGGTCAGTTTCTGACCTGATTTGTTCGTTGATGTCCCTGGCTAATGGAAGCATGGGGGGCAGACTGGACTGCTGGGAGTGACTTGCACCCTATAGCATGTTGATTATATCATATACTATCTGACAATCAAAACTTTTAACTTTAAACTGTTATAGCACTACTTTAATTCAATTGTATTACAGCACACCACCCACCATCCTTAAATATATAGACAGCACTACTGGGCTGTCTATACAAGCTAGTTATTGTTATGACAAGCATCGCCTTACAGAACACCTAACTTTTGAGTAGAATTGTACATAATAATCATATAACGATGAAATGCAATGACAATTATTTGCTTATTTCTGCTTAATTATTTAGCATGTGTGTATGGTGACCCCCACATTGTGACTCTGGATGGTCACAAATACACTTTTAATGGGAAGGGAGAGTTTCTGCTTATTGAAGCCCTGGATGGCAGTTTTGTTCTTCAAGGAAGAATGGGTGATGCACCAGATGTTTCTGGTAGCACAAGTGCTGCCACTATATTCACAGCTCTTGTTGCTAAGCAAAGCAATTCTGACACAGTCCAGATTAAATTGTCTGATACATCCCCAGTGTTAATCAATGGTGCAGTCTACTCATTCGATGTAGTTGATGAAGAGATGTTCAACAATGTAGTCATAAGAAAAATGGAGAACGACAGCTATTCTGCAACATTTTCAACTGGAATCTATCTTGAGGTTAGGATATCTCAAGCAACCAGTGGCCCTTACATTTCTACATTCATTGTGAGTATGCCAGGGAGTTTCAAGAACAATGTTAAAGGTCTGATGGGCAACTATAATGGAAACATTTCTGATGATTTGGCACCAAAAGGAGGAGGAGATCCTTTGTCCTTGAATGCTTCACTTGAAGAATTGCACTGGAGCTTTGGTGTAACTTGTGAGTTTTTATGATATTTCTGATTTGCACCTGAGACCACTGTGTGATTTGTGATTTGTGTTAGTAGTGTTGTAGTTCAGGATAGTTAGCCAACTAGCTTATGAAGTTGGCACTGAATGTTTCACAAGCAACTACGTATGCATGTCTGCTTGAATTTGGCATTTTTGGTACATATTCCAAAATTTACTACCCCTGTATATATCACCAAACGTTCACTCCTTGCAAGAATTCTTGTCATTTCTGTGTGTAACGTTTTCCTTTGTTCTTCTTACGGCATAGTTATACTACATTCTAGTCAGCATCTCCTCCACTTACAAGGCATAATAATGTGCTGTTCTTACAAGATGTTGTGCATGTGCAGATTAGTTAAATACTACATTAAATTTTATTTAACTTACAGGGATACTCAGTGATCAGAATGAAAGCCTATTTGCTTATGATAGCCAAGTTTCCTTTGAGGATCTCTACAGACCACTGTATACCCCAACATTTGAGGCCACATTCACCGATCCTGACCTTCGTGCTGTAGCAGAGGAGATGTGCCAGGGCAATCAATACTGCCTATTTGACATCGCAGCCACTGGGGACACCAGCATTGGAATGGATACACTTGTAGGAGTGCAGGAGCTGGAGGCCATAATTAATGCATCGTGGCCAGGTATATATGACTACAACTACTGTCGCATTCACATTGCTTCATTACACTGATGCTATGTTTCTTGCTTCACTGTAGCTAATGTTACAATGTATTTGCTGGTGTTCACATTCAGTATAGTGTTTTGCTACTGTATACTGCACCATCCTATAGCTTGGTATAGGACTAAAACCCTTTTCACATGGACCAGTTAATCCGCATTGAAACCCAGATGAATGTGGGTTTCTGCATTCACACGGCGATCAAATACTGGATCCGAATCCGGGTTAACAACCTGCTAGCAAAGTGGTTTTAAATCCTCATTATACGGTGAATCCGGGGGTTGATTACGTTAACACACGTTAAACTGCATTTAGCGAAATGTTGCACGACTGAGCCGGAAATTGCACTTAAAGTTGTGATCACTCCAACCAGGAACAATATCTTGGAAGAATGCTGCGCTCCTGTGCTTAACCCACATTGACCTGTGCACTCTCGAACCTTGAAAGAGACGTCGCGCACTCGTTAAACTTGTGCAGACCAGCATTTGCTGCTGCAACCCCACTATCGCCATTGCCCATCGTCCTCTAGCTCGCCGCCTCCTCTCTCTCCTTGCGCACAGCCAAAACAACACCAGGATTAAAAGCAGCTCATCGAATGCTATGTTGCCAGCAATGAAAATCCTCTGTGTGAACACAAACCGGATCTAATCCAGATGCGAATCCAGTTCTTTAATCCGGAATAATGGTCCATGTGAAAGGAGTATAACAGTACTTTACATGCCAAAATATGCTAATCCCAGAGGAAGTTTGATCATTACCATAATTATTATATAAATTTTAATACTTCAAATATGAACTCCATCCAGCATCTTTGTACATAGCAATAATTTATAGAATATATTCAGTAGTTTTTGGGTTAACGCTATGAGCAAATGTGAATGAAATGATGATTATTAAGGTTATAATTGGCATCATGAGCAGAAATGTACATAGCTATAGCCATTCAACAGGAAATGGAAACAGCACAAACACTTCTGCCCATACATGATCACGTTAAAGCCATGCAGATACCACCTTAAACCCATTCCCTGTCACAAGCTTAAGCAGTATTGAGAAGGGCAGTCAGAGGATTTGCTATTTCAAACTGTGGCTACAAATACCCTCTGCATGCAAGTGGAACATCCATGCATCTCTCTATATAGTTGTTGGCTGCTTTGTTTTTGTATTGTCCAAAGGGTATTCTGTATGCGAGTCGCAAGTAGAAATTGCACATTAGCGCATATTTGGTGATTTGGTGATTTAGAGATACTAAGTTTAGATAGCGACAAGTGGTCTTCATACATGATGTCAGCAAGTTTAAAGTGAATCATGAGGGTGAATGACTCATCCTCAACACAATATTATTTACTCCTAGATTATAGAATGATTGCTGCATGAAACAGACTGAGGGGGAAAGAATTCCAAGCATAAGTGCAGCCAAGCCCATGCAATGAAAGGAGCGACGTCCGAAGACTTTGAAGGCCAATAATCAAAACCCAGGACATCAGGCTTTAGCTGCCAGTGCTCCAGTCACTGAGCTACAATGCCCCGCTGGCAACCACTCACTTTACAGCCCTTGTAGACCATGCTTTGAGGTGATTTATTTGCTAACCTTATGTCATTTCAAAAGCCTATATGCTACGAAAGAATACAGTGCAGTTTATTTTCAGTAGTTTTGTATTGGAATTAGTTCGATTGGTAATTCTGTTCATCAGTTATGGCTGGCAAAGAAGGATATCATGAATATAAAGACAAAATTGATGTTTTGAGTGCCATTTTCTTGCTGACAGACCATGTTCTCTTGCCCTCCAGGTCAGTTTAGTGAAGTATAGTTTGTATTTAACACTATGAAGCCTTGTTTTGGCATTTTTGGCAGTTTTTGTGGTTTTGTTCCTATACCAATGTATTGTGAATTTGAAACACCCTGCATGTGCCAACCCTCCACCTATACAACTTTATCTGCATGGGCTTCTGAACTGAGCCTTTGTGCACTGGCTGAGATTCAAAGTCATACATTGTATACAGTGCAAGTTACAATATGCACCACTAATCCAGAGTTAATAAATAATATCAATAAATAAAACGCCACTACCACAATGACACAGTGCAAGTTGCAATGTCACAGCTACCACCACCTGTGCCAGTTGAGTATCTGTGCCAGTTGGTCATAGAAAAAGACCTCCAGTGCAAGTTTCAGTGGCCCTGTGCCAGCACACACACCATTCACACCACCACATGTGCCAGTAAGTAAATGCGTTCAATGGCTAAAAAGACCACCAGTGCAAGTTACTGCTGGCCAGAACCTACACTGCCGCCATTGGAGTGCACACTGCAGCAAGCAAATGTAAGCTTGCCTAAGGGCATGCCATTGAATTTCTTCCCGCACACCCTGAATTCAATGGCATGCCCTTAGGCAAGCTTACATTTATGTAATATACATATGGTTTGTTGGCTGATTGCTAAACATATTGACCTTACCATGTGTTATAGACACTCTCTTCATTATACAGTTGTATGCAGTCCTCCTTGTGTCCATGGAGCTTGTATTACCAATGACTCTTGTAGCTGCTCAGAAGGATATATTGGGAAAAGATGTGATGAAGCAGGTAATCAATCAAAGTCTGATTACATATAATGTATTTTAACCCATTTTGAAGGCAGGAAAACAGTTTGTTAGCCTGCACACCCTGATAGTTTAAGTGTGCCTTTCACTTTTATGCTACCCAGGATAAACCACCAAGTGCGGTGCAAAGGAGGGTACATACAGTCATGTTAAATGCCAAGGTTGCTGAAGAACAAAACTATAACAGCAGTTACTAAGATTCTTACTGACCTTTGATTGCATTTTGCAAAAGAATTCTTGGTTTCATCTCACTTACCATTTTAAGACATGCATGAAGTTTGTTTAGTTTCAGCATTCCAGCATTGCAGTGTTACTTTTCCATCTCTCTGCACTAGTTGTGAGTCCTTGTTCTGTCAATGTTTGTGGCAACGGAGGAAGTTGCTCAGTAGTTGGAGTCACTTCCACTTGTAGCTGCTACAGTGGATATAGCGGCCGTTTCTGTGAAGGTATGAATAAGGTTCTTTGTATGTGATGTCGAAATACTGGACTGCAATTAATACAATTGACTATATAGGATCAAACCATTACACCTGAATTTTATAATTTGCGCCAAGCACCCAATGACAAAATAAGAATGTCAGCGCACATGAGCAATTATCAGATTCGTTATGTGTTCGCACTTCCGAACCTCTGTCTGTGCCTGAGACAGGTAGGAAGAAGAGCACCCTGTTTGCCAGTGTCAGACACAACAATGGAAGGGTCATCTCTTTATACTTCAAGACTCCTGTGTGCCCTGGCGTTGTGCTGCTAGCTTACCTTCAAGCAAGGCAGTAACTTAGAGATGGCTGCAAATTTCGGTGCTCAACTGTAGGCTGTCGAAGCAACTAGGGGGCAAAACAACCTGGCTGGTGAAAGCTCTATTGCTAAGACACATTACCGTGGAAGCCTCATAGAGGGGTATAACCAATGATTATTGCATACCTTTGGCTATGGCTCCTAAAGGTGTCATCAGGACTTAAATGCAAGCCATTTGATAATGCCAAAAGGCATCATCCGGCATTAGTGGGTTAACAGTATTACACTGGTGCTCCTGGCTTAAAAATACCACTGCAACCATGTCTATGAATAAATACTTTTCACGGTATCCTTCAGTGACATGTATTTTAATGGTTGAGAGTAGGAGAAAGGGAGTCATCACGATTTCAGTTTAAGAGTGGAGTAAGGCAGGGCTGTTCCCTATCCCCCTGGCTTTTTAACATCTTTATTGAAAGAATAGTGACAGAAGCAAGAAAGAAGTTCCATATGGCAGTGTATGGCTATCTACAGGACAGTTGGAGGTATTACTTTTTGCAGATGACCTGGTGATGCTGGCGGAAACTGAGAAAGCACTGCAACACAATTTCCAGTAGCTGAATGAGAGATTGGTGAATGGGGAATGAAGGCAAACTGGCAAAAGGCGAGGGTTATGAGGGTTGAAAGAAAACATGAGGTGTGTAAGGTCAAAGTTAAGGATGAGAGAGTGGAACAAGTAAAAGAGATGAAGTACCTTGGGACGATCAGTACTGATGGATGTATGGACAGTGAGGTGGAGCAGAGAGTAGGAATGGCGTCGAGGATGGTGGGAGCAATTGGAAGCACAATGCTGGGAAGGAAGGAATTGACAAAGGGGACGAAACTGAGGGTGGTGAATGCTACGGTGATTCCCACATTAACTTATGGGTGCGAAGCATGGGCATTGTAAGCAAGACATAAGGAAAGAATACAAACTACACAAATGAGAGTGCTACAATGGATAGAAGGGGTGTGAAGGTTAGATAGACTAAGGAACGTGGATCTTAGGGGGCAGATTGAGGCAGTAGGGAGTTTTGGGTCTTGTAAATAGAAGGCAGCAGACGTGGAAGCAAAGATTATAATTTTTATAGAGGAGATGAGCAGTGGTAGAGTGACTAAGATAGTGTATGATGGTGAGGTTCCAGGAAAGAGCCCTCGAGGAAGACCTAGAATGAGGTGGACTAATAATTTTGCTTAACTTTATAGATTATAAACTGAGTTTTGACATTATTTTCTAGAAACTCCTGTTGTATCAGGGGCGACCTCCCACATGGGAGATAAACCCTCATGTGCATTGATTGATTGATTGATTGATTATGCAAACTCAGTGCAAAGCCACGTTTTGATGGTTTTGGATAGCACATGTGCCAAACTACCCCATGCCAAAGTTTCAGATCAAAACTAGCTCATTAAGTAGTAAATATTCAATTATCAAACTGGGTCAAAATGCATCAAGTAAAATGGGAGCTGAACCAATGCATGTCAATTACATCAGTTTCAACTGTCAAGCAAATAAACATGTCATATAAGCTTACAATGAGTGAGAAACAGCTGTAAATTCAGAGAAAAAACTCAGGTAGGTAGTATGTAGCTGCAAGTTTCATGCCAATTTTTACAACAATCTTCTGGTGCATAGTTAGAGTACTTTTTGGTGCAGGTGTGCAGCCTTTGTCACTACCACACAGACCTCTTCAACTTTGTTCTTTTGTTTGTAAGCATCTTCACTGGAGGGGATAGCACTCTCCATTGCCAGGTGGCCCTTTGCAATTGTCATTGGCATTTCCTCGAATTCTCCTTCAAAGCAATGTTCACGAATCTTCATAATAGTGTGACTAGTAGTTGGATTTCATCTGAATTGTCCTCCTCCATACTCGCACTGCTGTTCATTGTTCTCACACCATTGTCCATATTCTCACCATCGTTATCCGTGACTGCCTTCGTCCTCCATGTATTCTTTGTCATCCTTCCTGCCTGCCATGCCAGTTTGCTGCTTTTGGGCTCTCAATGCCAACAAGTAACTATTCACTCGAAAGAACCATATACTTGTTGCGCACACACAATAGCTGCCGAAGTTCACAAGCACAGAGTTTAACCATAGTACAGCCCAGTGACAAATTGTAGGGTTTGCCTCCTAAGCTGTAGCAACGACTATAATGTTACCATTTAAGTGTGACAATGGCCATTTACGAGTGCAAATTTTGTAAAATATCATAATGTGCAGAAACTCCCATTATTACTTGATGCACCCACATATGTAACATGGGAGCCACTATAACCAGTATTCATGCAGTCTTTTTCCTGTGCAGTTTGCAGGCAGGTCATACCTTATAACACGATAAATTGCAAATTCTTGTCAAAAACAACTTGGAATGTTTGCAAATTAAATCTTGCAAAGGCAACTACACTACAATGACAACTATTGCATCAATGACTGATATTAGGAGTAGTAGCCTCTGAAATTGAGCGAACAAGTACTTCTGTTGACTTTTGCTAAACTACCATCTTCCTAGGACATCATTCTACTTCGTATTATGTCAGGTGCATGGTTAAGTACATATATGTTCGTGATAGAAGTATTCATGACCGATTCAAGGCCATTTGCAAAATATGCAAACATTATTAATCGCATAATATTGTGCTATAATTATAGCATAACTTATTCATGCACGAATTAGTTAGTCATATTGTACTCTTGGTATGCTTTTATTCAGAATTGTTTATCCCCAACCCTAGATGTACATTCATCTGACTCCAATAACGGAACTATTATTGGAAGTGTTTTGGGTGGCTTGTGCCTCCTAGCCATTGTTATCATCACTGCTGTGATCATTGTGTTCCTTTGCATGAAGAGAAGAAGAATGAAAACTGGATCCCCCTCACGAAAGGGCATCCACAGCCACACCCAAGCTGCCAAAACTACCTGTACCACACAAGAGTGTGAAATGGCATCAGTTCCGCCAGCTGAGGCTAATTTCTACTCCAATGCAGCCCAGTGTAAAGCCTAATGTAACCCCTGTGTGAATTAAGCTTCAATTAGTGTACCAGTACTAGACTAAGCACTTATAAGCAAAGCAGTATAACGATAGCTGTATGTAGCTCCCTGATCAGCCATGTATTGCATAGATACGTCAAATGTACATGTGTTACTTAGTCATAGCCTGCAGCTGTACACATGTATGCAGTGATGCACATTGTACTTATGATAGAGCACATATTATGTGCATGTATGGGAGATGAAAGAGTGAGTGTATGATATATTGTACGTAACCACTTGATACATTATGTAAGTAGTGAATGATGTGAGTAATGACAGTTGCAATTTGAATGCTACTGAGATTCAATCATGGCATTATACCTGAGTTTGTACAGGGTATGTAATTGCCTCTGTTTGATGGCTATAGATGCTACATTGCACGTTCCTGTTGCATGACACATTTGAAAAACTTTAATAATTGAACATTAATTTAAGTATAATGCATAATCTTTTGGACATACCAGTAACAAGTACTTATTTAATTTTCCAGTTAAAACATGTTGGGCTGCCACAACCAACTTCAAACACTTGCTCCTTTAAGTCGCTTCTCTGTAATATGTATTAGTTATAACACCTCCTTTTCGGGATGTCGCTGATTTAAAAGCACCCCCCCCCCCCCTCGGGCGCTTCGCGCCCTCGGGCCTCGTGCTTATAAATCAGCGACATCTCGAAAAGCAGGGGGTGTTATAAGTGATTTATTTGCCGAATAAAGGGAAGCGTGGGTGCATGTTAATTGGTTTCTTGCCAAATAAGGAAAGCATTAGGGGAGCGCGGGCGAATCCAATGCATTTTCATTCGTTAGGAGAGCTAGCTAGCGAGCAGCCAAGCGAGTCAGGCAGAAACGTCGGTACGCTGCACCTTCGGAAGCCTCTTCCTCTACGGAGGAGACTTCTTGCCCCGTTCCTGCAACGCGATCGGAGGCGCCAACGAGACTTGGCTGGTAAATCGTGCGTCGGCGGAAGGTTAGCCCGACGGCATTGGAGGCGGAGGGAGTCATGCTGGCTCAGAGGAATCTGACGGCGGGACAGAACGGTGGATCGGTGATCAGCTGCGTCGGAACTGACCGTAATCTGAGTCTCTGTTTGTTCGGTAGCTAGCTAGCTACTTGAGATGTCTTTCCGCCGTGACCGGGTCCTCTCGTGCGGAAGAATCGGCCACCATTAATTGACGCACAAATTTCGACAGCTGCAGTACGGTAGAACGGCAGTAATCAGTTTGCGCAGTTCTTCCAATAGGATGAAGCATTTTGCGCCCTTTTCCGTGACTGAAACTACAGTGGCACCATAGATATTCAAAACCCAGCCATATTAATAGTTGGGTAGTGTACGAGTTACTGTATGCTTCGTTGAACTGTTCTTGTGTTTCATCTGAATGCAAGCACTTGCATGTGAAGTGTTGTTGCTGTTGATTGAATCACAGTGAACCTGATTAGATATTTTCGTGAACCCGATTAGATATTCTTGCTCTCCAATAAGATATAATCGCTCCCCTATAAGATATAATCACTCTGCAATAAGATATAATCGCTGTCTGATAAAATATTGTCACCTCTCACTGCAAGTAGCACTTTTATAGTCACTCGATAAACATAGCAACCACCTAGCAATGGCAAATGAATAAAATTTTTATTTAATTGTGCGTACACGAGTGAGCCTGTGAGCCCACTTACAGGAAAAATGAACATAAACAAATTCAAGTTGACTGAACACGGCATCACTTATAATTTTTTATTATTTGTACACACATGCTAGCAGCAGACAACATATATGAGCAGCACATAAACATGCCCTACAAACAGCATCATATCTTGAAATTAAAATAAACACATCATGCACACAATCATACTTTTCTCACAATAATCATGTGTGCATGCACACAGAAACACAAGGGAGCTAAAGTGTAGCTAAAGGAGGGAGGGATGGATGAAGGAAGAAGCAAGAGGGCTACAGACACAAACAGCACACATGCAGGGACTCAATCACCACAATGGTTGATGTTGTGATCATAAAAGCTATGATATCACAGAGATGAATAGACCAATTTCTTCACTGACAAATTACTATGCATGGGCATTGCCTGGGTCTTCCGCAATTGGGTGTCAACCTGGAAGTGTGCGCTCCCTCACAGATTCTGCTTTCCGTGCATGCACATAAGAGCTGGAATAGTGAATTATTTAAGATTATACATATAATGCAAGTTGTTGAATATTAGCTGAACTTAAATGTACATACCTTAAAAAAGATCTCTTCATTCTGCATTATCTAGTTAATTTGAAAGCTCTCCAGCCAGCTGGCAAGTATATGTAAAACATCAAGGGGCTTGAAATCAGAGGAGCTGTCTTAGAGATATGAAGTTCACTGTATACAGAGGTTAGACAGTAAGGAAGCGAGGCACAGTCAAACACTTCTGTTAATCATCGTCCTATATACTACAGCAATAGTACTAATCCATAAAGCTTGCTAATTACTAGCTGTAGCTAATGGTTACTAGTTTGCAGTGATTCCAAAACTGGTTGCTTTTGTATCTTCCTCTTGCCCACCCAAGGTCTACTAGCTACAGTAGTTGCTTGGCTAAACCATCCACAGTGAACCTTCCTGCCTTGCCCTCTTCACTTTCTTTCTCTGACTATATATAGTCCCCCACCAAGCCCTCCCTTAGCTAGCTAGCTATTTCCTCTTCTGCTCCTTCTAGCTAGCTAACGTTCCCTCACTGAATTTTTAGTTTGTTTTAGTCTCATCTTTCTTTATTCTTCACAGTAGATCCGCACTCTATTTTTAAAATAGAGAGGGGTCATTTACAATTTGGAAAGTAATGAAACTTGCACAGATTAGACGGACAGAATTCATAACCCTACAATAAGTATTGTACTCATGATTGATTGGGAATTTGTGTTTCTTGTTTGTCTGTTTTCCACAATGGTTATCCACATGATGGCACAAATCAATTCAACTTGCATCATATTGGATGATGTGAATCTGGGGAATGTTCTATAAGATGGTTTTTGTTTGGCTGTCAGACCATCAGCAACGAATAAGTGTTCCATCAAAAGACTACAAATTGTAGAGGCAACGAAATTTAACATTTTATACAGTCCATGATTTTGGTGGCTACTGATTTAGTGATTTCAATTAAGTTCATGAAAAGTTTTTCCTTTACCAAAAGGATGATAGTAAAATTTTCATCACTTGGTGAATTTGCCATGCATAATCTGTACCTGTTGAATTATAGGTTACTCTAAAGTTACAATATAAGGTTAGACTGCTAGAATATGCAGTTCCAATTGCAAGTGGTTGAGGTTTGGTCTCACAGTAATCCCCCAATAGTAATACCTAGAGTACATACCTTGATACACATTGGTCAGCTAATACACTCTCTATGGGTATCTATATACGAGCAAGCGCTCGCTTCGGCCGCGCTCGCTTCGCGTCGCATCGCCCAGTGGACAGCGCAGGCCATCCATTGGCATTTGGGTGATTGCAGCTGGGTGACACTGCCTGCGTATAGTGCTAATCTTGCTTGCACTGACGTTGTCCACTGTCATGCACTTGCATGCACATATACATAATTATAGCTACATCTACACCATGTTAAAGTATTGCATGGTCATGGCATTCCTTAGCCAATAAGGCAGTGCCGAAGCCAAGCAAGCTTTATGCGCAATAGCTTACTTCGCGCGCGCGAGTGGGCTTTCAGAAGCCAAGAATGCTAACAACTAAAGTACCCAAATAGCGCAACAGAAATACTCACGTACCGATAGCCAGAGCAGTTCCCTCGCACCAGAAAATAACAGCAAGCTTCTGCGCAAGTGTGCGTCAGGCCTTGGAGACCCAACCTGAGGCGCGCAGAGTGTCTAAGAGACGGCTGGCTGCCAGGCACATGCGCACCGCCAAAGCGGCCATGTTTGCGTTACGTCATTGCGTCGTCCAATCAAATGCCCGTTTTAAACGCCACGCACAAGCATACGAACGAACGAACGCACCGACTGGAAAAGATTCAATATATTAAATAAATATAGTAGACCACCAGTGCAAGTTGACAAGGGTAACCACCCTGAGTGCAGGTAGAGTGTATGCTACATATAAACCACCACCACCACACAGTGCAAGTTGTAATCTGCACATGCAGTATATGTGCCCGTGCTTATATGAACAAGGCCACCAGTGCAAGTGTGAGAGTAACCACCTCGAGTGCATCAGTATTTGCACTAGTTGATGGAAAGAAGAACACCAGCGCAAGTTGCTGAAGGTCGGGGGGGGGGCAGGTTCCAGCGTCGATTGGCATGCAGTGGGGGACCATATGAATGCAAGTGCAGTGTTGGTGCTAGTCAAATGGCACAAATTGGCAGCAACAGGTATGCAACTTGCACTTGGGCAGAACACAATTCACATATAGTGCCCAAGTGCAAGTTGCAAAGCTGTTGCTACATCTTGCTCCAACTTGTGCTGTCATACGCTTCAGCCTAATTATATATACTGCTACTTAGTGCTAAACAGCCCTAGCCAACAGAGCGATGGGTATAATTTGCATGTACGGCTGTATGCGCCTAGGCATTTCCAGCACGGTATTATATTTATATAACACTGATAACCAGCCATCCCTATAATTATATTTTCGCCAGCCACCGTGCAAGCTAACCCCCACAATGGTTCACATTTGTCTAGTTATATTGATTGATGCAAAACTGTTAATTACACTTAATTATAACACATACAGATACACAGTCATACATTGTTCATAACACAAGAACAGGTTCTGAATTAGCAGTGCACATGGAGACAAGAGCAAGTGCTGTGTGGTGCATGCTCTTTACAGTGCATGAGCTGACAAGCAGGGTATATACACCACATCAGATCTAGTCCACGTCTAGCAATGTGGGGGGACCAGTGTTGAGCTGTAAACCTAAGGGGGGGGGAGCAAAAGCAACTAGTGAACATGTACTAACATGTGTGAATGAGGGATGGGGCCTAGTGATGGTTGCCATGACTACAGCTTGTATGTCGACAGACTAGCATTGGTTGGTGCATTTCAGACAGACAGAAATAATGAATGTGTGGGGTACCTGAGGGAGGTCCCCTAATGTGTGGCAGGGTGGGAGACCAGCTCACCAGGTGCTGAGCAGGTAGTTGGACAGCTGCAGGAAAGAGACAGAACCATGGTCAATAAGTTCAGTATGTACTATGAATAATATTGAGGTCATGCTAGAACCATGACTGCACACAGAGTGTGTTTACACATCACCATGCAATGAGTCACTATAATTCCCTTGTAGCTGCATGGACTTTATAGCTGCTGGACATTTGGGTACTTGCAGCTGCAAGGAAATTAGGAATGCAGAGTGAACTTCGCAGAGATATGGTTTATCAGGGTATTGAGTTAGCTACTCTTGCTTGTTTCTATGCTTTTCTGCTGGCCATTCCAAATCCCTATTAATTCTAAAGGAATTTTTATACACTAGTTTGTACACTTTTTGCATATCCAAAGGACTATATCTACATTAGATTAAGTAGCAGGATAGCCCGCTATCAGCGGGCTTTCCTGCTCCGGCGCCCCCACGACGGCACTTCCACGACAGCTACTCGGCACTGGTCTGGCAAGGCCAGAGTGTGTGATGACAGTATGCTAACGTCATCTGGTGGCATGCATGCATATGCACTTAACAGAACAAAACAGTGATCAATGAATCACGTGGTCATGCACATGGTCTAAATCAAAAATGAGTCGTACATGTCTGACAACAGAGCCAGTTAATGTCCATAATGCGATGCTTGCTCTTGCCTTTGCTGTAGCAAGTGTTGACCTTGGTGGGATGTTCCTAAAGACAGTGTCATTCATGCAGCTTTGCATTTTGTTGGGTGTATAAGAAATGCACTGAGAAGTAACCTGACGCGATCATGTCCCCGTCCATGTTGTTGCATGTGATTCCGACACTGGTCAGGAACTTTACTTTCCCCTCGCTCTTGTTGCTGATCGTCTCATAAGTCCCTATCCTTTCCGTAGCAACGTATCTCGTTGGTATGTGCGTACCAAATCCTTCCCTGGCAAATGCGGTCAATGAGAAAAGATCGCCAAGGAGAATCATTGCTCTTCTGCTCTGCACTTGTATTGCACGTGGCTTGTTTCGTTCGGCAGATGCGACGATTCAATCACTGAACTTCGGAGGCATTTCGCACTGAGGTGACAACATACAAAATGGCTTCGGTATCCGAGAATAATGGCCGCTTTCAGGTAGCTCCTTCCCTTTCTTCTCCGCACCGGAGCCGAACGTTGCTGTTTTTGCAATCCCATTGTTCCGAACTGAAGTAGGGCGAAGTGCAGACGAACGGAGCTGGCAGAATGCACAGCGCAAACCCCTAAACGCTGCTAAGAATATGGAACACAGCCAAGAATACAGAACGGTGCCAAGAATACGGAACACGGATACTCGGGCTTAGCTCCATTATATATAGGATACTCGCATTGAGTATCCAGACGTCACGAACGTGACGTCTGATACAGTAGCACGCAACAAAATGGCAGCATTGGGGTATGTTTAATACACGGGGGCAAGAAACTTCGCGCTTGCTCCAATGCTGTATGAATTGGATTGCCACCAGCGCTCAGATCTTTACCCTTCAGGTACGTATGCAAGTCCTGGTACGTGACTTAAGTCTATAGATGTCATGTGTCTTGCATTAGGAGTGCACACAAACTCAGTGGGAAGGAGAATAAGAATATGAAAAGAACGGGGTAACAGCGGGGTAACAGCGACATGCAACACTTTCTTCTTACATGTACTCCAGATTGACTTTGGGTACATTGCGGTACTTAACCCTTTGATAAAAGCTTATCCATGACCTTCTATTATTCTTCTTCGCCGCGGTTCGGCTAGCTTCGCCAAAGCATGCTAATACATTAAGATAGGAGTAGCCATTTTTATCAATTACATTCCTAAATAGACGTTACGAGTGTGATGTCTGATACACCAGTATTGTACATAGGTACACACCATCCATAGTGCACTCCAGCTAGTAAAGCCATACAGGGACTGGAGTAAACAAACACCAGCAAAGTGTATTGTGGTGTGACCTACAGTACAAGTGTACAGTGAATACTGTGTACCATTCATACAACGGTACTGTCGGTACTCACCTGATGTAGAGAGGCAGATGCAGGGGAAGGTGCGACCGTGCTCATAAGTGTACCTCCTTGTTGTGAACATGTCTCTCTCATCATGTGGTAGTCTTAATAACATGTCCTGGAGTAGGTCTTCCCTCCTATACCAGTCATACAGTACAAACTCTACCATGTTGTGCTGCTTTAAAATACCTTTCAATACTGACATGCCAAGTCTCATCATCAGTGAGTCTGACACCTAACAATCAAGGAAGGAGCAATGTAAGTCCAATGTGAGCAGACACAAAACATAAAGCAAATTAATACAAATTTAAAGAAATGCACACACACTACACTAACCCTCTACTGTGTATGTACCAGTGTCTAGTCCCCTCTGCACAATGCCTTCCTCTGCCCCTCCCTTCTTTCCCTTCACTTACCACTTCCTTCTCTTTCCTTCCATCTAATCCACAGGCACACACACACACACACACACACACACACACACACACACACACACACACACACACACACTACAATCAGTGGTCGGTTGGTTGATGTGCCAACTTCCTTGTTAACCGTGGCATGTGGTAGGAGCTCAAGTTCATCCCACAAAGGAGTGGGACAGAAGTAGTGCCACATTATACTTACATACACATACGAACACTAGCTGGCACTCGGACACACATATCACAATCATATGCATTGTGCACTAAGCACTTGGCAATTAGTCATTCAAGTGTAATGCCACCTCAAACTTACAATACCATCCATTCTCAGCACCAGCTTCTCCAGTCTACTCATCCCAGCCAGAGTCTGTTCCAACTTCAAATCCGTTTCTCTCACTCCATACTGCATGAAGAAGCGACTCTGGTTAGAAACATGTTACAGACACACCAACACAATTGCTCATAATGTGCTGAGTCAGCAAAAACAAGGTCAACACAACATTCTACTGAAGAGACCAATGCCACACACCAACTGACTCACAGACAACAAGGCCATGTGTACCTCAAGGGTGGAAAATTGCCCTCCAGGTCACACAGCACACTCTGACACACAAACATGCAGGGTACACACAACATATAACAAACAACACACCTACACACAACACATGCAAAGAGCACAAATGAAATACAGCACTAGCTATCACCACCAGCAACTTGGCAACACCCTTTCAATGGGCAGCAGTGGGATGGGGCACAAATGGACAGTAGACATGAACCCAGTGAACAGTGAACAAACCTGTATTATAAAAGAGAGACTCCTGAGACACTATGTGTAGATGGTTGGTAGACGGAAAATCCAGTGATTAGCTACTATTTCAGCCCAGCCTGTCCAATACAGTGGCCAACTGTAATGAACTGACCTTTCAAACATGCATTACTTCCACTTGATAATAAATGAACAGCGTTGTAGGGGTGAGTGTCTCCTGGAGAGGCTCTGCTGCAATCTTCTCTCATGCAAGAATACTTTGGTGCTGCTACCAACTCACCTCTCAGGTGACTATTACTGCAAATGTGAACAAACTGTTTGCCATCAGTGGCCATTATCCAAGCTGTTACATGTCTGCATACATCTGCTACTGAACTACCCCAAAATGTGAGGTGACCTTACACATACCATAAAACAGAAATTTAAAACAGAACAGTCATTCCTAGAACAGTTGCTATGTTATAATGTCATAATCAAACACTGTCAAATAGAGATTGGTACAAACGACTAGAGCATGCCAAGCTACGCTGTACATGTGCACACATTGTACCTTTTGTGGGGGATAGATGTTATCACACTTCAGTACTTTCACTTCACTAAAGGAGGACAACAATTTTGCGAAGACATCTACCGGGATACCCTCCAGAGTAAGATGTTGTACACTCCCATGATCACCTGCAGGCACTGGATAGGGAAACAGGTGTAGAGCTGAACACGTAAATACAATACCTACGTATATATACTTAACTTCACATAGACATCCTCACAATTGCTCGTTACACACTATACATTATAGTCAACTGAGTCACACAATATGCGACTGACATACACCAACCTACCATCATCAGGACAATACCAGGACTGTGGGTTAAATGACAGGTTCACTTCTGTTAACGATTTGTTTCTTCTGATTCCAAGGAGAAGGTGATGACAGTACTGCTTGGGTAGAGTCACACCTGCACTATCACTCAGTGTCAGCTTGTTCATGGTCTTATTTCCCGAGAGTGACCTTTCCATTTCCATCAGTGCCTCATAGTCCATTGCCTGTAGCTGTCAACACAGTCCATCATGCAGTGGGATGGGGACAAACACCATTTGACACTATCACCATTGTTTGCTATCAGTGGACATCATCTAAGCTGTCATGTAGTAAATTTACCACATTTGAGGGGATGTATTAGTGGGTACTTCCCAAGGTTACAAGCCGAGGAGTACATTGCATAACTGTGTAGTATGTATGAGCGCAATTAAGGTTACCATGGAAACCATGTACAGATGAGTGTTTCAGGCGAAAAAACACTGTTTCCATGGTAATGGTACAGCTACATATCTATGCATACCTGCTACTTAACTACCCCTAAAAGTGAGGTGATCCTACACGTGCCACAATACAGAACAACAGAACAGTCATTCCTGGACTGTCTTGCCAAATTTTGACCCCCCCCCCTCTCCAGAGCCAAAACAGTAACCAAATCAGTTCCCCAATTTAGTTGCTGTTTTGGGCCCCCTGTACACTTTGGTTCCCCCCTCATATGTACACCCTAACCTAGTATTAGAAATTCAGGAGTGGTAGCATCTTCTTGAACTTCAGTTCCTTCAAAGTTGGAAAGGGTTCTACTCTCTTTGGTCCAGGCACATTGCACAGGCATCCCTTCATCTTTCCCTGGTCGAAAGTAAGTGTGGCAGGGCCTTGGCCATGGGCTAGTACCACAGCAAAGACTTCTTCCTTGCCTTTTTCTTCTTGTAACGACATTCACACTCCTCACTATCACTCTGTCCGCTCTCTTCATGTTCTTGTCCCATCCTTCTGGGTACATATTCGTGAACCCCTTAGATGCCGCTATAAAGTATCTGATCGATTCTTCTAGTATCTCGTCTTCGCCCCAAACTTTCATTACAGGTATTCTCATTCATATGGCCTTCACAATCGAATTCATTCGACGAAACGACAATTACGCTTTATATACTTCTGTGCATTCTACAGGTCACACCATATTAAATGGAACGAAAGGGGGGGCCCAATTCAGCAAAGTGGAACCAATTCAGCAAGTGTGCTGTTGCCGTTCTCGGCTGGAGGGAACTAATTTGGTGGGGAACTTTTACTCCATGACAGGGCAGGTTGCTCTGTTATATATAATGTCATAATCAAACACTGTCTAATAGTGATTGGTATAAAAGACCAGTGCATCCTAAGCCACACTGTACATGTGCACACACTGCACCTCTTGTGGGGGACGGGTGTCATGACAACCCAGTGACCAGATCTAAACACATGCATGGTATGCAAAGGAACAGTACAGACATCTCCATACAGTATGTTTTGGGTCGGTTGTCCCAACTGGATGGTTGCAATTGGTCATCGGTTATCAATTATCAGCCTAGTGACATCATTTTTGCATGACCTTTAGTATACTCAATCTATTGGCGGACGATAGAGATTCAGGGTATGTGGTGAAGGTGGGCGACCTGAATCACCGACTAGTCGTGATTTGACAGTTATCCCAGTGGTCTGGAATGCAGGTTACAGAAAATCATTGCACGTGATTGGTACGAATCTGTTTAGCCCTGTGCTGTCTGTTCACTTATTGTGGAGGTGATTTCCTGTTGGTACAGAAATGTCCCCACCATTCTTAGCCTTAAATCATTCGAATACACTTTATTCCAGTCTTCCTCATTACAAACGCTGCTAATTCAGCTAGACTTGTAGCGGCCATAATGATGTCACCAGGTTGATAATTGATAACCGAAGACCGATTGCATATATCTAGTCAGGACAACCAACCCAAAAAGTACTGTAATGTGAGGTGACCTTACACATTCCACAATACACTAGAAATAATAAACATTTTCTACAAAAATTGTAAGGATGTAGGGATGGCATAAAAAAGAACAAAAACAAGTAAAGGCTGTTACACAGTGGAGCATTAGCCATGGTCCCAACATGCAAGAACGTTGCACCTTATGGTCCTACATCCTTGAATGTAGGGACGATGGTTAATGCTCCACTGTGTAACAGCCTTTACTTGTTTCTGTCCTTTTTCTGCCATCCCTACATCCTTACAATTTTTGTAGAAAATTTTTATTATTTCTAGTTTCTGTACTTTTTATAGTGGACAGCTAAGCTGAAGCAACACAAAGTCACTTAGTCTCAACCATAGGGCATTGATGCAGGCATTATACCTCATTTCTGTAATCCTGGAGCTCAAGGTGTGGGCTAGCACCTAGGTTCCCAGCGAGGAACGGCGACCGGAAGCCAACAATGGCTGGGAAATGCACGCACGACCGCAAAAGTCCTTCAAACGGCGCGCAAGTTAACTGCTGCAGCTGCTAACAATGGCACCAGTCACTCTGGTTTCATCCGGTTTAATTACATAATTTGAAAATGGTGTGCGTCCCGCTTGGCCAAGCAACACGGCAGGAGTCGTGACAAGCGCCGTCTTCCGCACTAACTCGTGCCGCCTTCTAACCTACAAAGGAATGCAGATAGCCAAAATTGATGCAATATGGTGCAAGAAGTATCCTCCTGGTCCCTCTGTTTTGTGCGCTGCAGCTGTCAGAGAAGAAGAACAAGAAGAAGAAGAAGAAGAAGAAGAAACGTGGGTAATGTCCAGGGCACTCTCTACATGTAGGCACACCTTCGCTGAGAAGTAAGGTTAGCTATGCGCACTGTTCAGTCCTGCTTCATCATGGTAAGCTTCGTTTGCCAGTTTTCAGCCCTGTTCAGGAGTAGTGCGACTTTTCGTTTGTATTACAGCATACAAACAACCACTGCCATCCCTACATATTGTATATACACTACATTCCTGATTAAGGTCATTCTTAGAGAAGCTGCTATGTTTTAACATCCATAACCAAATCGCTGTGTAATAGTGATTGATCCAAAACACTGTTGCATCCCAAGCCACGCTGTACATGTGCACACACTGTACCTCTTGTGGGGAGCAGATGTATTGACACTCCAGTTTTTTCACTTCACTAAAAAAGGACAACAACTTTGTGAGGACATCCACTGGAACACCCTCGAGAGTGAGATGTTGTACACTCCCTTGATCACCTGCAGGCACTGTGTAGGGAAACAGGTATATAGTTGAACGTGTAAATACAATACCTATGTATACATATTTAAATTCACATAGACATCCTCATTATTGCCTGTTACACACTATACACTACATCCAACTGAGTTACACAATATGTGACTGATATACACCAACCTACCATCACCAGGACAATACCAGGACTCTGGGTTAAAGTTCAGGTTCACTTCTGTTAACGATTTGTTTCTTCTGATTTCAAAGAGGAGGTAACAATAGAACTGCTTGGGTAGAGTCACATCACCACCATCACTCAGTGTCAGCTTGTTCATGGTCTTGTTTCCCGAGAGTAACCTTTCCATCTCCATCAGGACCTCATGGCCCATTGCCTGTAGTAGAAGACATCAACACAGTCCATCAAGCAGTGGGATGGGGATAAACACCATTTGACACTGTCACTACTGTTTGCTATCAGTGGACATTATCTACGCTGTTATGTAGTAAATATACCACACTTGAGGGGATGTATTAGTGGGTATTTTCCAAGGTTGAAAGCCGAGGAGTACATTGCATAAATGTGTAGTATGTATGAGCGCACTTTAGGTTGCCATGGAAATCACATACTAATTAGAGTTCCAGGCCTGAAAATATTGTTTCCATGGTAACAGTACAGCTATATATCTGTGCACAATTTGCTACTGAACTACCCCATAATGTGAGGTGACCTAACGCATGTGCAGTTAGCCTTGCGTAGATGACTGCTATTCCTGCCTCCATTTTTATATGCTGATGTCATCAGTCAGCAGGAATAGGGTCAGGTGAACATCCTATACAACTCTGTGGCTTATTATTATTATAAGCAGTTACCACTGAAATAGCAATATTCATAGTGATTAATGCGTTGCAACCGTGAAAGACATGAAGAGTACTAGGGACAATAAACTGGAGATTATTGGCATGCAGAAGGAGTTCGCGTTGCATTGGTAGGAAAGATTAAACCAGATGAAACCTTACAGAAGACAGACAATGCGGTTAGTGGACGAATGCATGGACACACAAGTACAAAGTATGCACCTCTGTCGTCAACGCATTCAAAGCATGCAGTATTGCAGGAGACCTCTAGCTGGGGCAGTGCTGCTGTCCTAACGAGTGCAACCAGAACAATGCCATTTCAGCCTTTCTAAGGTGTGCACACAAGCCGATTACTGTATTTGGAACAATTGTGTATATACACATTACAGTGGAAGTGACTAATTGGGGTTGCGCTCTGTACAATAACGATATAGGCTGTTCACCAATCCCTTTCTCCACAATTGATGACATAAATTAAGAATGGAGGCGAGAAAGCGGTCAGTTATGTGAGACTAATGTGCAATTGGGTTGAAATTTGCATGCAGGAATCATCATTACATCACACACTGATGCTTACCTCACATCCTTGTATGAGCTCACACTCAACCTCTGTCACATGTTGTAGACACAGCAACTTCACTACTGTACTGAGGGGAGGTCTCCTCAAGTACACCTTGCCAAAGTGTCCTTTGAAGGCACCATCTGTGATGGGCAAACATAACAATATGTCATGCACTCAGTGAACTCTAAACATGGCAGTCACATTCTGCAGCTCATAATGACATTCATTGCTCAACACCACACCGCAACAGTGACTAGTGGTACACAGTATCAGAGCTACTCATGCAGTTAAAGAGCTCTAAACACAAACAACATCTGTAAATCTATGTATGACTCTGTAAAACACAACACTGACACTCTCACTAAAACATGAAGATTACAAATCATGTAAGCACCCCACAAGCTCTCAGCAGGAGTCGTACTATACCACTGATACAACTGTGGATGTGTCCACCGCCACACGTTCCATGTGTAGAGGTGGATACTGGCTTCAACTCCATCCAACCAAGGAGTCATACATCCGTAGCACTCTAAAAACATACACAGATTGGAAGACATTGTGGATACCTTTCTGACTGTCACCTTTAGAAGCTTCCCTCTCCAGAGGTACTAGTCTGTCCAAGGCAACTTCTAGTTCTCTCCAGTCAGTGTCTAAAACACAGCACAGCACAACATATGGTTAGTTCAATACATGGGGGTGAGTAAAGTGAGGCAACATTCTGATTTACAACAAACCATCATACAGTGACATGCTAGCCATTTTTCCCTTCCCTTTCTCTTTCCCACCATGTGTAGTTCACAATGTTGTCTTTCACTTGTATAACCATGGTACCTAGACCATCTTCATCTGTTGCTTGCTTACATACAATACTAATATATAGGGCAGTGGTTATGTACAAGGTCTATGTTTATGAGATGAAAAGTTTGGACTTTATCTCTGAAAAAGGAAAGTTTGGCCAATGAAAAACAGAGAAATGCTAGCCAATACAGTACTCTGAAAATGAACTCATGAAGGCTTCACCACTCTCTCAACATTTCCATACACATAGTATATTTACATGCATAGACATGTAACACACATTAGTGAGGCAGTGTTTTGACACATACATATCTGAAAACCACACAACTATGCTAGTTTATTTAATTTATTATGCAGCAGAGCACAAAAATTGATGAAACTACAGCTCACCCTTATTTGTTTGGTGCAATGTCTGCAGTGTTCCACTGGCATAGACTGGCTCCAGCAAGCGATGGATTTCTGCAGAACCTGTACTATTCTCAATGGTGAGGCGTTTCAATGAGGGGAGCACAGAGAGGCAATAGCCATAGGCTGTGCAGTCATAAGCTGTCTTGGGCCTCACGTTCACCTCTTCTCCTGCAATATGTGGCATTTGGAGGCGGACCAGTGAAATGTCTTGCGTCTCATAAAGGCACTGCATTTGAAAGTCTAAGGGATATACGTTTATCTTCATTTTAAGGTGATCAAAGTGCTGTAATTTAGTCAATCCACAATAAAAGCGCCACACCTGTGCCATGTGGGGCTCACCAAGATATCTGGCCCAAATCTCACACTGTTTGTCTGTCGTCAGGAGAGACACATAAACAGCCGCTAGAAATTCCTGTACAGTCAAGTGGATGAAGAAGAAGCTTTCAATGGCCCCTTTCCTGGACTTTGGGTCACATCGAATGGGCCTAGCTGTTAAAACACCACACCCTCTCTGACGATTTGAGAAGCGCTCACCAAGAACATGGAGATCGCCTGAATCAAACACTACTTTTTGCTTTTGAATGCAGTTATAAGCAATTTCCCCGAGTTTATAGATATCATGGTCTTTTGGAAGATCCAGGATGGATTTCAGTTCACGCAAGTCGTCATTGTACTTGAGGATTTTCACACAGAGGTAGTCATTGTAGATTTGTGTCAATGTTGGTGGAAGGTCCTCTCTAAATAGAAACACTTGACAAATGATGGATAGAACAACAGGGATTGAACAGAGACCTCTAATATGTGGGACGGAACCTATCTTCTTGACAAATATGTCAAACAGGTCTGGCTGACCTTGATCAGAGAAATATTGCTTTGCATAAATCTTGATCTGGTCTTGAGTGAAACCAAGCACCTCAATATTAGCTAGACTAACTTGGCTACGAGACCTCTGCTCACTACGAGATTTCTGCATTTGGTGGTAGATCTCACATGTTACAATGGAGCGAGATGTTATAATAACATCACAGTGTCGTAGAATGGAATCACGGTTGTGTGATAAAAGGCTTACAAGGAAGTCAGACTGTCGAAGGTGAGGAGGCAGCTCATCAAATCCATCCAGGATGAAGAGCACACCTCCCCCTAGGTTGCTATATATTGTCTCAGACAATTTCTCAAGTGAAACATCATGTGTCATCATTGTTCGGAACAGCTGCAGAATGTCCAGTAATTTGAAGTCCTTCTTAAAGTGGAGCAAGTCTCGCAATTCAACTAAGATAACTGACATGTAACCATGACAACCAGGGGGTTTACAGATGTCTTGGCAAATTTTCCGAGCCAATGTACTTTTACCTACGCCAGGAGCACCGCTAATGATTACAAGTTTATGCTTCTCCACTAATCCTGGGATTGCCTCAAGCTCTACCTTACCAGTCCGGTAAGTGTAAACGTTATCGGCACCTTCCCTCACAGCCTCGACAAACATCTCCTGAGCATGCTGAGCACTTAAATGGAAACGAGCAAGGGCTAAGTTAACGAATGGTAAGGCCTGATCGGCAGGGAGCCACTCATCCTCAACAACCTTCATGTTCATATAGAACTTCACAAGGCAACTGGAAAAGAAGTCTACCTGCTCTCTTTCTCCTCCTCGCCCACCTTCCTCAACTGCAGAGTACAATGGTAGAAAGAGATACATGATAGTACATATTTAATTAACCCAACAAGTTCTGACACTGCAAATTAGAAAATTTAATTCTTACTACAAATGTCAATGCAAGTCACAACTAGCCTCAATACTATTGGGTGTCTTCTGTACAAATATTACGTAAATGTTGATGTATTTCACATGATAGGAGCAGATATATCACATGACATATGCATAATCACATGATGTATGCACATATCACTCAATGTTATACATATCATTCGATATATGCACATATCACACGATGTTTGCATATATCACATGATATGTGCACATATCACTTGATATGTTATACAGTGGGCTCTGATTTATCTGACGTCTATTTATCCAGAAGCTTGATTTATCCGACGGAAGACTGAGGAACGGAATTGCTACATTCTATTGTAAAGATACCTTTTATGTGACATCTGATATATTCAACAAGTTTTGAGGGAACAGATGATGTCGGAAAAATCAGAGCCCACTGTACATATCACTCGATATATGCACATATTACATGATGTATGCATAATTATATCACAAGGAATATGCACATATCACTCGATATATGCACATATAGTATGGTGATTGTGCAACTATAGGGAGCTAAACATTGGCAGGTGGTCCCCTATATATGCGATATAGACCTGAGGAGTCAGTTGGACAATATACCAAAATACATGCATATAGGGACGTGTTCTAGGAACCGAGCACTGTGTCCGGCTCTGTTGCACGAAACTATGGCGTGGAAGACGTGCAGACACGGTCTGTTGAGCGACTTCTCCAGATGAGGAAAAGTAAAATCCAGCTGGATATTGTCGAAAGCTCCCACATGTGATTAAAATTGCCCCTTCTAGTTCTGATTCTGCATCAAAGACGGTCTTCCTCCAGAAAAGAAGCGTTTTCAAGACTCTCCATGCAGTACCCTGTCACGGCCACAACCAAACTGCTGACTGTGCATTAGTTTGATTTCGGTTCCCTGTCATGTCACTGGTCAGCTTGCTGCCAAAAGGCACGCAGTATTCTCATTGGTCAGCCCTGAAGCCTGTTGTGACGTCACGGAGGCGTCTGTTGAATGCAATGGTGCCATGGCCCATTCCCAGAAGAAACAGTGACGTAAGGCAGGCGCTTATCAAATGTAAATGGCGTCGTCTCGGGAGAGGTCTGGCCTCAATATTGCTGCGGGGGAAAGTTCGTTCCTGTTACGCACTCGCCATACTATATATCACATATAGTACGGTAGGTCTATCAGTTGAACAATATACCAAAATACATGCATAAAGGGACGTGTTCTAGGAACCGAGCACTGTGTACTGTACTAACTGTACTTTACTGCACTGTACTGTACTGTACTAACCTCGGCGCTCATATTTACCTCAGTGCTTCACGCCTTGGTAAATATGTAAGCACCTCGGTCCTATATATCAGCTATAGACCTCCCTACCGTACTATATGTTATATGCACATATCACACAATATAAGCAGATATCACACAAATAATGTATGCATAGATCACTTGATGTGTGCATCGATCATATAATGTAACAAAAAGCTTGTGGTCCATGATGTCATAAGTGGTCACATGGTCACAATGTGATGTGCATGTGATACACAGCATGATCCAAGCTTGCATCAGATACCGCAGATATTTAAGGAACTGTGATTGCCCCCAGGTACTGATTTTGTTAGCTAAAAAGAGTTTGGCAACTCACTTCGAGAATTTCAGCAATTGTTCTCTTGGTAAAACCTTTAGACAAGAGAAACTGAACTTCTCCTGCATGAGTCAACTTCATGAGAAGGACACCCCCTCTGGCTTCCTTGCAGTTTCCCTTGGGTGTTACCAACTTCAGCCTTCTTGCTAACCTCAAAGACATGTGCTCATTACACAGTTTCACTTAAATCTTGTTGTGTATCACATGCACATCACATTGTGTCCACTTACAACATCATGGACCACAAGCATTTTTGTACATTATATTCTATGCATACATCAAGTGATGTATGCATACATCAAGTGATCTATGTGCATACATCAAGTGATCTATGCATTCATCAAGTGACATCTGCAGACATCAAGTAAGTGCTTATATTGTATAATGTGTGCCTACATCGTGTGATATATGCTTATATCGTGTGATATACATAGCATATCGTGTGACATGTGCATGCATCGAGTGATATACGCATATGTCATGTGATATATCTGCTCCATTCATGTGATATATACAACATCGACATTTTACATAATATTAGTACAGTCGGCACCTCACACAAAACTTTGCAAGGTGTATGGAAACTGTGATACTTGAATAGATTAGGCCATCTGCTGACAGCATAAAGTAGATCAGAGTTTAAGGTGAGTCACTTTACAATTCATGTTTCAGCTCATCTTTGGCTGCCATTAATCAAAATGTGTGGTCAGAAGCGGCTGTGTATGTGACGAGCGTAAATGCAAACTGCATGTCCACATAAGCAATGGAATAATAGTGCTGGAATGCATGAGTATGCAGCTGGATGATATGGTTCCTTTTTATTTGACATCATGCAGTAGCTCAGGTACTTATCCAGCCTAAGACAGGTTTACACATGTGGGACATGTACTATGTAAACAATGCAGAATGCGCGTGGCCAATTTTTCTAACTTTTGTCTCCCTCCTGCAACGCTTGCGCCTTTCAACTCCTGACAGGAATCGCCAACAAAAAATGCATGACTGGAAAACCTAGATTATTTCCTTAGCATGCTAAATGAGCCATTGAAGCACCTCTACACAGCCCTTCTGCTAACACTCGCTGCAAAACCTCCCTCAGGGGGCAGGTCTCATGATGTCCTTGTGATTTTCCAAAAATGGCTGACGACATTATGGTACATTGATCGTACAAAACTGCACAGTATATAGCTTGTTTCAGTGCTACACCAGGGCTGGGGAAGCAAGTTTTTGTCACTAAGGCAGTGCTGAAAATAACTATTCAGTTATGCTAGGACATATGTCCAAGCAAACTCAGTTATGGTCGGACACTCAGATATTATGGTCGGACGTTATATTTCAATAATTTATGAATGTGAGCACTCTTTAATAGTAATCTGCATATAAGTCTGTCAAGTAAACATGAGCAAGTGACAAGATACAGCAATACAATCAGCAATATATTTCAATAATTAATGGGGGCATATGAAGCGACCCCCTAGCCTGCAGCTCTTCCTTGCTCCTTTTTTAGCAGCAGCATTGCGTGCGCGTGCTGGTCCGACTGGGCATGGTCTTTGACGTTGCTTGCGTGAACTGAATCGGCACCGACGATCCATCGTTCGCTGAAATTGCGTCCGCCCCTGATGCTCGCCTTAAACTTGCTGCAGACGGAGCACCTCAGTCGCTTGACAGCTTTCTTCCCGCATTCTGAGACTCTGTCGCAGTCGAGCCATGACACGGTTTGATACTCGCGATCTAATTCCGTGCGCCACTTCTTGAAGGTTTCGTAAGTGACAGCTCGCTTCTGTGCAGGTTCGCTCTCGATCGCTTTGCCAGGGCCCCTCTTCATCTTACCGCTAATACTCGATTCAGGCGCAAACAAAGGAACAATGGGTAAAACGTCTGCGAAACGTTTTACACTTTGTTCCTCCGTTACAGATTAACAGTCTGCCATTTTGTGTTCGGTCAAAATGGCCGACCATTGCCTGAAATGTCCGCACCAATGGATTTTTGCGCGGAAATTGACCGATGACCGACCGTTATTTTCAGCACTGCTAAGGCTGGTGGATGAGAACGACTCCATTTTACAGACACGTGTCGAGTTGGACTATTGTACAATAGTGATTTGACAGGGCTGTGTGTGGTTTCAGTTACTGTTGTGGACGTTCAGAATTTGTTATTGTCTGTCAGACAAGCTTAAGGGTTCCTTTCCTATTTCTGCTCTATTTTAAAGTTAAGCTTAGCCTAAAAGTGACTACGGCCACGACCATAGTGGCTGTAGTGCTTCCCCCGGCCCTGTACACTTCATGTCTAGCTGCCAGATACAACATGATCTGAGTGCCTCTCAGATCATGCACACATCACATGACTTCGAACCGTAGCCACTGCAACGGAGGAATTCGCACTTTTGGTGACAATTTAGCTATGTAAACAAATCTGGACATGTCCCACAAGCGTATGTGAAAATGTGAGGCCCACCCATGTACGTGTTTTGTATACAGTCAGTATATGGGCAAATATTGAGGGATTAAAGCAACTGTACGTTAATTGGTATGCACAGTGCCCTAACAATCTCCTCAATACACAGTATTGACAAATGAAGTGATAGTACAACATATTTTACTTCAACAATTAATAACTGTGATATCACCCAGCAAAAACCAACAGCCAGTGTTACATCCAGCCTAACTAGCATCAACGTGCTGCCCAGATGTTGTAGGCATTGTACACGTAAACTAAACATTAAGCATGCATTGAATGTAATAAGAGATGTGAACACAACATGGTACATAATGTCCACCTCCTCCTACAAGAGCTATTTCCTTTACCTCTCTTGAACTGCTCTGCCACCCTCTCCAGCTCATCTGCCCAGACCACTTGGTTGCTGTCACGCAGGAGCTTACAGAATTTCTGAAAGCTCTCATCATTTTTCCTTTGCAAAATCTCAATGACTCTATCTATCTGGGCACTGTTGTTAGGCAACTCTCTTACTGTCATTGCTTCATTTTGGCTCATAAATCCATCCGCTGCAATCTCTAGTTTACCAATCAGGCCTGTGTTCATTAAAACTTTGAGCTTTAGCTTTTCTCTCAAGAAGAGCAATGCGTCATTGTTCCATGAACTCAGTGGACACGTACCACCACCTGAGATGGTATACAGACAAAGGAAAAGAGGACAGAATCACTGACTGGCAGTCTAGCTGTAATTATGGTTTTCCACAACATACACTGGACAGTGCCTGCAAAGTGATACAAGTCTATGCATATGCATGCACCACATTACGTATAATTATATCCCATACTACAATAGTACAATTGTTTACACATCATATTGCCAGATACTGTGCACAATTGCTGACCTGAAGGTGCCCTCTCATTACCTTGGGTAGGTCCAGGGTTGACCTCCACATCTCCTGCCTGGAGCAGCAGGCCACACAGAAGGACAGAAGGCATAACAGACACTGATTGAGCCAACACGTCTTTGACAAGGTGTGCAATGCATCTTAGCAGTGCAAGGAAGAAGCTGGGGGGTCTGAACTGTGCATCCATGGGAAGGTAAGGGAAATACCATTGGAGACACTGACACATGATAGAGAGGAGGTCGAAAGAGATGGAGGAATGTGTTATAATAAAGAGGGCAAACTTCTCAAGCAAAGGTGTGTAAAAATGTTTCCTCCAAAAGCAAGGGCAGATGTAGGGATGGTGCAGTGGGTACCTGCAACGTATGGCAAAACCACCTGGCGGCAAAACTGTAGAAACAAGGAGGGGGGTGGTCCATGCAAAGAGGGGGCCAGCCAGTCCATGCAACAAGGAAGAGGGATGGTCCATGCAAAACCCAGGTCATTAACATGCGCTGACCTTGAATACATTTTCACCATCCCTACATCTGCCAACATTTTGCTGTGCTTGTGGTCTTGCTACCATCCCATGTTTCTCCGCCTGTGTATTATAGTGCAATTGTAGTGTGCAATAACATGGGCTGCCACAGGAGACTATCTTACTGCATGCATATGCCCATTCCAGCTATATATTTCCATGTAAATATATACCACCATGCTGCATGCATACATTCATGTACATGACTAAAGCATAAATGTGGAAAGCCTGAATAGACAGACATTCCAGTCTGGTGTGCACCATGGCACATGTACAGCTGCATGCACTCTGTATGCTGTATAAGCCACTTGCAACCTGGATATAGGGAGTTGTAACTTCACAAGTGTTGACAGTGAAATGTACAATGTTTGTGCTAGTCTACCCTGAAAAACAGTGTTGGATTCAAACCGCCATTGGTGGTTTCTCAGGGACTAAGGCGGTAAAGTAGTTGTTTGAAACCAGTGCTTGTCCCTGAGAATCTCCACTAGTGCCCCGAAACCACCACTGTTTTACAGTGTAGAGCCAAACAGAGAGGGCCTGAAAGTGGGTGCACCGGTTTGCAGGCAGCAATGTAGTGAAGAGCAATGGTAAGCAATGACATGTACTAGTAGCTGAGCTGGGTGGGTTTCCAGGGGCTCAAGGTGGAGCAAGATGCATAGATACATAAGTGATGAATCCAAAGAATATGGGTCCAGCAACTAGCTGATACATGGAAACACATAATGGATTGCATGGAAGAACAGGAGGGCCTAGATTCTAGAGCACAGCAAAGTAGATTGAGTAGCAGGCAATTTGCAAGGATAAACCTAATAGCTAGTGTACAGAGCACATGCAACAAAGCAGAAAGATAGGAAAATTGTAAGGCTGTACTTGTTGTTGTAAAGGAGAAGCTGAGGAGCTGGAATGGGCACGCAGTAGTAGGAGGTGCAGCAAAATGTTGGCAGATGTAGTGATGGTGAAAACGTATTCAAAGTCAGCGCATGTTAATAACCTGGGTTTTGCATGGACCGTCCCTCCTCCTTGTTGCATGGACCGGCTGGCCCCCCTCTTTGCATGGACTGCCCCTCCTCCTTGTTCTTATGGTTTTTCCGCCAGGTGGTTTTGCCATACCTTGAAGGTACCCACTGCACCATCCCTACATCTGCCCTTGTTTTTGGAGGAAACATTTTTACACACCCTTGTTTCTCTACTTTAATGGAATGCAAATTACACATGAGCTGGTCAACTTTTAAGGCTACCAAACAACAGTGGCAACAAAGGGACGTTCTCTGAATCATGGCAGGGTGTGTAGCACAATGTGGGTTGTGTCTGGGTGGACAGCCTAGGATAGGCTGTGGCAAGTGGGGCAAAGATATAATTATTATAATTACCTATGTTTGGATAGGCTGAGAGTTCTATTAGTTGTGATGCAGGCTAAGGCGGCAGAACAGGAGGATTAGGGGCTGTAGCCCCACAGAAATACTTGATCCAGAAAATCTTGTCCATAGGTCTAGCTGGCTTCCTCAACTAGCACCGCCTATAAACCCAATCTTCTTTCACAGTCAGGAGGGATATACTGGCTTTATGTAGCTATACAGCTGCCCACACTACAGGTGGTCGAGATGTATGGCCACTTCATACAAGAGTGTTGTACCATATATACCTACACCCCTGATGTAGGTTGTGGAGTGGAACTGAAAGTGGCAGGTACTAAAGCGCCGGCCGGAAGCAAAGCGCAGTAATTGCCAATGGATGTCAACTGGCACGACCGCGGATAACCTTCGATAATGGCGCGCAAAGCTTGTTTTGTATTCACCTTGGAACAGTCATCTGACCAGGCTGTGGAAGAATTAATTCGAAACTGAAGAATTAGGCGAATCACGGTGGCCAAAACGTTGGTGACGTCAGTGTAAAATGGTGTCTTTCTTCCAGGAATGCCTTTCTAAGTTCTGGAAACCTCCATTTGTGAACTTGCTCGTGGAGTCATCTAACCTACAAAAGGCACTTAACCGTCGAAAGCGATGTAGAACTTTGGGTAAATTATTCTCTTGCTCCCTATCGTTTACCCACTACAGTTGACAGAGAAGAAGAAGACGAAGAATAATAAGATAAGACATGGAAAAAGGCGTCGGCACTTTCTTCACAATGGCACGCACGGGCGTGGAAGTAAGGATAGCTCTGTATACCGTACAGCATCCCTTCCTTGTAAGCAGTTTCTTGTGTTGGTTCTCACTACTATTCAGGAGTAGCGCAATTTCCGTTTGTATTACAGCATACAAACAACCACCACCATCCCTACATAGACAGCACTACTGTGCTGTCTGATAACGCAGCACAAATACATTCAGGACTTTTGGCCGTATATATAGGCCTTCGTCAGCTGAAACATTGTTAGGAAAGTGTTACCCATGACACTGTGACAGCTGCAGGGTATGCAGAGCAGTGCGTGTGGTAGAGCTCACTTACCCTAATGCGCATCACACAGGACCTCCGGATGACAAACGACACCACTAAATGACCATGTATCCTCCTTCCACTTTTGAACCCCCTCTTCAGCTTCAGTGAAGGAAACTTCACCAGCAGACTGTGAAGTTGCTTGGACACTGCTCGGCACTCATACCTGCAAATCATAAAGCGTACCCTTAAACCTGCCTTACAATGCACAGACACATGTACAAAATGTTGAGTGAGTGCAGTTATACCAGGGCCCACCTGTTCACAATTGCCACACAGATAGTGAATGGACTGGGTACAAAGATAAACTTGAAGACACGTTTCATTCGGCATGGAGAAGGGATGTCTCTCTCACCTATATGCATGTGACATTGAAGAAAGGTTTCATCAAACTGTACTACACTTGCACCAACGATAGGGAATAGAATTCCATAGCATCCACCATGCATACCTGGTGATGAAGCTGCATTCTTGCCTCTTCTTCTAGCTGAGGAAGCGAGCATTTCTTCATGGAGTAAAGATGATAGGCTTAGAAATACAACAAGGATGGCAAATGCCATTTGTCGAAGGAAAGTGTTGATCAGAATAGCCATCCTCCTTATCATGGCGTTGAAGGCTGTGCAGCGCTTCATTGACAAGAGATGGGTTGGTCTCACATATACAGGAGTCATGGTCACCTGTACAGGAAGAGGACAATACAGTAATACATACCACCTCCCGACACACAGTGGGCGTGTACATGCACAATTCAGGAATGCAGTATGATTAGAATAGCATGCTGAGTATTGGATCAATGAGTTCACGACACAAACACGAAACGACTCCTAGCTGGTCGTGCTGTGACTATAATATTATACTGTCTAAAGCATGCAGAAAAGATGACAATACACTCCTCCTTACTGCATCATGGAAGGGGCAGCTCAAAAAGTTGCCCATTCTTGAGGCAACTGTCATCCAATCTTCAAAGAGGCAGTGGAGGTGGTCATCATTCAGTTCAGTGTAAGTGCAGGCGTCATCCATCAGGTAACTACCCAGGTGAGGGTTGGACAGCTTGGACCAGATGGTGTCTGAGTACAGAATGTAGTATACATAGGTTTCTCAACAGCAGTAGGTGTCTAGTAGTTATACACATTCATAATTAAATTTTTATATGAATCATTAAGGATAATTTGTACACAGCATGACACAACTTACACAGAAAACACTCTATCATCAACCCACCAACCTGACACTGGTGTCTTTACTCCTGATGATGGAGGAGTGATGAGTTGTGTTGAGATGCACACAGCCAACAGCAGGATTAGATACAGGAAGAACACACGTACTACTGTTCGCAAAAGGTGAGCAACATGTCCTGCCGCAATTCTCAGTCCTGCAATGCTTAAGATGCTTCGTGGATAAGTTGGGTGTTGAAGACACACTTGATCTCTATACCAATTGTGGGAGTGCCTCATGTTCTACCATGGGACAGAATGAGGGAATTGGTTGAGCAGTGCTTGCATGTTTGTACAACTAGAAGATAAGTGGTCAGTATAGGAATGATCCACCAGTAAAGTATGCAGTACAGGAATGAGATGAGCAGCACTCTTAGATGAGGGATGACATGTACTGAGTGACAATCACACTTCACAAAATTCACATGAACAGGTCCCAACTGCTCAAGTGAGATGGTGGATCAGTTGTTGGCTAGCAAGATAAATAAGCTTGGTAAACACACTGTGTGATGGCTAGTGGTATATAGACCATGATGATTGGGAGTGTTTGGAGAAAGTGCTGTAAGTGTCCAAGTAGTAGCCATAACGTAGCCCCATACCAACTACAGGTCCATCTGATCACACTCATACATCAATCACTAGTGTGATTGTTCACGATACAAGACTAACATTGACACCAATCCTGGTGATGAGACAATAGCAGTCTTGTCCCAGCACACTTCCAGCTGCCATTCTAGAAATGGTCCATAAAATGACCACCAGAAGTGGGTTAAGGATGAGAATAACCTAGAGGAGGGTGGCTACATAGCTAATTCATACACATACAGACTGTATTACAGCAATATTCTGTACTGTAAGGTGACCCTCTCTTACTCGTTCGAGCTTGTAGGTACTCGCACACATTGCACACTGACGCTGAAACTAAATAAAATTCTGGCCCTCTTATACCCCTATGTTGCTGAGGCGGTAGACATTGGAGAAGGGGGGACCATTTTCACGTAAAAGTGAAAATCGCAGGACACACAGGGGCTAGGTGTGCAAAACTGATCACCACTTCTTCAGGGCTGACACGTAAATAACTGCTAACTTATTCCTTTCCTGGTCACTTGCAGCCATCGTGCAACATACTGCTTAGTAATATTCTTACACAGTGACGTCATAAATGGGCTGCACAATCAGATTCGTGGCCAACCTCATCTACGGCTACTGTGTAAGCTCTAATTATCGCGGGACTTTTTTTCGCAAATATGGTGAGGCAGTGAACACTCGCGAAAATATATTCTTGCAAACATTTTGTGCTTTACACTTCCAGTATTTAAATACATGGCATAAGTTATCAATACAAATAGCTAACATGGTGACCATTCGTGAAATTAAAATAAAATCGCAAATTACCCTTCCAAGTGGTGATTTGTGAAAGTTTGTCTTTAGAGCTTACACAGTAACTGATCCATGCCGCAACACCAATTTTCAAAGAAAAATGGTGGTACAGTACTTTCTAATCTAACTGCTAGTCTCGTACCCATCCCACATCAGCGGCCATTTTGACAAAGGTGCCTAGCTTCTCGCCTACACGGCTGTTTTGAGGTTGAAACTTAGTTTTCCCAAATTGTAACTGGGAACTGGGATTGGGATGGCCTACCGTTGGAACATTGGTTGTTTTTAGCCTTATTCCCGTCGAACGCAGCAGCAATCTCAAGTTTACATGCACTGACATACAACTGACACAAGGCAATCGTGCTGTAGTGATTGTAGCCTGCTTTATGCTCTCCTGGCAGCAAGATAATTGCTGATACATGCGGCACTTAATTGCCCTATAGTGAACATCTCCGAGTTTTCTTGCCAGTTTGCTGGGTATTGAAGGACAGCCAAAGAAGTGCTGAACACTGCCCTGTATAGTGTATTCTGTTGCCATTTTTGTACTTCAAGTTTTGAACACCTTTATTAACACTGTTTTTAGCCGTATTGTAGCATAGGCCAATAAATGTGACGGATAATATTGCTAATAAAGGCTTTTGAATTGCGACATACGAATGTGGCAGCAGAATTTGCAATACAGGACAGTGTTCTGTACATTTTCAGCTTTCCTTCAATACACAGTAAACTGGCAGGAAAGCTGGAGCGGGTATGTTATGTAGCAATTTAGTACAGCCAGTGAAAGTCATTATCTTGCTGCCCAGAGAGTGCAAAGCAGGCTTATTGGATCATACTACACTTGCCTGGTACCCGTTCTATGCCTGTACACCGTTCGGTAATGATTGCTTTGGTGTCTAAGGAGAAAAAGGTTAAATACAAACGTCTATTCCAACGATTGCCGAGGCCATATTTATAGGCTATGCTACAATATGGCAAAAAACAGTGTTAATAAAGGCGTTTGAAACTTAAAGTACAAAAAAGGCAGCAGAATACGCTATACAGGGCAGTGTTCAGCACGTCTTCGGGTGTCCCTCAATACCCAGCAACCTGGCAGGATAACTCAGAGATGTTCGCTATAGGGCGATTAAGTGCTGCAAGTTACAGCGATTATCTTGCTGGCAGGAGAGCAGGCTAACTTGACTATAGCAAACTCGCCTTATGTCATTTATACTTCCTTGTCAAGTAAATTGTACCTTCTTGAAGTGTCCAAAGAGAAAATGGCTAAATATATCATGAGAATCTTTCCCTCGAGAAACCCAATTTTCCTTGTTCCTGGTTTCCATTCCAAACTAAGGTTCCGCCATATATATAGTGCGAAACAGCTGTGCCTAGCTTTTGACCAGGGGGGGTCGGACAAGGTCCTAGGATTGTGCAATACCACCACCTCAATAAATTGCATTCCTGACATTCCAATCACGATTCTATATGTTAGCTGACTGTGTTCCAAGGCCGAATGTGCCTACCCTGAGCTATGGCAAGGCCTTGTACTGCATTCGCGCCCCTGGTAAGACCGGACCTGTACGTACGTAGCCAAGGAGCCATACGGCAGATTGGGCTTTGTTGTCGGGCCGCTTTCACAATTGAGCTGTTGCAAATTATTGTTGTTTCTTGAAGATTGCCAGCACGCTTAAGCCATTTCTAGCATTCCTGCTATCGAATGTGACAAATCGTGTACAGAACCAAGATGATTACATGGACGTGGCTGCCGATTGCACTCCCATTTCAGAAGCAGTCAACCTAACAGTCTTGCAGTCCTGAAGTGATCAATGAGGACTTGCTACCAGCTTATAAGGAGTCACTTCCACAGCAGCACTTGCTCAGTACTCCAGATTAGGCTTCATCTGCCTCGTAGCCAGCATCAGCGAACACTCGTACACCGGTATTGGGAAATGCTTGCAAAACCTACCTAGATACTGGGGAACGGCGGGGAACGGTCCATTTTCTGAAATTCCTTGTCCAACTGTGTGCTCAGAAGCGAAGAAACAAGCGATACGACGTGTTTCTCAAAATATATCTGCTCTTAGCTAGTACAGGTAAAATACACAGTAAAGAGGGATGGGCTAGATATCGGAGATCTGATGTTGTGACATCAGAGCGGCCGTGACATCATAAACAGCAGTCCTAGGGGCCAGGGCACAAATGCCTGTATGAATCCATGGCCTATTGGTATACCAGGCCTACCATATAGGATGACTAAGTGTATAGAAGAGACGAAAAATAAAACTAGCCCTAACCCTAACCCTAACCTCAGTGGCCGAGCAAGTTAACCTCAGTGGCCGAGCGAGCTAACCCCAGTGGCCGAGCGAGCTAGCCTCAGTGGCCGAGCGAGCTAACCTCAGTGGCCGAGCGAACTAACCCCAGTGGCCGAGCGAGCTAACCTCAGTGGCCGAGCAAGCTAACCCCAGTGGGGGCAAGCCAGATGAGTAGATTCCAAGCGAGCCACCAGCGAGGACAGCGAACGATAACGGTAATAATACCACCATCAAGTGCTCCTGTCCTACTCTATTGCGACAACGTAGCTAAACAAGCCAGGAAGGCAGCAAGGAGTCGACCAAACGAACCACCAGAACGAACCGCCAAAACCACCCGGCCACTGTGAGCAACGGAATTTATACAGTTTACTGCAGTAAGTTAATGTATTAATATAGTATAGGGTCCTCTTCGGGGACCCTATACTATATTCTATATATAAAGGACTGCTGTTTATGACGTTACGGCTGTTCTGACGTCACAGCATCAGATCTCCGAGATTTACTAAGCCCAGCCCACAGTAAAGAGCAGCCGCGTCGGCTATTTTGCGAACACACGTGACTTTGACCGACCCCCGCTTTTGACCTTACGCGCCTGTCAAAATGGCGGCCGGAAGAGGGCTGGGTACGAGACTACCCAACTGCTCACTCCACTTGCACATGCGGTGGACGGAATCCAGCCACAGATCTTACTTTAACCTGATCATCCCTGCATTCACGAATGAGGACTATGTCGTTTACTACACTACAAACTGTTCGAACCTCTCTAGCAGCACTACAGTTTAATTTGACAGCTGTGTGAATCATTTCGTGCTTTCGTCATCGCACTTGAACAAGTCTCCTAGACAAGAGTCCCTGCACTACCACATCCTTCTGCAGCGGCAGTACAGCCATTTCATCATTAGCTGTCGCGGATGATCTAGCCTCAAGTTGGGTCTTCAGTCGCCATTCTTTCGTGGCTCGTGCTTAGGTCTTCCACGTCACAATTGAGGGAAAGTCATTGTTCATCACCAGATAGTGTAGTAGTCGCCTAACCCACAGTGCAGCTAACAACCTTCAAGGTAGCCAAAGCACGAATCGAACTTGTGTGAATGTTGTGTAGTTAGCTGAGTACTGCGAGGGGTAGGGAGAGTTGACCTAAGGCATAACGTACTTTTAGACATTATAGTTACGTACAACAGTACGTTCTTCAGGCATAACAGACAACCAACGAACTCACCTAGCTAGCTCGTATACATTGGCCCACTTACTACGGAACTCTGTCGAAGTACGGATCGGAGCTCGAGTCTGCGTGGTCGGATAGAGGCATGTAATTACCGCGTGGGAGTATACGCGGGTAATCACCACAACTGACAATATTAGATAAAGCAATACAAATTGTAAAGCCATGTAGTCCCTCCACGATTTGGAGGTCAATGTTGTCCTGCCCCTGAAGCCGTGCCTTGCATGAGGATCTACATTCTCCGATGCACAAAATGGCAGTCCTCAGAAGTGCAAAGCTCAGTTTGCATCTGACCCATTGAATGGTCTTGCTGTAGGGCGAGGCGTGCTTGTCAGCTAGCATGGAAGCTAGGCAGCTGTAGAAGGTTGTGGCAAGTGGACCCATACCACCTGTGGCGGACATGACGAGGGGTGTAAAGGAGGATTGTTCGACCTCCAGGATCCTTTCTTGGTCTCTTCTCCAATTCGTGCCTGCGGTAGGTGGACTTCAAAGAGGTGGCGTGATTTGATCGGGTGTTTGGGTTGAAAATCCTGACATCGAAGAATGTCCTTTCAAATCGGCCACCCCAGACACCACAAGCTGCAATATCCAGCCGAGCACCAGGATCTGTGTTGGCGGTCTTACATATGTGCCATTGTTTCCCCTGTTAGTGGTTGTAGGTGGGGTTCTACTTGAACGGCGTGGCAAGCCTCTCATAAGCATGGATGCTGTCAAATCTTTCACTTCGTTGTGCCTGATTGCAGTGTAACTAGCCCCCTGTGGGACATGATAGTGCATGATCCACACTGAACTTGTGGCCACATACACAGTGGGAAGGGGTATGTTGCAAGGGCAGGTCATAACGAAGAGCAATGGCATCTTTGAAGTCCGACTTGTGCAAGCTGAAACCATGTCTCTCAATTGGCAGGGATGTTAGCCACAAAGAAGAACCCTTCTCTTGGCCCAGTGCGACACAATGCTGCATGCAGCTGAGAGGGGAGTATGGGTAGCAGCTCCTCCACTTGCTGTTTCAGATTTGAGGTTCTCGCTGCCCTTACCTCTGTCTTGATCTGCCCCTGGAACAAGTCTGGTTGTGTGACGGTTGACTGCTGTTGGACAATCTCAACCAGGGGTGCAGTGACCTTGACAGAGGCATGGTGTTGTTCGCTGGCAGTTGGTGTGGGGTCGATGATGCCCAAACCTCCAAGCTTGGGTGGAAGGGAGAACACTTCGCATAGAAGACCATTGGGTGGTGGTTGACTTGACAAAGCTGGCAAAAGTTTCAATTGTATGGTGGCCTCAAGTGTTTGTAGGAGGTCTGCAGTTGAGGCAGCTTGAAAGTCCATGATGCAAAAGTCGTAATTCCACTTTGATACAATTCCATGGGTGAATGCCGCATAAGCGGCTTGTAGCTGGATCTGTGCGATGTTGACTAGCATGTCTGCTTCTTCTTGCACTGAGAGGTCAGTCAAATATTACAAACAGACTCTCCAGGTCCCTTGGGGACAGACCAGCCATTTAATGCTAACTGTGTTAGAAAAGCTCTTCCTGGTTAGGAACTAGATAATCCAAACAGAAGACCCTCCTCCATGAGTCTCTTGGGATATAAAGCAACAGGTTATGATAGGCAATGCAAACAGACTCCCCCCGGTTCCTGTGGGAAGGTCAGACTGAGTCACACAATAAAGTACACAAAGGAACAAACTCAAGCACTCTCTGCACACATTCAGGCCACAACTCCTCTGGACAGTACTCAGATCAGAATACGAAAGAGACTGCAACGTGTGGTATTTAGGCACTTCTTCATTTTCACAATTCCACATACAGTGGGGTTGGTAGGGTCTGCAAAGTCACCATTTTCCACTAGCCTTTTGTACACAAGTACAACTGATCAGTGCCCAGTGACTAGTGTGGATAAAGCCACCTCACTTCTAAGTGCCCCACAAGATATTAGAGGATGTTCCAGCAACAGAAGAATCAGGACACCAGACACCCGTGTTGCCCACATTCTCATTGTATCCAATCAGACGCGATTCCCACTCTCACACACACACTGGCTAAACACCATCACAATAGATTTTACTATAGCCAAATGACAGCAGAACAACAGAACAGTCAAGAGGAAGCACTTCACAGTTGGTCAGACCAAGGTAAAACAATATTTGTAGTCTGCTGTCACTGAGAGGATCCCACACGGCAAGGAGCTAGCTATTAAATGGTAGTGGATTGACCTAACATCTGGTCAGGCCATGTCCTGATCAGCTGGACAGCTCCACTGTGCACGTAATTAAGATGGATGATTGTCAGGTACACATTGTATTATGCCAAAATGACACTTTGCATAAAAAGTATAAACATATATACAGGAGTCCAATAGTTCAGTCCAGTGACTACAGACCCTGTGATGGCCAATACTATATATGTATATTATAGGTACATGTACACAGTTTAGTGTAGAATACACAGCCAATGTATATACATATGTAGGTACATACATACATGTACACATGTGTAGTGTTGACTCTGAACACGCAGACATTGAGTGGTCAGCCACACAGCCAAACAGTACACACTAGATGTGTATGTGGAAGTATTGTACATAGGGGAGGGGGAGGAGGAGGGGAGGGAGAGGGGAAGGGGAGGTGAAGGGAGGGGGGCGGAGGGGGAGGGAAGGGAAGGAAAAGGGTAGGGGTGGATGAGGGGAGGGGGGAGGGAAGGGGAGGGGAGGGGAGGGGGAGGGGAAGGGGAGGGGAGGGGAGAGGATAGGAGGGGAGGATGAGTGCAAAAGAAAGGGAGTGACCAGACACTGGTACATCCACAGTAGAGTGTTTAGTGATACACTATTGCACGCATACACTAATACCCACTGCCTCACAATCTGGTATGAAGCAATAAAGAAGGGCACACACATCACAGGATTCAATAAACACATCCCACAGGGCACACTGAGAGAGGGCAAGAAATACTAAACAATAAGGGGTCCAGTGAGAGCACTGCTGCTACAGTGAGGGACACACTGGAAGAAGACAACCAGGTCAACAACCAAACCAATGGTGCACTGCACACCTTTAGGACCCAGCAGTTTCTCCACACTGAGCTCATCCTGTGCAGTGTCCAATGTCTGTTGCAAGTTGTCCAGTGACATAGCCTCATGCACTTGGATGGTGTATACAGTGGAGAATGATGGAATGGTGGTGATGGAGGATGGAGCAGAGCACAGTGCCAACACCCCAACTGGAGGTAAACTTGGCCACTTCAACCTCTTAACTGTAGAGGGAGCCAACAAGACACATCACACAATACATTAGAAAGCAGAACAATACATTACAGCACAACAAGATGATATGGGATTAGGACTACAGTGAAACCTGTCTCTTGAGATCACAATTGGACCAGAAATGTCTGACTGTGATGTCGTCGACCGATAAACCGTCACAGTGAACAACGACAACAATCACAACAATTGAACTATCAATCAACTCAACTGAACAAGTACAAGAAGTCGGAAAAGCAGCAAGTACACTCAGTCCAAGCACACTGAACCAAACACTACAACTCAGTCCAGGAACGTGACCACTTAAAAGATGAGTACACAGGTGAGCACTCGATCAGATAATAACAGGTGACAGGTAAGCAATCAGAACAATTAATAAATAACACACATGACACTGACCTTACCAAGCATGCATTCACTGTTGCAATACGGTGTGATTGTCACTCCAATCACCAAGGATGTGACAGTCGCACATTTTTTAGTGTGACAGTCACACTGATGTCAGTATTAACACTGTCGTTGACACCATTTCTGACTGATTAAGAGAAGCAATTACTCACAGACACAAAGACGCGGATTTAATACAAATTCTACAAGATCTAAGTCCATAGCTGCATCTTGGACACAGCTCAGCCTGTGTGCAGTGGGAGGATCTCCTCAAGCTATGTATGCAACTTTATATAGTTTGGTGTTCCGTGAGGTACACCAGCTATCCCATGTGGAGGTATGCTGTGTACTATGTACCTATACACAAATCCCCAAAGCAGTGTAGTTTAATTAAAAAAAGCAGTGTACCACATATCTGTAGTGAAATGTACTGTGAAGTGATTAGAACTTCCCACAATGTGTCCCAATTGATGGCATGTGGTGTTTGTACCCATGCAGTCTCTTGTGATGGTTGGAGTGAACATCACACTGCAAATGGGTGTGCTCATACTGGCAACCAATTCATACCAATTTTTGGTGTGAGAATCTCACTCCTTAGTTCTAACAGTGTGAAGGGGAAGTGGCACTGAGGGCAATTGTAATGGTACAGGGGAGGAGTGGATGTGTTGGGAAGTTGGGTGAAGATTGACAATGTGTGGGGGTAAGTGTCATGGATGTTGCAAAATGTGCGAAAGATATTGAGGTTGTTGGTTTAGTGTGTGTACTGTGTAGGATGAGGTTGGAGGTGACGGTGGATAACGAGTGTAGAATATAGCTAGTGAAGTGGCTGCCATTCCTCCACCAACCCACTCCCATCTCCTTCCTTCCCTCACTCTCCTCAGATTGTGTCTGTAGGATAGATTGTAGTGTCAGCCAGTCCCAGACCAATGTGATGTATAAGGTGGACGACCGCACCGGTCCACTGGTGGCGTTAAAGTGGTTGGATGACTAGGAGTTGGGGGTGGGGTCAAGTGCAGCTGTGCATGTATGTATTTTGGTGTCAGTGTGTACATTGAAGTGAGTGGTGTGAATGTTGACCAGTATAAGAAGGAGGGTATGTGGAAGTGAATGGACTGCCTGCTTATTTGCATTGTATGCAAGTGGACTCCACTTGTGTTGTCATGGAAACATCCCATTTGCTTAAAAAGTGGTTGAGATTTAATCTGTCCTTAATTCAATCCGGTCTTAGCTATACCACACTGTAGTGCTACCACAGTACAATCGTAGATTATAGCGTGTAGTGTGAGTAAAGGGGACATCTGGTGCACATGTAGAGTATAGCATGTAGTGTGAGATACCACAGGGGACATCGGGTGTACACAGCCAGTGAACCACGCCTGTTGATGATGGAATGTAGGGGGTGGAGAATAGGTCATTACAATGAGAATATAGTACTGGTCATTACTTGTATAGTATTGTACGTATAATAAAATGTATAGCATTGTGTAGTGAATATAGTAAGCTATGCTATTGTTACCATATTGTGGGTGTGTTATAGTATTAATGTATTCTGTGTAGTCCTGCTCTTCCCAACACTGTTGTGTGTGTCCTCTACACAGGGAGGGTATATTGGTTGGTGTGTAGGGTCACATCCATACCTTCACTCAGCACCACAGTGAGCTGGGGTCCTCATCCACAGCTCTCACTGTCCGTGCTGTTGCGTCACTGTTATCACTCTCCTCCCTCCATCACTTTAGCCAGAGAAGTTCAGTAATGTAGCAGTGACCACAACCAGGGCTCCTGGAGGAATGAGAGGGACCTGGGGAAATCCCATGGCAACCAGCACCCCTGCTTCTGGGTACTTTGGAAACAGCGCTGATGGATTTGGGGATACTATGTAATTTAGGAAGTGACAAGCCACCAAAGAATGGCTACTATGGACACTATGTCGACCACAGCATCGACAACGTGATGTGATCAAATGTTACAAAGTGTTACTATCTCCATGTCATGTTCTTTGTGTGTGTGTGTGTGTTGTATTCTTATTCTTCAGAGCTGCTGTTGAATTGCTCTGCAATGAAGGACACATCTACTCCACTATTGATGATGAGCGCTTCAAGTCCACTGATGTGTGAACAGTATACACTGGTAATGTTCCATTTACCATACTACATACATTCACACCGTGCATCAGAGAACGGATCATTTGGGTGTCTTTTTAATATTATTATGTATTAATTTTGTTACAGTTTAATTTGTCATTAAAATTTGTCGAGACAATACAGCTGACCTGGAGCAAATGCAAGCTTGATGTAACGTTGACACATGACCACACACATCCCCATTATGTTCACACAGAATTTTGCATGTATGCACTATATAAATCAATATCATTACAATCATGCAGTGATAATTGTAATTATCATGATATGCACAGCATAAAATACATGTAGACATGAAACTGGATTCAGTTAAACGTATATATGCATAATAGCTACGTACGGTCGTGTGGTGCATGACTGGCCTATGTATATACATAGCCAGGATATAGGGCCAGCTGGGTTATATCAGTAATTTTCATCACACATGCTTTGAGGATGTTGGAATTGTCTGTACTAGCGGTAAGACTTGGTATTCTTTTGCATGAAGTCATTAATGTGGCCCTTTCATGTCATGTCATGAATCCATAAACACCTGATAATGATATTGTAGAGGCTCATTGTTGCATCATAATTTATGGAACAAAGAAGCTTTTGAGCAATTCACGCAACATAAATGTCATGCAGCAATTCATGATGTTTCGACCTGTGGGTCATCGCCAGCTGAACAACTGAAGAATGATGGAGAGGGAGCTAATGAAATTAATTGGAGTTTAACGAGTTAAACAAGATTAATGGTGTTGTCGTGACTGGCTAATCAAAAGCGAGGGGACTCGCATGTGACCTACACGATGACCAATGATAGGAGTAGTACCTTAACCAGTGCCCCGCATAAAGGGGCGGTAGCACGGTACCGGGCATGCGCAGTGGACCGGCGGGTCCTCACTCTGAGCATGCACAGCCCGCCACAGCAATTGCAAGGTCCAGCAGTCGGACAAGTTTACAGCTAGAGTTTTTCTTTTCTTTTTTTCACTGTTTTTGTTTTACTTACTTTTCTCTAGTTCAACCATGTACATACTCAACTAGGCACCTTATTACCTTAATGTTTGTAAGTTTGTGTTTCCTCTCCGTCCTCCTTGGAGAGCATGAAAGTGTGGCTGGGCCAGTCCCCCAGGGGTAACCTAGTCTTGAAGGTCAACTTAGTGTGTGGACCCCTAGGAGGTCAAAGGTCAAAGGTCATGGGACCCTTAGGAGGTCGTAGGTCATGGGGTGGGCCCAGCCCACTTAAGACCAAGCCAGTGCATCACCAGTAGGTTGGCTCACTGGTAATAGTTAGGTGTATGGAATTAGGTATTAGCTATATATAGGGAGCCCAACTATAGGACAGGGAAAGGGTGTGTGCAACAGACGGACACCCCAACAGGCTGAGGGTGTTCGGCTAGTGCACGAATGGGAGGCGTGAGACATTAATACTCAGTGAGCTAATAACGTCATGCAGTGAGATGAGTGAAAAGGCAGGAAGTTTTTAAATGAATGAATATAATTAGATGATGGACTGGTGGGAAAGGACAGTCATGGCAGGAAAGGATGTTGACTATGCGCTGTCAAGGATGGGGTTCCATATTGATGGGAGATGGAGTCTTTATTGGGGTAGGTTCACGGTGGGACTCTGCTGCCTGATGAGAATGACTTCTGCAGTTCTCCTTCTCCAGTACTTGGGGATTGCCTGCTCAATTCGGGCACCTTCCCAATCAATGGGGTGATTGCACTTCTGTATATGCACTGCAATTCCAATCTTGTCATCTCCTTGTCATATTGCTTGTCTGTGCTCAGCCAATTGGGTCTTTATGTTCCTCATTGTCTCTCCAATGTATACCTGGTCATACCCTTTGCAGGGGACCTGGTGGACCACCATTCTCTATCTTCTTCACCAGGAACTGTCTCTGAGTGTTGGGTTACTTGAAGATGGCCTTGATCTCAAAGAGTGCACACACCTTCTCTAGCTTCTCACTCGGCCGATGGACATAGGGGAGGCAGAGTATCTTAATTTGGGCTCTTGTGGGATGGGGTGGGGTTCTCCTGGGATGCCCCTTCCCATGTGGCCATATGATGAATGTGTCATCAACATATTGAGCCATGTTAGGGTTGGAGCACTGCTGATTGAATGGCCTTCTGTTCCAGGTCTTCCATTAACAACGACTGGTGAGAGAGGAGAACCCATGGCTGCACCATCCATCTACTCAAAGTAGTCATCTTGAAACTGGAAGTACATGGTTTGAAGGCACAGTTCCACAAGTCCTACCAATTGGCTAACAGGGATGCTGGTTCTTTCACTCAATGTCTGATCCTTGTTTAGCTGTTCTTCCACTACCCTCAGGGCTTCACTGATGGTGACTTGGGTGGAAGGGGTGGTCACATCAAAGCTTACCAGCTGATCCTCTGTATCGAGTTGGAACCCTCAGATTCTTTCAGTGAAGGCAGTGGAGTTCTTCGCCATGTGTTCTATGTGCCCATTCAGTGGGGCTAAGATCTATGATTGCTCTTTTGCAAGACCATACAAAGAGGAACCAACAACCTATTAACTTATTACTAGGGCATACATTGGAAATGCAAAAATTTCACTGGCCAATTAAAGAATTGTGAGTGCAAAAAGTGCAGAGATGAGTTAAGAAGCTGGCAGACAAAATAGTTGATAGATGCAATGCAATTTAAAATGCACATGTACAGAACTTTGTAATGCTAAAACGGTGGATAGCCCTATAACAAACGTATACGCATGATATAACTAGCTGTCCTGGCAAATTAACACAGTAGTAACACGTAGTAAGAAGAAGGAAGCGCTCTTTGTTAGGACATCACCTGATTTTTCCTTCTGCTGTTCTGCGGAGGCATTGGCCTCTGATCAGTGCATTTGAGCGCATGTTTGTTCTGTGCTGTCTATAGTGGCTCAAGTGCAGGTGCTGTAGCGACAGTTGTTAGCAAAGGCAGCTCCAAGCAGTTGATGTAGTGTTCGTGTGCATACTTGCTGTGTCACAAGTCCTAAATGGTATGTCCAACTATTGTCTTACTGTGATGAAAGCTCCTTTGTCCTTAGCCTAGCTATAGTGCACCAGTGCAGCAGAGAGCACTATATAAGCGTCTATAGCAGCCAGATCACTTGCTGTACAAACCTGCCTCTCAACATCCTGCAGTCAATCCCCAGGGCATGATTAGCATCGGTGTTGTGCAAGCATTGCTACAAAGAGTAACGAATTACATATGCGAGTATAGGATAGTATTGCACAAATCATGCGGAAATGTCGTACACAGCATATAGAACTGCATCGTGCAAGCTGCGGATGCTAAACCCAGCTGCAGATATACATAAATACATACATACATACATACATACATACATACATATACATACGTACATACGTACATGCATGCATGCAACATGCCCACAAGAAATGACAACACATCATGAATACGTATGTCGCTTTTCATCTTGGCAATTATATATAAATACCACAATTGTGTCATCTAGCGAATTTGCTTGTTAGCTAGTGAATTGGTCATCTTCACATGAAATGCATTGAACTGGTCCAAGACATGGGCATGCAGTGAAGGAAGCAGTGTGTATGTGTAGGCTGTAGCTATTGCATTTCAAGAGTGAATTTTAGATTAATCATCACTTCACTTGGGTGGCTACAGACTACAATGGAGAAGCTGTCAAAAGCATACTGTACCAGTTTGTGTTTTCTGTATAATATTCAGTGGTCCACACATATATGGGGTGTGCTATATAGCAGGCATACACCATCACTAAGTTTCACAGTATACTAGGGCATACATTCAAAATGCAAACAGCCCACTGGGCAGCTGCAAAATGTAGACTGTGTCTGAGAACATGAGTAAGAAGGCAAAGTAAAGTGCATTAATTGTGGGAAGTGGACAAGTTTCCCATCTGATGGAAAGACATTGTCACCATGCATGAGCCTAGTGAATCAGATTGATAGCTGCTGGGTGACAAAGTTGTGTGAACGTGGCTCTTAAGTTGGTGCGTATATATATATATAGTGGCTGGACTTGTGGCAAGCACAAGCGACATGGCTGGGTGCTGGAGGCATTTGGCAGGTGATTTTGAAGGCAACAGCACCCTTGAGTATGAGTCCAAGTGTGCGAAGGTGCACGGAATCGTAGCTTCATTGGTGTTCATCAAAGGCAATTCATTCGAGAGTGTTAGGTTTTTCAATGGCCAACTTATGGATGAGAAGACGGCTTGCAGGATAGTGGGCTTCGCCTTTGTTCATAGCATAGTACACCAGTGCGGCCATGAGAGGTGTCTAAGCAGCCAAAGGGCCAAATAACTTGCAATCGGCACTTGCTGTGTGCGGACCTGCCTCCAGTGCAATCGTCTCCCCAGGGCTCATTTTGGCCTCGTTGCTGTGCAAACATTGCACAAGTGTGACAGATATACATACACGAATATAGGATTGTATTGTGCAAGCATTGTAGATATACATACACAAGCATAGAATTTCATTGCACAAGCTGCGGATATACATACAACATACATACATACATACATACATACATACATACATACGGGGGATGACAATGCATCACGATTACTTGCCTCGCCTTTCAGCTTGCCAATTAATATGAATAGTGAACCCATTGGGCATTTTATTCATCATGTTACAATTTTGACGTACATGCATGCCTGCCTGTGCATGTGATAGCTTGCTTCAAAGCTATATTGTATCCATGTAATGTTTTACTCTTGTGGACTTCACACTGTACTGAGATGTTTTGATAGGTTAGGTTTGCACATCACTGTTATTATGTATCTTTATGTATATCTCTGTTACTCAATTCCCCATTCATTTTACAGTGAATGTTGCAGCCATTGTTGGAGGAGCAGTGGGTGGTGTAGTAGCTGGTGGACTGTGTATCTGCTTGGCAGTATGTGTATGTGTTGCTGTTTGCTGCTGCTATCAGAAGAAGAAGAAGAACAGTCATTCTGACAGCAGCACAGCTAGGGTGACCATGGTACAACCACCTACTGTGGCCATTGTCAGCCAGACAACTACTCTTGATGTACAGCACAGCACCAAAATGCCTGACTACAACCTGAGCTGTGATCGTATGTGCACTCTGCAGGGAGACTGCTCTGTCACTTACACTGTTCCTGCACCTTACCCCACAGCAGGAGATGCCCTTCCTCCTTCCTATCCCCCAATGCATATGGCTGCTGAAACGCTGCCCCCCATCTACCCCACAGCAGGAGGTACCCTCCCTCCTTCCTACCCCGCAGTAGCTGGTGGAGCACTGCCCCCAGCATACTCCACTCCAGGCAGTACCCTCCCCACAGGCTACCCCCCACAGCAGCCATACCCTGCTCAGCCCCCAGATATGCCTCTACCCTATCCACAGGCACACTTCACTGCACCACAGTAACTATAGCAACCACTGTAACTAGCCACCAGTGTGGCTATTGATTTTGCTTTCATTTCATTTAGGAACTGCAAGTATGAATTGTATTAATAACTAAATATACCATACAGAGTGATTATAATTAAGGGTTACATTTATTCTACCATAATTAACTTAAGCCTGTATTCATGTGCACCTTGCTAAATTTGGCGAGTACTTTGAGCATAATTTTCAAATTTACTGTGTGCACAGATGAAATGAGGTGTTTCTTTGACCTTCATAGCTATACAGCATGTGTATGGCGCAGAAATTTGCAATCTTTAAGAGCGAGCAGCATATACTACTATATGTACTTATGCTAGTCTATAAGGATAGTGCAGATACAGTGATATTGGCCTACTTGACCTTCGAATTTCGGCTGAGGTCATGACCATGATCACTGCCCCTATTCAGGGACTGATGAATGTCTTTCGAGGTTCATTCTCTGTTCTTAATTAAAGAAGTCTTGTTGGCGCTTTCGATCACATTGCAGGAGATGGGCAAGATGTCTCCTTCATAGAGGAGGGGTAGTGTACAGATGTTTCTGCCTGGTTCGCTTGGTTCCTTGCTAGCTCTCCTAAAGAATGATAATGCATTGAATTTGCCCGTGCCCCCCTATATAACACTTTCCTTGTTAGGCAAGAAACCAATTAACATTTGCCCACACTTCTGTTTGTTCAGCAAATACATATCACTTATAACACCTCCTTTTTGGGATGTCACTGATTTATTACTACTCCCACTCGGGTGCTTCACGCCCTCAGGCCTTGCGCTTATAAGTCAGCGACATCCCTCAAGAAGGTGTTATAACTAATCATAGTGCACTCACCCATGAGTGATAAAATGTGCCTTATACTGACGATAGCGCACTGCTGAGACTCCTTCCTGTTTATTACTGGTCTGATGATAGTAGTAGAACACTTTACGCAAACTCTATGCAAGACAACGAGATGCATTGTAAATTTCTTTTTGACAGTTATAGAAATCATGGAAACTATTCAGTGGATACACGGATATGAGTCCATCCCTAAATACATTCTGTACATTTGCAGCCACCCACAAACAAGGAGGAGTCAAAGTAGGAACTAGTGGCCAGACTGCATCATCCACTTTTGTCACCTGCTTCTTATCAAAGAGGATAACCATCCAAAGTGACTCCTTTCACAGGTTCCACACCCACCAGTTTCATGATTGTGGGAAGGAGGTCCAGTGTGGAGGCCATCTGGAACAAGAGGCAGACTACAAAAGTCATTGTTAACTAGTGCCAGTCTCGTATATAGGGACATAATGATAGTGAGTCACAACTCACCTCAATGGTTTTATCAAGATTGATCATTCCTGGCCACCAAGCTATTCCTGGTACTCTTTGACCACCTACATAGGTGGTCACTTTGCCATACTTCAGGATACCTGCATTTCCACCTTGTATCCCTTCCTTCAAAGCAGGCCTATATATATACAGGTGAGATTATAGAATACAACATTCCCAAGGTAAATGATCATTTTCATTCCAGAGCTACTATAGCTCACCTGTTATCCGAAGTGAAAAGAACAAAAGTGTTCTTGTCAATTCCAGTTTCATTTATAACTGTTCTGATGCTACCAACTGCACTATCTAACTCATTCTATAAGCAGAAGAAGGATTATATATTACATTAGAACACCATGCAAGGTGGTGTAAAAAGCTGTCATAATACTTGCAACCTTCCATACAGTCATCGATAATGCTACAAAGTATTGATCTGAATCATGGTAGACTAGAGCTTCTGCAAATCAATGGGTAGCTAAAATATGGGGAACAACTATAAATTTTACCAGCAATCAATATCATTCCTTTCTGTTTTACTGCTACCACTTGGTATAACCGAACACTTTTGTTGTAGTGATACTACCTACAACCTCCCCTCACACATGTAAATCTACCAAAGCGTCTCCATATATTTTCCCCTAATGCTACTACCGGTAAACTTCTCTCCGGCATACTGCGAAGTACAAGAAAAATGGATTCTGCAGTGCTGATATCATGAGTGGGCAGAAGAATGCACCATTTAACTTGTCATTGTTAGGCCAAGCTGCATGTACATTTATCTCTCATACATGCATACCTGATTCACTCCTGATGAAGCTGGTAGCTGCATCGACATACTGGTCATGCAGCGTTAGAAAGTTGGCAGGTTGTTCAATAATTGTAGTGTTCTCATAAAGTGGACAGGGAGGATACAATGGATCTAGACAATGTACAGCAACAATTGGACAAGTGCCTTAATTGCCTACCAATGCTGTCACAGCGTGTGTAACATATAATGACAGCCAGGATACATTTCATCTTACTATAATGCACCGAATCTCGGATTTTTATGCTTGTTTGTTACCTCATAAAATCTGTGTCTTGCAGGGAATCGGCTCAAGACGCTCCATGCCAGTTGAGGGACTCGGGTTCCAGGTTCTTAGAGGGGTGCCGTTCGCCTAGCTGCCTTGCGGCCGAAAAGCGAGATGTCCTTCGTCCGTACTCCGCGGGCCGACCTGCCATTTTTACAATTATCGACCGGCTCTTCCATTACCGGTCATTGGCGGACTTGATGCGCGCCATGCCAGTTAAGGGAGTAAAGGGACACATGTTTAGAGGGGTGCCGGCCACCTAACTGCCCTGCAGCCGAAGAGCGCGCTTCCATTTTTTCGGCGGGCCGAGACGCCATTTTTGACCACTCTTGCAGCCCTTGACAACGTACAGTATTTTATTCCGCCACAAGAATGTGACGTCACTTCCTGTTGGCATCGGTGCATGCCAATGTGACTAATTTAAGGAATTTTCAAATGCTCTTTCAGACAGTCAATCTACATAGCTATACACCATATCATTGCACAGCCTCATCCTCAGTACATACATGAATCACCACCATGCACATGCATGCCTTTACCCAGTATGTTTAACATGATATTACATACACTAAATTGCAGGCATAGCATTGTCCCTTACTATGTGCACTGGCATGTGCTCCACTTGCTGGTACTGCATGCTATATAATGGTACAGACTGCTTAATGCTCCCCCATGCATACTCACATGCCATGCACACATGACGCCGCAGATACCAGCATACTGCTTAGCTGGCATCAACGCACCGTCACACAACATGCTGGCGTCAGCAGACAGGTGCCGGCGTGCCGTCATCGTTGCACCGGAGTAGAGAAGCTCGCCGAAGGCGGGCTTTTCTGCTAGTTTACACAATACATAACATTCAGTCACAAAGGTGTTATTTCAATTTTTGATATGCACACAAATGCAAGCACAGTTGGGCTACACATCTCTGTCATGGACATTTGGTCCAGAATAACAAGCCCTAAGGAATCATGGTTTGTCTGGCTAATGGTACATATGCAGAGATCATGGCAGGATAGTAGTAAGCTTTATACATTAGTCCAGAGAGAGTATCAATAGTACAAGCTCAAGGACTGACTCAGCAATGTCACATGTCAGCATGATAGCTTGTCTAGTTCGTGGCTCTAAGCAGACAATCACACAAGACATGACAAAAACAAGAATTAAATGTATGCACAAAACATAGAAGCAATGACAGGGTATTATGTTCATTGCATTATGCATGCCATTGCATTTGAGTACCCTGCTGTAGCAGGGATGACCTCAACAGTTTCATCTTTGACCATGCAAAAACAGTTGCAGCCTTCCCCACATTTGTATGACTTGCCATGGTGCAGCAGAAAGCACGAATATTCTGATATTCTTTTTAAACAATAATGTACATGCAAATAAATGAACTAATAGATACTTAGCATCTCTTCCTACATTTGGTCCTGCATCTAGCCTCGTCCCCAGACCCTTCGTGCTAATCGTGGGGAGGATAAAAGTGCCTGAGAGCAACTGTTCTGTGATGTCGTAATTCCTTGCTGAAATGGCAGGTTGACAATGGATTGCATAAGGTTGAATGATCAATGGACGGCAATGTGTGCTGCCTTCGTGTGGCTCTGCTCATTGGATGTTTCCTCATTGTTCATGACTAGCCGAAAGGGTCTGAAGGAAGACTATCTTTGGAGCCTTAGTCGATTGCTGTTCGTGGCTGCCGTAACCTTAGGCGTCAGCAGGCAAACACGGACAACATAGGCTTTCGCGAACTGCGTTCATGCAACGGACATTCAAGGTCAGAGTTTCAGCTTCAATCAATAGCAGCCCAGCCAAACAGCTGCTTACAGCTTAAATAGTCAAATGATTGCATGACAGCAGGAAAGGCAACATAGATCAACTACATATAATAGACAAGCTGTTACATTACAACACACATAGTTCACAGCCATCAAGTCTCTGTCTCACAATCACTACAATGGCAATCGAGAATGACGACGGTTTACCGTTGTACGTGTGCAGGAACTGCCTAGCAACAGCTCTGTCCATTGGTTCCATTAGGTGTCTCAGGAAAGCTTGCAAAAGTTACAGGTGCAAGAAATCATGCAAGCGCTCCAAGTACTCTAGTGGGGTAGGATCTTCACCTTATGATCAGAAACGTTAGTGGAGGCGAGTGGTAACACCTCGTAGCAAACCAACTGAACGAAACTAGTTGGAAGAAGCCAAATAAGTTCTTCCGGTCATAGATAGCGGTAATGAATAGCAGTCAACTGTTCTCCTTAAGGGTGATACCAGGAAGTCCAACACGAGAAAGAGTGTAAGATAGAGCTTCAGCTTCTGTCGCCTGTGAAGTAGCCATTTGTCATAGTTAAGTTTTAAGGATAATATACAAGCATGTCAGTTTACATTCCCATACTTTTGGGTAAAAGTTACACATGCGCTAATAGTGCATACCAGGCCGTCCTTTTTGCCCATGTTAATGTTCGTGAACAGCCTGGGGACGAGGCTAGTCCAGCATCCAGTCCAATTCATTCGCTATATAGCTTAAAAGGGACCAGAATTCCAGGCTAGCACCACATTGTTCCTGTAATTCTGGTTCGCAAACCAATTTTTTTCACTGAAGACATTGGCCATAGGACAAGACCAATTATTCAGTGACAGTTCAATAGGGAAAGATATCTTCATGCATGATATGCACACACCAGTCACAAAATTACTAATTCATCACTTACTGCACAAGCCACAGCAAGATATGTTGGAATAGAAGCAGGTTGTATAGGAGCACTGGTCATGCGAGTAATAAGGAATACCCTGGACACAACAAAGGGAATGTGCATAACACAACAAAGCTACAATTTAATATAAGTAAGAGCAAATTTGGAAATTGAAGGCAGTCTCGGCTTAGCACATACTGCAAAAGGAGATATATAACAGCAACAAATACATTCTAAGCAATGACATACAATATGTATAATTATGTATTGTTATGCTGATCATGAGTTATGAAATGTTTGTCATCCATGTACATCTGTAACAGTATGCATATACATTACATACCAGGTAGTAATCAAACCCTGGTGAGCTGGGAGATACTCTCCATTAAGGCCTGCTCCCAAGTGCCACTTTCCAACCATGGCAGTGCTGTAACCAGATTGCTTGACATACTCTGCTATTGTAGTCTCATTCCTTTGAAGACCTGTATGAGTGAATTATTGGGTACATGCATGTATAGCTAAATTATCACACAATTGGCTTTCAATTAAAGGGTGTACACATATATTATTATAACATAACAGTTATATACTGTCTACAATTTCTTCTTTATATATTATATTTGTACATATATAATAACTTGTCACTGAAGATAGGACACTGCACCTCCAATGCCAGATGGTTCAAATACGTCAGGGTACACACCAGACCTTGTTTGATATCTTCCTGTCAGTAGAGCTGCCCTATAAAATGCAACAAGACGAGGGTGGTTACTGGATGGCATATAATATTATAGGATTCAAACGGCTGCCATATATACTGGATGATTGGAACACTGACATGTAATTAATATCATATGGTTGTGATGTCAGCATATAGGACATAAGTGCTGTGGTCAGGTTTGATATATGGTATATCAACCTGCAAGCAGGTTTGATGCAAGCAACCAGGTTTTGATATATGCATATCACACCTGGGACCACCAGGCACCTGGAGATGCGGTATTCATGCACATTTCTCTAGGAACTCGTCTATTCACAACTGTTTGGAGACACCGTGGACGTCTGCTTAGGTAGTGACAACAACTGAGCGACGGTCTACAATCGATTCTAAGTGGAAGTATTGTGCGAGACTGACATGGAAGAAAACAGCACACAAAACACAGAAACACAAAAATGAGGGAACAGCACCTAGAAGAAGTAATCTGGGAAGAACCAATGATGTAGCTGTGGCGATGAAAGAGATCTGAATTGCTATGAGGTAGCTGTGTCCATGCCAAAGGAGAAAATCGCTGTGACACTTTTGTAGTAGCACTCTCTTAAAGCCTATCTGCCTTTTCCCCTTTGTTTCGGAAGAAGATTCTTCCAGCAATTACTGTAGCCTTTCCGAGAGCCTTCCCATAATGCCATCCAAAGGGAGCCACCAAAAGTAACTTAAAAGTAATTTTTATCATACTTATAGCCACAATGCAAATGAGTTTGAAGCTACCACAAAACATATCTGACTAGATCATTAACTTGTTCAGCATTTGCCATATAGTCCAACAGCCTGAGCATAATAGAAATGGTGTATATAATACGACCCATACCACTCAGGTCAACATGGGTGGTATTCACGTTTCCAGGATACCCCGGACTAGTCTAGCCCCTATTTTGTCATCTCGCACAAAATGACTAAGTAGGGGCTAGTAGGATGTGATAAATGAAGCTCAATGCTAGAATGCTGAATGTTCAGAGAAACACCTGAATATCCAAGAAATCAAGGCATCCAGGGATGATGAGAGCTTTCAGGAGCCGTCAACACGAGTCAGCTTAATTGACAAGCAGTTGAGCAGGCATTTAAAGGGAAGATCAGACAATACTATATGGACTAGTATGCTGTTTTAATTTATTATCATTTTGTCATGACAATTAATTGCCATTTTACGCTATGGACTATTCCCTGTGCGTTTTAATGTGTATTCAGTTTATTGTATCCTCTGTGTTTGGGTCCCCCATTTATATATACCAGCCAGTGCTGAAGGGGTTACCCTATAATTATAATTACAATAGCAATAACAATACAGAAGAGCATGCACCACCTTGCTTTGAATTATCCTCAAAGAATACTTTGGACTTGCCACGGGTTCATGAAACCGTAGAGAAATATACATAGAAAGTAATAATTATAAACATCCATGTTATTTATGCCGAGTGGCCCATTGAATGTACCATTGTACTGTGGAGACAAAAATGATGGGAAACGTCTGTATGTATCTGTTTTGGCTCTACTGTGTCTTATTCTTCTTGTGCAAAGGTCAAAGTAAGTGTCCTGAGTATGTCTGCTTAACTGTCCACATACAGCTGGCTGCTATCTAGTTACATACATAGCTACCGAGCCGTTAATACAGCAGAACCTGTCTAAGATGGTCATGCACTGTGTTAGGCAGCCACCTCTCTAAAACAGCCAGCCTCCCTGGCCCAAAGAGTACTAAAACATCCCAATGTACTTCTGTAGGGCAACCACCACTCATTAAAGGTCAGTCAGAACTGGCCAGAGACGGTTGCTGTTGTTGTCGTACGTGTTCACACGGGCATTAAAACCATGCTGGCACGGTTCGGTTTGGTTTTCTAGTCGTGTGATAGATAAGCGAACAAGACAAACCAGACAAGCCATGCTCCGGCTACCTCACCAGCTGGTTTCTCTGTAGGCATCAAACCGTTTGTGTATACGTGCTTTCGGCAGAGACGCTTCCCTGCATGGTGTCCTGCCATAGCTAGCGTTGCGTGAAGCTAGGACATCTATATCGGTAATATAATAACTGCCCGCTCAGGTGAGTGTCTACACGAACGGCACCGTATTTAGGCCAAACCCATAGCTGCGCGGGAAGGTACAGTGAATTAAGAGGATTTAGGCATGGTGCTGCCTCCCGCTTCCTTGCTTGTATTCTTACCTGTAAATGCTGCCGTCAATTCACTGAGAGTCGCATAATCCTATTTCTGATTAAATCATGCACTGCTTGAGAGCCATTTGTAGGACACTGTTAGGCTAAATTGCAGTGCACGAACATGGGATATAGTGCACCCAGTGAAATGCAGTGTTACCAAAACAAAGAGGGATCATTAATGGTATGCAGTTGTGCGTAACCAACTACACATTAAGCATTCACAATTCCAAACAATCCTAGCCAGGCCCGGCCTCTTCACTGTTGTTGAGTAAGTTTTAACTACAACAACACAGCAAGGTTAGCGCTGGTTGTATGATAGCCTAAGAACAAGAATATCGGCAGCCATTTGCAAACAGAGTGATTTTATTTCCTAATGAACTTTTTAGTCGCTCCACAAATCCAATATATAGCCCATGCAGCTTACCAACACATGTTAGTCACATGTCAAAGACATACAAGTTCATCAACTGATCATGACTGCTGAAAATTGATGTATAAGTTAGTGCATGGCTCTAGTTTCATTATTCGCAAATGCTGTTGATACAAAGCCTACCCTGTGACATAGGCATAGGCCCTGGATATTCAGCGGTAGGAAAGTAGACAAATTGTATGAGGGTCCTGAGTTTAGTTTCTTTACTAATCCTTAAGTGCCAAGAAGAAGGTGACCATGCACTCCAGAGCACAGAAAATGGCTCCAGGAACAGCACAATAGGCTACACTAGTGCTACCAATCATGTATGTGTGGCCACTGACATGTGACTGTTTCTTCCTAAACTGTTAGTCTGCTGTCAGTATACCCACATTTCCGTGAAGTTTGCTCGGCATTCCTAATTTTCTTGTCACTACATGAGACTAGCTAGCTAGCTAGACATTTGGGTCCATGTAGCGACAAGGAAATTAGGAATGCAGAGCTAACTTCATGGAACTGTGG
>CAXHTE010000005.1:0-19718 GCA_964019415.1 Ianthella basta
ACTTGAACGTGTCCACCACGTTTCACGTCTCAACAAGCCAGTTGCATTAATATACAAGATACCACTATGCATCAATATAAATGCCCCATACATTAAGTGTTCTCCTATGTGCATTAGCATTTTGCAGGCTGCTTGTAGAAGAATGAAGACTTAATTAAAAATTCCATCTCATTTAAAAGTCTTCAAATGTCCCATACTTCAAAGCCATGCCTAGCACATGTTCATGAGGGCTGCCAACCACCCCGGGAATTATTTATTTATTTATATTATATTATTCACTTTAGATTAGTGGTGTATATTGTAACTTGCACTGTATATATTATTCACTTTAGATTAGAGGTGTATATTGTAACTTGCACTGTATATATTTGGGGCGAGCCTGAGCGAGCCCCACTCTGGCGTGGAGTGTAGGCGGATGTCTCTGTTTTTATTATTATTATTATTATTATTATTATTATTATTATTATTATTATAATACAGTAGTGATAAAACATAATATGGGAAGGGTCACTTTATTATAATAGTAATAATAAATGATAATAATGATAATTATTATTATAAGACAAAGGGACACAGATACGCATTACAATAATTGAACAATCATACTGATAAATTAAATTAAATTAAATCAATCAAATCAATTCAATTAAATCAATCAATCAATCAATAGACTGGAGTCCTGGCAGCTCCAAAGTGCTCTGCACAGAGGCAGAGTTCCCCATCTGGATAGCCACAGATAGTCGCTGGAGCAGGTAGGCGAAAGACTGAGGCTCCCCTGTGGTTGCCTTCAGCCTGCGGCCTAGGTTTCGGAGGAAACTCAATGAATCTGGACCTATTGTGCCGCAGGTTTCCACTGCAATAGGCTGGAATACATAGGACCTGTCAAGGTGGGCGTACTTGCTCTGCTTGTTCTTCTCTGCTGCAGCTGCAGCCCCTCCCGCTTCCCTGGACGACCCCCGAATGCGGGAGTCACAAAAGGAGTCCACGCATGTTGCGTCCCACACGAGGAACTTTCCCTCCGTCCATGGGATGAGGGTAACACCATCTGGGCGCTTCCCATCAGCTCTGTGAAGGCCAGATGGTTCAAGTCTGCTGGGGATGTTGGCTGAAGCTAACGAGTGGTAGATGGTGTTATTCAGCATCTGATGGCGAGGGATTCTGCCTTGGCTCATCCTGCAGCTCAGACCATGAAGGCCGAGCTTGTCGACAGGTCCTCCGCAGAAGCTGCAGGAGTGGGGTAGGCATATGGAGGCGCCCACTCTGAGACCAATGGCAATACGGATAGCCTCGTTGGGCATGCGAAGACCCAGTGAGGAGATAGGTGGTGCGTTCAACCATGCCCCAGACTCGAATGAGCCGGCACCAAGCAGCCGTGATGTTGAGATCTCATTGGTGCAGTGCTCCAGAAGGGTGTCGAATGTGTGCTGGACTACAGGCCCGTCCCAGGATTTCTGGCGATTTACGGCAGAAGGGACCGGTGTGTCTTCAGGCAGTGCCTGTTTCCATTTAGACAGAGCCAGGTCCCTGTCAATGTATGGGGTAGACGACAGGTGGTCGGGGAGAAGCTCCTGCATTAGGTCTGAGGCCCCACCAGCAGATGCCAAAAAGGCAGATGGTGCAAGAGTGGAGGCACTTCGAAACCCAAGGCCACCTGATTTCACAGGGAGGGTTGCCTGGAGCCATGAGTCTCCCTGATCAAAATCAATGTTGGTGATCCTCGAAACAATGGACTCCAGAAGGTGGTCCCAAGACTCAAGGAGTGGGGACAAAAAGGCTGGTGACGTTCGTAAGATGTGCAAGAGCTTTGGGATGGAAAGGGAGTGTCGCAGGATAGTGATGGCATCGTGCATTTGGAGGTGGCAAAGTCGTTCCCCCATCACTTTCAACTGGCGACATTGTTCCTCAATGCAAGCCTGCAGTGCCTCCTTCCCTAGGGGAGAACCCAACAAGATGGCATGGGAGGCATGAACATACTGCAGACCTGGAAAAGCCGACAGAACAGGGCTGACTGAGGACTCACTGTGAGACAGCACTTCAGACTTGTCTACATTTAGGAATAGCCCTAATGCCTTCCCCTGATTCTCAATTTTCAATAGGTCTGATTCGATGTCCTCAAAACTCCCGCCAATTGTGCCGTCATCAAGGTAGAACACTGTGAATTCCGATGACAGGCTGGATACCAGGTTGTGAATACCCAGGCAAAACAGCATTGGGCCCAGGGGGTCCCCCTGCTGTATGCCCTCAGCAGACGACACTTGCACATCGTTCCACAAAAGGATGGAAGGAGAACTGTATGCTGAGTGGACGAAAGGCAGCAGATCTGGGATGTGGTCCTTGACAGCTCTCAGCATTTTGTCCCGACGAAGAGAGTTGAATGCATTCTTAAAATCCACTTTTACCATGGCTTGGTGGGGAGGTAGGTGATTCAAGTAAATTATTATTATTATTATTATTATTATTTCGTCTAGGTCATTTTATTACAATGTAAAGCACTTACGTACACTCATACCATTATTACCCATTTTACTTATTATTATTATTATTATTCTGTACAATGAATAGGTAATAATGGTATGAGTGTACGTAAGTGCTTTACATTGTAATAAAATACAATAATAGATTAACCACAATAATAATATCACATATACAGATTCTGACACACAGTGCTTAAACACTAAATAGTGCTACTTATTATTATTATTATTATTATTATGTATAGATGGTACGTCCGTTTTGGCCCCCGATTTCGTCTAGGTCATAGCCCCAAGCATAAGACGTCTATATATGCCCCAAGCCGAGTCTCTTCGCCGGTGTAGAAGAACACGGCTGCATGCCGTTCGCTTGCCAGCCGCGCACACTCCGAAACAAAGACGCCTTACCAACCGTGCAGACTTCAAAACAAAGATGCCTTAGCAACCGCACACAACCCGTTGGAACGTCGCTCGCACTCACGACGCTATGTCAAGGACGCTCTCCCCTACCTTTATTGTTATAGCTATGGGAAAGCAGCGGGTCCACACGTCGGCTAGGATGCCGATTTTTGATGCACGGCTTTTGGGTTAACTTCATGCTCAGGCGACTACAGTCAACGTTTCACTGGAAGGACAGCGCGCTCCAGCCATTGTTCTAGCCAGGGACCAGACTCTTCAGCGATCAAAGTTGGCTGCAGCGAGTTCCCTTCGAGCAGGCTGCTCATCTAGTGCATACATGCTGATGAAGTGACGTTGTCAGTAGGCATGGGTATAGGTTGTAAGTCTGCCCCACTCCATGATATCACCATGTCTAGCACATTATGCTGAAGAAGACAGTCAGAGAGTCACCATCTTGCCCAGCATTTTACATTGAAGTTTATAATGCGAAATAATTATGTCAAAACAAGTGAAATATAATGCACAATACAATTAAGAATATGCCATTGTGACTCAACACAATCATGGTGCAGCAATCAGAACGCACAATCAGAACGCAGTAACATGACAGATTAGTCCAGTTGTCCAGGGTGTACCCATTCACATACTAGAGATAAACTGGTATCAATGCATTTCGTACTCATGTGCATGGAGGTGTGTCCGTCCTCAATAGGCCCATCCACATTTCCTATATATAACCTGTTTCATTCACCTACACCCATCATGCATGTGTGCTCCATTCCTGTCATCGCCCACTCTCTAGGCCACAATCACTGCAAGAGTATGTGATGCTCGCTCAGGCTCGCCCCACAATGCTTGCATTCGCCTAGTATATTATATTATTTACTTTAGATTAGTGGTGTATATTATATGGAGACTACAGCTGATTTCAGAACGGTTGGCCAAAATGGCAAATGGCAGAACGGCCAAATGGCGTGACGTCACTAGTAGTTTTGCTGCTTGCTATTACATCATGCCTATTGTTCAGTATTGCCATTTGCTGCGACATCACGTCATTTGCCATTTGCCACGTTGGCCAGTCATTCTGAAATCAACTGTACATCTGAACAGCCAGGAACTGGCAGCTGCGGTGTGCTAAATATTGCCTAATTCCATAATATAGCCAGCAAGAGTAAGAGAACTCAACTATCAAAGCAACAGCACACCTCCCACCTGGCCCATACAGTCCTTGTATGGCTAAACCGGCCAGTTCCCCTTCACTATCTTGACAGTCACCTGTCCAGCAGAAGAGTACACTGAAAGCCGGCACCAGAGACTGCGTAATTGCACCAGCGCAAGAGACAAAAGTACCCCGTCACAGAGGCGGCTGTAGCAAGCAAGCGTAAGAGACCTTAACTACGTACCAACCAGAGACTGCGTAATAGCAATTGCGCAGGAATCGAAAGTAGCCCGTCACAGAGGCGGCTGTAGCAAGCAAGCGTAAGAGACCTTACTTACGTACCAAAGATGGTAAACTATTGCGCAAACGCTCGACAGCCCCCAAACTATTGCGCAATGCAGCGAACGTTCCATATAAGGTACAGTATTGCGCAACCGCGACGTACCAAAAACTATTGCGCAACCTCGACGTACCAAACTTCCGGTTTTCGCTCGCCCCAATTATATTGTCATAGGTTAGATACTATAGAGTATTCTAAAGATTAGTAATACTGGAATGTCTACATCATGGCATCAATCAGTAAGCATCGCTCCATCGCTTTCTTGGCCTCTCTCTGGGTCTTTTCCCTGGTACAACTCCACTCATTACCATCTCTGTTATAGATCCAACTTGTTCTTCTACCTGTTTCTTCCAGACTTCTCTCCTTCTGCGTACCTACTCCACAATTCCTTCCTGCCCTAACTGTGTTCTAATGCCGTCATTTCTTACGTGATCTATTCTCTTCACTCCTGCTATCTTCCTTAGCACTCTCATCTCAGCTGCCTGAACTCTTTGTTTCTCCCTCTCCTTTAACACCCAAGATTCTGCACCATACGTCAAAGTTGGCTCTATCATTGCCTTGTACACCAGCATCTTTGCACTTCTACTCAATTCTCTGCTCTCAAAAACTTGGCTTCTGACTGCCCCCGCTGCACTTAAAGTTGCACCAATTCTCTTCTCCAACTCACATTCCATTCTCCCATCCTCATTCAGAATCACTCCCAGATATGTTTGCTTCCCTACATTCTCCAGTTTCCGGCCATCTACCTCCACACTACAATCCACCTGCTTCCTACTAAAAACCATTGTTGTTGTCTTTTCCGTGTTCATTGCCAATCTATGCCGCTTCACCGCTTCACTGAACTCTTTAACATTGTGTTGCAGATCTTCTTCTGTCTCAGCAAGGAGGACTGTATCATCTGTGAACATTAGTAGTTGCATTGTACACTTGTCCAGTCTGACTCCTCCATTAAACTGAGCCCTTGCTTCTCGGGCCACCATGTCCAAGAAGACATTAAATAGCCATGGGGATAGGGGACATCCTTGCCTCACTCCCTGCCACACCTCAAAACACTCCGTCAGTTCATCTTCCACTCTCACCCTGGCCTTGCTGTTTTCCTACAGGGCTTTCACAGCTCTCAAAAGTCTGCCTGACACTCCATATGTGGCTAAAGTCCTCCACATATCTTCTCTCCAGACTTTGTCATAAGCCTTTTCTAGGTCAATAAATGCAGCATACATTTTACCATCCTTCTCAATAGTCTTCTCTGCCAACTGTCTCATAACAAAGATCTGGTCTCTACACCCTCTTCCCACTCTAAAACCTGCTTGCTCTTCCATCACCTGACCTTCTGTCACCTGGCGTATTCTGGCATCCAGAATCTTCGCAAAGATTTTGCCTGGGATACTGAGCAGACTGATCCCTCTATAATTCTTGCACAACTTCTTGCTTCCTTTCTTATGTATTGCAACTATCATTGCCTTCTGCCAGTCCTCAGGAGCTTTTCTTTTTTTTCCACACTATATTGAAGATTATGTGCAACCATCTCACCACTGTGTCCCCTCCGGCCTTCAACATTTCTCCCTGTATACCACACACTCCAGCAGCTTTGCCCCTCTTCAGTCTTGCTATAGCTCTCCTAATCTCCTCTTCTGTAATCTCCTCCGATAGTCCTTCCTCAATCTCCCTTTCTTCCAGCACCATATCTACCTCTCCCCCATCACCTTCTAACAACTCACTAAAATGCTCCATCCACCTCTTCTTCACCTCAACAGTGTCAGTCAGCAACTTGCCATCCTTTCCCTCAATTCTGGCTTTCAGTCTACTTGTACTCTCCTTTTCTTTCACGTTCTTCCAAATACCCTGCGATTTTCGAGAAAGTTCTTTTGCAGCTGCTTTCCACATCTTACCCAGTCTGCTTCCTTCGCCTCCCTTACCACACGTTTTGCCTCCTTCTTTGCCACCTTAAAATCTTCCCAAGCTCTGTCCGACCTTTCTCCTAAAGCCTTCTTGTACATGTCTTTCTTCTTTCGTACTGCCTGTTTCACCTCCTCACTCCACCAGCTAGTTGCCTTTTTGATTCTTTTCTTACTTCTACCCACTACCTTTTCTGTTGCTTCTGTGACTGAGTCTCTGAACTCCTGCCACACCCTCTCCACACCATCTCCACCCACACATTTCCTCTGTCTAAATCTACTACTAAGCTCTACCTGGAATCTCCTCCTTGTGATGCTGTCTGCTAACTTGTTCACCTTCAGCTTCTCCCTAGTCACACCTGTCTCCTTCCTCAGCTTCTTTGGTTTCAGGCACACCTTCATTAGTACTAGGTAATGGTCACTGTCTAACTCTGCTCCCCTTATCACTTTGACATCTGCTACTCCGGGCCCCAGGGCTTTCTTGACTATGAAATAGTCAATGATGGATCTGAGCCACCCTTCCTTTGTTTTCCCAGGTGTACTTGTGGATGTCCATATGCTGGTAGGTGGTGTTCAGGACCACCAGTTCGTTCATAGCACACAAACTCAACAGCTTCTGACCATTTCTGTTCTTTACTTCCTCCCCATGCTTTCCAATTACTCCATTCCATGTTGTTGCATCTCTTCCCACCCGAGCATTGAAATCACCCATCACAACCAGCTGGTCACTCTTTGGGACACTGGCTAGCAGCTCCTCCAGGCTGTCATAAAAAGAGGTCTTCAGCTCTTCTGCACTATCTTCTGTAGGGGCGTATACCTGCACCACTGTTAACCACCAATATTCCAACTTTAACCTCACCTTCATCAACCTCTCGTTCACGCACCTCCATTCCTTCACACCTATGCTCAAGTTCTCTGAAATCAGCACCGCAACACCGCCTTTCACCCTTCCTTCTGTAACGCCTGAATACACCACCTCTACACCATCTACTTCCTTCTCACCGCATCCTCTCAAGTGAGCTTCGCTGACGCCCAAGATGTCTAAGCGATACTTCTTCATTTCACGCACTGCTTCTTCTTCTTTACATCTAATACTGCGTACATTCCATATGCCTATCCTAAGATACTTACTCTTCGCACTGTCCTGCTCTAATGTGGCCATCACAATCGGTAAGTTGCCAGAAATCTTGGCAGGAATCTCAACGCGACGCGATCACAGCCGCCATTTTGTTCACAGGTGCTACCCATTATATTAGATAGTATTATATTAGATTACTGCAATATATTGTTACTTGCACTGTATACACAGGATGAACAGACAGAAAACCTGTCTGAAGCGGTCCACTGTATAAGGCAGCCACCTCTGCAAAACAGACAGCCTCCCTGGCCCCAAATAACACTACCATAGCACTAAAAACTCTAGAGTCTACTTCTGTGATGCAGCCACCTATCTATGAAGGTCAATCATAACTGGCCGTCTTAGACAGGTTTACTGTATCAGCAAAGAACACCAGAGACTGGTGACCAAACTGTTCAGACTATGTTTCTGTTAGATCATGACATGTTCTTAAATAGCTATGAGATTTGTATTATAATGGTAGTGGGACTTATCTTACAATCACCCATATGCCGTATTAGGGGTGGGCGGTATTGGCAAATATAGTACCTCGGTATTCTTGATACAATTATTGCGGTATAACTACATACCTACTATTTTGAGCAAAATTAATTTGTGACATGCAAATCGCGGTTACTTGCATATATATGAGAGATTGCACCTTCTAAGGCTAGCCCAGATGTTGATTTATACTTTGTAGCTTCATTAAATGTACGCAGTAGACAAGGTTCGCGCGATAGTTGTAGTAGCGTGACGTCACGAAAATGGCTGCCGCGCGCTAAGGTAAAAAATAAGTCGCTGAGAATGGTACAAAGAAGCATTAGAAACGTTTGAGAGGTGAACGAATCTTAGCAGAATCAATAATATACCTAATTTACGACATTTACAAGGGAATACCGTATAACTAACCGGTATTTCGGTATCCGTTTTTTTATAAGATGCAAATATATACCTTCACGGTATTGAAACAGTACCGCGGTATAACTACATACCGGTACACCGCCCACCTCTATGCCATATCCCTCATAATTGTCTTTATACTTCAAAATAACAGAAACTCAGACTAAAAAAGATCAGCACATTCGACATTAGATGCTTCAAACCATTGAAAGCTGGTCTACGAAAGTACGTACGTGCATAAGATTATAAATGCAATAGCAAGTTTTCCACTTGAAAAGTTCCTTCCAGAATTTAAGATTGTCCAAACATACGTATTCTTCCATGAGAGCTGCCCCGCCCCATGAGAGCTGCCCCACCCCATGAGAGCTGCCCCGCCCCATGAGAGCTGCCCCACCCCATGAGAGCTGCCCCGCCCCATGAGAGCTGCCCTGCCCCATGCCAAGTCAAACATCAACACTTACACCAGAGTCCAATGTATCTGTTTGAACATACGCAGTCCCATCATTTCTGCTCCATGTTATTGTGGGGGCAAGGTTACCGCTGGCACGGCAGGTTAACGTGATATTTGAGAGCTCATCAACTGTACCACTTTGCGGTGAATCAAGAAAAACTGGCGGAACTGCACAAGATGGGACAAGCAAACAGCAATGACAATCTCTCTCACAACACATACACATCACCAGTGTATATACGCACGTACGTTACACCTCTCAACAAGATTGGGCTATCTCTGTGCATGCTACAAGAAATACATATGCATGTATATCTCAAGAGTGTTAGTCATTGCCGCCACTTACCATAGACAGTTACATTAAAATATGTGGTTGTGATAATAATATTAAATCCTAATTCCTTTTTAACATCACACGAAAACTGGCTATTGCTTTGAAACTCCACTGAAGGGACTGTAATCTCTCTTCCACTTGGTGACACAGTGACATTGGGGATAGGATTACCATTCAGTCTCCATGAGTGATCTTTAGGTTCAAGCTCATCTCCAGAACTGTACACTGCCAGGTTGAGGGAGGTGCCTTCCAGCAAGAATACATTGCTCTGGACAGGAATGACAGCTGGGTTATCTGTAGCAACACAGGGTGGAGAACAGTGGGTTGGTAGAGTCACCGAGATCAGAAGGAATCACTCAAACATTCCGTCAATCAGCTCAACCCCGACATCCAAGGGGTCACTACACACACACACACACACACACACACACACACACACACACACACACACAGCAAACTAAATAAGTTCCTTGTTAGAACCTGCTTATCCAGACATGTCACTTTCACAGACTGTATAAGGTTTGTGAGGCACAGACATAGGCTGGACGAGGCACGGTAAGAGTAAATCATGTAGACTAGATAAGCCTTCATGTAAAGGAGGTTGTGACCACTACTCAACACCTGGCCTCTCCCTATACATATATGTACGTATGTCTGTATGTATGCAAGTATGCATGTGTGTGTACGTATGTATGTATGAATGAAATTCCCTCCGGTTCTTAGACAGAGGTACACTCCTAGATATAGAGGACCACAGAGTTCTAATGTTCACACAAGGGAATGAAGCAGTTGTGATACAGGTAGGTGAAGCAAATAAGCTGAAACAGAGATTTACACAGTTACATAAGAACCCAAAAATGCACAGGTGCAAAGGTATGTATATACAGTAACATTGATACAGTGCACACATGCAGTTAACCCCTCTATAGCCTAAAGCCTACATTCTCTATGTACATGGTATACAAAAGAATAGCAGTATGGCTGGAATCAGTATGGCTTGAATCAGTCTTGGTCTCTATCTCAATACTTCCTCTAATTCAAGTACACAATTCAAGTGGTCGCCTGTTGGGTTGGGTACACTGACAACCACATGCCATCACATTAGCAATACCAACAGAGGACAAGTGTGTGCACACTACACAGCTCCACATCACAGTCACCAGTGGGGCAGCTAGCAACAAGCAGAACGATGGACAAGAAGCACCACTACTGATGTCAAATCATCCAAATGACGGAAGTAGAATAGAACAGGCAATGTATAATGAAACTACCACATGCCCCAGAAAAGAGTCTCCAGCAGAACAATGCACATGAAGTACCACAATTAGCATCACATTCAAATGATGGAATTAGGACAGAAGAGACAATGTGCAGTGAAAACCACCACATGCCCAAATAAGGGGGGAGCATGCCAATTAGAGCAGTGCCGATGCACATGTATGCCCTGCCACAGCTGAGTGTGTCATTGACTGCCCACCGGATCAGTATTACAGATTGTGTAAATTAACTGAGAGAAGTTTTGTTAATAGTCCACCATACAGTGCACAGTGAGGTGGACACAATGAGGAGTGTAATCCCTCGTAAGCAGTAGGGGGTATGCATGCTAAACCTCAAGTCATTGCCTCAATCAACACAGGCAGATACACGTGCACCTTCCAGTCACTAAAGACTGCAGCAGTGAGGCACCGGAGTCAGTGGGAGTACATAACTGCCATTACTGTGGAATTCAATACATGCTGTACCTCTACCATAGAATGCCCCCCTGTGCCGCACATACATTGGTGTCATTCTGGAAGTACCAGCAAGGAATGACACAAAATAAACAAGCACTTCAGGTAGTCTAAGAATTAACTTTACAATCAATGTATTATCTACACATGTTACTATTTCCCGATAAAGGCATTCAGCGTTCACTCCTACTGTCTCCCATTACTTCTGTATGTGTACAGACAACGTGGCTCAGCCACACCTGTGCTAGGCCAGCACATTTCCAGTGTGATGACCAGTATGGCAAGTGCAGGTGCACAATGTTTCCACCCCACCCCCCTCACCAGTGCCAACCAAAGCCCTCCTCACTACAGGAAGTGTACCAACAGAACTATAGATGTGAGGAATTCAGCCCTCATATCTACAAGCAGTCCTGAATGCCTTACCTCATTCACACCAGCCACTGCAAGAAGCAATGAAGCAATAGATCACACACAACCACATGACAGAGAAAGAGATACACGACCCATGTTAACGATTCACAGGAGCACATTCCCTCTCACACACAACAAGCATTTGTCCTTTTACAATGAAGAACACATGTACTTACATTTATAGCTGTACACATACAGCATAAATTATAGGTGGAAGGAAAGCTGTCTTATTGTGATTCAACACCATCACTGGCAACTAATTAGCACCTTCATGAGGTGATGCTGACACTTCTTTCAGCAATTACCTACATGTCAATTTAAACCACATTAATTGAGCTCACAGATCCCAACCACAGCCAGTCACCACTATCTCTAGGAAATGTATGGCTTCCACACATACACACCACACACCAGCAGCAGCTATCACACACACACACACACACACACACACACACACACACAAACACCAGCAGCAGCTATCACACATACCAAATGACAGCAGTAGTTCCTCCATGTCGTCCATGGAATTGCCATCCTCACAGCGATACAGTCCGGTAGTTTCATCTTGCACATTGTCCAGAGTTAGAATAGAACCATTGTTTGTGAAGTCCTGTTGCAAAGATCTTGATTCAGTAACATACACCCATCGAAGGTTATTCCCACTGGTTCCATCGGTTCTCTCACACTTGAATGTGTAGTTGCTACCCTTCACCAGGGCAGCAATGCCCACAACAGTTTTGTCCGTAAATTTTCCACGATGTGTATCAGTCTGTTTTATCAGAAGGTGAGGGTGGTCTGATTGACCTGCAGGCAATGACAAGGCACACATGATTGGCAGTCTACTGCAGTGGACAATATGGCGATGAGCCACGTATGGCAATTGTTGACTGGCTATTCAGAGTAAACTGTGGCACTCTTCACAAAACACCCATGCATGGAATGGCCACCATACAGCAAGCACTTTCAGGAATACATTCGCACCCACCCCTCTGCTATATATGTATATACATTATACAACCTATTGAGGGCACCAAGCTATTATAGACGTACTACAAACGAATCCAGACTACTAACAGCGCCAGGCTAGAGAATAGGGCATGCATGCAGGCGGTGCTGGCGACGGTACATACTCGAAGGCCACCAATGCACGTGTGCCTCGTCAAGCGAAATGGTAACAAATCTGTTGCACACGCATATATAATTATGGTTGCTGCGGCGCTAGTTTTTCGAAGGGAATTCTACAACACTGACTGCAGTGAGAGCGTAACGGCGCTGAAGGACGTGACGCTACCACCACACCGCGCGCTTCTGCGGTAGCTGTTACGACAGGGTAGTGGTTGGAGATGGCCGGATTACTACGCCCGCCCGCCTGCCCGCAGGTGCAGATGGCCTGCTACAAACATGTCTGCATAGTCTTACCTCGGCATTGGCTTGCAGTCAACAGGGAAACTGCCAAGAACACAAGAAATGTGCCAAGACGGCGAGTTAAATACATCTTGCTCGCTCACTCGTCTCCCTGGTAGCTCACTCGCAAGGAAATTCGTTGAAGCACTTAACCTCTTCTCTGTTGTGCTCCGAATAATATACCTCACGGTTCCGCTTCACCTGCCAGCGATCCCAGCACTAAAGGCTCTACAGATAGCACCTCGTTTATATATCGCGTAACATATCAATCAATCAATCAATCAAATTTTGAGTGCATCATGCCATACAGAACTAGGGCCCAGACTGGCCCAAAGCAGCACTATATAACATAAACATATATACAAACATTTACATAAAACTGTTTAGATGATGTCCTTCACTGTACATTCATTCTGGCCCTATGTGCCAAAACGCGCCTTCCACATGGTGTGGATATCTGCTGCTATCTTGTGGCTGTGGCAAGCCAGGCACAGGAGTCTTGCTGTGGTATCTTCATCAGAATTGGAGGAATGATCATGACATTGTTTCAAAAGTGCCTCACGATGTCCAATCCAGGCTGGGCACCTGATCAGCCAATGGACCACATCCTCCACCTCTCCACTGTCGCACTCTTTGCATACTCTTTCCTCCCTCTTCAATCCATGCCATCTGCCGTCTCCATTTGAAACGGTGCAGTACCTCCCCTCAGCTTGATCAAGACCCTCCTCTCGTTTTTCATCTCCACATTTGCACAACTAGATTCTTATTCATACTCCACAATCTTCTTCAGCATTGACAGCTTTGGTTTGTTCTCTAATTCCTGACTCCATTCTTTTCTTACTCTCCTCCACGCCACACTCTCCAACATTCTCTTCAACTCATTCTCTGACATATCTTTAACCTGCTCCACTCCCACATCTTGCCAACCAAAATCGTTACAGCAGGCAGTCATTTTCTTTATCCATGTACCCTTGTTTGAGTCTTATAGCCTCGACAGACACTCTTTTCAGCAACCTTCCATCATATGCTGCACTAGTCAAAATCTTGAGCCAAAAACCATACATCTTATCCTTGCCAGCCATACCACTGGGAGGTCTCCTAGCTCCAGCAGCAGTGATGTTCGGGGGTGGAGAGTCCCAACTCCAAAGAATAAACGAGCTGCTCTCAATTGCACTTGTTGTACTGATTGTAAGTTCCGACAACAACCCCAAACCTAAGCTCCATACAACATGGTGGAGTCCACTAGTGAAGTCATCAATTTCCTAAATGTCCCAATACCAATGTCTCCCAACTCTGCTGTACATCTCTGAAACCATGCCCCTAATGCCTTCTTCCCTTCCATTGCTTTATCCTCAATCATCTCCTTCATTTCTAAGAACTCATCCACTATAATACATCCCAGGTACTTGTAACTGCTCACCCCAGGAACTTCTTCACCATCAATAACAAATTTCAAATTTGACCTCTCCACAGTCTTCTTCCTCACATGCATAATTCCACATTTGGCCACAATACTCTTCACTCCCCACTCATCACACCACTGTACCATGCAATTCAGACTCCTTATAAGACCTTCCTCATCCGGTGCCAGCAATGCTGTGTCATCCGCAAAAAGCAGACCTGGGATGATATCATTTCCACATTGGATACCATAGTCATGTTTCTTCAAGGTGTCTACTAGGGCATTGATGTATAATGAGAATAGCAGAGGTGACAGCACACATCCCTGTCTAAGCCCACTGGTCACCGAGAACTCGTCACTCTGTTTGTTGTCGACTTTCACACGACATGAGGTACCGTTGTAGAGAGCTTTCGAAAACTGCAAGAAGCTACCACCGATACCAAGACCCTCAAGACACCTCCATAGCTGTCCCCTATCCACCCTTTCATATGCTTTTGAGAAATCAGTAAAAGTCACCATCATCCCTTCTGCCTTTTTTGCCACTTCCATCTGACTCAATAACACTAGCGCTAGCACCTGGTCCCTGCACCCTCTATGCTCCTGAAACCTGCCTGTTCCTCAGCAATTAACCCTTCATCTTCTGCAACACATGACAACCGGTTGTTCAAAACTGTACACATGACTTTACTCACTGTAGAAGTGAGGGCAATACCTCGGAAATTGGTAGTTTCACAGATACCCATAGGGGACGTCTTTGGAACTGGTACAACCAAGCTCTCCTTCCATACAGATGGTACCAGGCCAGATTCCCAGCATACTTAGAACAAAGTCATCCATACTTCAAACAAAGGTTCAGCCAACATCATCTCCACCCCAATACCATCTTGACCGGGGGTAGCATCTTTCTTCACTTTATTAAGTGCCCAGCGAATCTCTTCTGATGAGAGTGGTAAACACAGCTTTTCACTGAAATTCTTCTTCTGTTCTTTAGGGCCAGTCTCTCCAGTGGGCAACCCCCTCTCCTCTCCTCCACCAGCTGTTCCACCCAATAACGTACAGAAGTGATCCCGCCAACAATTTACTGCTTCCTCATTACTGTACACATTTCCATTTTCATCCTGCACCTCCAACAGATTACACTTCTTCTTTGTTCGACTAATGTTCAGCCGCTTGATGGACTGCCAAAATGTCTTAGGACATCCTAGCTGGGACTCAAGCTTCAGTCGCTTCTGAAATTGGAACTGCCTCTTAGCCCTCTTTACTGCTTTAGAGTAGGACTGTCTTGCTTGAAGGTACTGTGACCTTTTCATTCTGCGATCCTCTCCTTCACTCCTTAGCCAGCTTGACTCATACCGGTGCATAACCTTTCTCAAGCCGAGGAGTTCCTTTGTGAACCATGGCTGTCCCTTCTTAGCCGTATGTTTCACAACCTTGAGTCTTCTCTTCATCCCCTCAATCAATTCTGTATATACTGCATCTAGCTTGCTTTGCCCCCCAGAGACATCTAGTAGACCGGCAATGATACTCTGTATAAACTCACTATCCTGACTCATGTACCCTTCCGGTACAGTGAACCTAGTTGAAGTACAATGCCGCGAGCAGTCTCTATCAGGTCTCCCCTGTGAACCAGCCAAACAGCTTCCTATGAGCAGGTCCCATACTAGGATAGAGTGGTCAGGGGCACGATAGCCCTCTTCATGACTGCAAAGGATTCTTTCGCATTCTGACATAGTCTTCATGGCAAAGTCAATGATGCAGTCCAGTTCCTCCATTGGCACAAGGCAATAGTCCACTACTGACGATCCCTTGCTAGAGATGCAGGTGAACTCATCATTACCTTTGCGACCATTCACCATACACAAACCCGAATTCAGCAAACATTCCACATATATCACATGTTAAAATAGAAGTACACTCACCAGTTTTAGAAGCAGTTCATATGCCATGTGTAACAATGGGTACATATGCTGAGGGACTGGATACACACACATGCACACACGCATGCACACACACACACACACACGCACACACACACACACACACACGCACACACACACACACATGCATGCACGCACACACACACATGTACACGTGCACATGCACACACACAAACTCACACACTATTTATTTAATACAGTGTGAAGCAATAATGGGGATAGCTATTCTCTCTAGATCTGTCTTCAGCTTTGGGAATGTATTGCTAATCACATCACACTTTGTGTACTATGTACGTACGCAGACCCAACAGAATGATCATTCAGTAGATAGGTGCTGTACATACTGTTATGGCAAAGGGATACCTTCAGGCTGCATATGAAGATCAATTGATGGTACACTGATGGCATGTGGTGGTGAACAATGTATACTCTGTACAGTAAGTACATGCATGCCTACATGTATAATAAAAGTTATATGGCACAATTCAATGTCACTAAAAGTAAAAACATAGTGAGTCCACAAGTGTACAATGGTTCTTTATATGTTTTCACTTTTCAGTACACAATGTCCATCAGTGCACTACTTATTTAATCATTATTTTATATGAAATTTTCTCTTCATTCTTTCTTAACCAATGGTTCTGATTCCAGTTCATTCTTCTCTGTTCTCTCTGCACCTTTCTTCTTCTGGAACAACAGCATCTTCACTGTATACTCATAGATGGCAATAATGTGAGACTGAAGACACCAGTGATGTCAGCAGATTTATAGACCACAAATGGAAGCATAAATTATTTGTACTTTAAATTTCTCTGCAATCGTAATCCAGGGGCAGATGCCCCACCTGGCCATGCCCACCAAGTTTCAGGACTACACTATTTGATACATTAATGAACTATGTAATCTCAGTCACATCAGAAAGCTGCCACAGACCATCATGCCATTGATAAACATAACCATGGTATTTATACAGTATAAATTTATAATCCATAGCCAATTGCACTCAACAATAATTAGAAAATCTTACAATAGAGTCTGGAAATGGTGCAATGCAATTAATAATAGCATAAACTTAAAGTTGTCACACTGTCACACAAATACTAGTAGCTAGGTCTCTCATAAGCTGGGCACTATACATTCTGATAGGTAGGCTCTTCTGCCTTGGTGGAGTGCTCCGCACCCACAGACTGATAAGCAGGGTTCTCCTCCATTGCAACATCTCCACTGTTGGTCACGCCCCCTCCACATTCCTCATACTGAGGCTCAGTTGTAAATGTACACTTCACTACCACTGCATAAGCTGGGTTGGATTTCAGCTTCACCTTTTCATATTGGGAGTGGGGACCTTTCAATGCCACACTAGTACTCTCATAACTGGAATCGCCTCTACTAGACTCTGACAAGGTAAAGACACATCAAATGCATTTGACCTACAGTACATGTATATGTACATGCATACACATGTGGCAAGTCACATGCAATGAGCAAATGTATCAAACACCACAGGGCCTGTAGGGATGCATGTCTCTCTCCTTTAACTCCAATTCCTTATAGCATGCATGCATGTGTGTGTGTGTATGTGTGTAGCATTAAGTGCACATTAGCATGCACTGCAGCTGTGAACAGTGTGTGGAGACCATATAATGACAGCCAGTATTCCATTTCAAACTGTTACTTTTCCAATTCCACTACAATTCAACAATGGCTCACTCATGTTCCTGCATCTCTTCCAGACCAGTACAATGATGCAAATAGACAGGATGAGGAGGAGGGCCAGAATGACAGCGGCCACCACCAAACCAATGATGAAACCAGTGCTAGCGGGAACAGACACAGCTGGAGATAGAGACATGTGCAGGGACACATATTTGTACCTGTAGTCTGATACTCAACTGTAGTCATTGTTTACATACATGTGGTGAAAGGTGTAATGTGCTGACCTGGTATGGTCACCTCCTGGGGTACAGACATGGTGTCACCATGTTGGTTAGTGACAGTGACAGTGACAGAGTAGGTCCCTGGATCAAGGTTACCTCCTCACTACCACTGACAGGAGTGGTCAGGTCGGTAACAGGGAGGGTCTGCTGTCCTGTCAGCCGTCTGCTGCGAGGTGATGGTGACGTTGAGATGGAGTACTGGAGGGTGCTCTCCCTGGTACCGGGGTACATGGTAGTCAGTTGGACCCTCAGACTACCAGCAGTGGGAGTGAGGGTTACTTGTGGGGGGGAGGGACGGCCTGAGAGGAATCAAGGAGCAAATACATGAGATAAGAAGGATGACGACTACAGGAAATATAAATTATGTATTCTTATGTTATATGTACCTCCATGCCATGGATGCTATAATAACTTCTGTCTAATCAAATAAAAAGAGTTGCTACCCACATGACAGTTCCATGCTTATGAAAGCTTGATATTCATGGGTGTGAGCAGAGGCACCATTAACCACCCCCACTCCAGTTTGTTGGGAGTTTGTCACAGTCATAACCCATATACCACCTGATCATGCAGGTCAAACTGGGTGGGCCACCTTAGCAGATCAATGAGAATCATGATCATCATTTCTATAGAATTACCAATGTAAACATAAACAATATTGTGATTCTTAGAAGTCTACTACTTTGACCTCTGTGCATATGATTCCAAGCTAATGATATTCATTCTGTGACTTAGTTCTCTGTGTGAGGTGAGCATGCACCTGAAGGGATGGACTGCATCATGTTGCCTAGCAATGTGATGCACAGATGTTACCTAACTCCCTTCTTGGGATGTGGTTTTGAACCAGTTTAGATTTGAATCAACCAGTCCACTTCAACTTAGTTATACCAAATAAACTGCCTCACACTCAGAATCATCTGTCTACTGTCTGAAATAAGTATGCAAGTGTAAAGCACCTTTTTATATTTATACCAATTCATTACATACACTACAAAAATTATAGATAAAATTAGGAGTAGTACATTTAGGAAATGTGAGCATAATAATTATGTATACTCGATAGTATTATGTATAAAAATTATCTGTGGGCCTGTACATCAGTCAACTGCACTCACCTGTATATACCATCTTCTGCTGTAGCATGGGTAGAGAGGTAAGTATACATTCTCAGACTAGTGGGTGCACTTCAGTGCGTGGCACACTTTTGCTGCATGTTCCAGTATGACATTGAGGAATGATCAATGAAGTTATGCAGGCATGCAGTCAACTGAGCTTCTGGAGAGAGAAAGGGAGGGAATTCCGGTGACAGTGCTGTGGTGACTTCAAGAGGCAATAGAGAATGATTGAGAGCACAAACTGTGAAGAATCATGAGCATTTATGCATATATCTGCAGCTCTGGACAAGGTACAAATGCAGTATGGATATAAGACCAGACCAATGGTACCCTTGATTATGTATGTAATCTGCTGCTTCTCCCTCACCCCCTTAGCTGTTTGAAACTGCTGGGCTGCTCTGTGGATTTCCTGCATCTAACAACACATACAGCTATGAGTGTCTACCAAATCAAATTCATGACTGATCCCACTCGGTCTACCCCTCGGCATAGGTGGGTGGGTCAGGCCCCCACAGTAATGAAATTCATAGTCACTCAAATATTATTGTTTACTAAGTAGTAAACTATGTAAACAACGGGCAATGATCTTGATTCCTAGAAGTCATAAATACCTTTGACCCAGCCCGTGTGGTGTACTTTCCTAGTTAATGCTATTCATTCAGTGTCTAAGTTCTGTGGCTGGGGTGATGCATCACCTGACCTGAAAGGTGCATGGG
>CAXHTE010000007.1:0-15343 GCA_964019415.1 Ianthella basta
AACAAAGTCTACGTCGAAAGGGTAAGTCATCGAGGTGAGGAAAGAATCAGATTGTGCTGCCATCCCTTCACGTGGACATCGACATCGACAGAACTTCCCAAAGATGAAGTCACCTTCGAAGATCTTCAAGATGGACACACAAGGTGTTCTGAACAGAGAGATCTGTGAGATGAGCGCATCGCTCTACTAGAAGACAGAATCAGAAGACTGAACTGTGTGGAAGATTCTCTCAGGAAGGAGAATGAGCGTCTTAGACTCAGAAGCAAGTCGATGGAATCGGAGAAGGAGACAGTGTGTCTCATTGGAGGACAATGATGAGAAGGAGGTGAGGATGAGAGAACAGATAGAGATTGATGGATCAGAAGATAAGCTCAAAGATGTGAATGCGTTGTCCAAATCGAACAGAAGCAAGGCAGAGAATGATAGAGAAAGGACCAAGAGGTCGAACAGATGAGAGATATGATCAGAGATACCGAAATGAAGTGGATAGAGTTTTAGATCAAACGGATGAGATCCAATCTCTGAGAAGAAAGGTGAATCTACAAGGAGATGGATGTTAAGTATCGACAGCTCTTACACAAAAGTGAAGACAAATAAGTTGATTTGAAGAAGGTGAACATACTTCTATCTTTCATATCCTTGTTAGAATGAGAATACTGTAGTAGTTGGAAGATGGGTGTTGAGAAGTGTGTTTCCATCAAGTGGTTGGAAAAGGATTATGTTGGTGAAGCTGTTGGGTAAGGTGTGTTTATCGTCAATCATGCTGTTCTGTCATCATCTGTTGATAATCTCGACGACGTAGACAACGCACAGAAAGTGTTCAGATCATCTTGGGATCATGACCAAATTAAACCAAAGACCATCCACAGAAACACCAACCAAGTCACTGAGATCCAAATCATCAACGACATTCCTATCTCTAAGACTCTCCTGATACACCAATTGTCATTAAATTAACTCAAAGTATGAATCATTCTCGTTATATCCACAACAGTTTCAAGTCCTTGTGGTATAGCACTAGTTCTAACAGTCGACTCTGTCTTCCAAGTGGTTGTCTTAGATTCCATCGATTCTGACTGTTGGCATCAAGTTGATAACAATATGCATCCCATTATTCCAGTCATGACATTGAAGGGACATATCCTTTCAACACGATGTAGTGCCATGGTTGTGTGATATCCGTAAAGCATTTGGAGAAGTCAACACATTCATATCAATCCCAATCTGTGCAACCCAGCATAGTTCAACGACCTGGAGATGATGTGTCATCAAAGATCCTCAAAATGTGCAAAGCGTTGTGTTCCTGATCTGTCATTGCCTTTCAGTTGAATTCGAGGAGAACATCGACATAACACCTATTTCCATATCTTCCCATTAACTCGTCATCATGCAGCATTCATTAAAAGCGATAACAAAATGTTTGTCTCCATCTCCTGCGTTCTCTCTTCATCGATGATGGAGGATTCGATCTCTAGCAACAATTTGGAATACATCGAAAGAACTGTCATGTCGCAATACGATGGATGAGATTGTAGGACAAATTGAGGAGTAGAAGCAATCGATGTATGATTTGTCATATCCTGTTCTTCTGTGGATGATTCCTAATCGAATGAATTGTTGATTACAGATCGAGGGGATCTGTTTGCATCATAATTCGTCATCTGATGATAGAAATGAACATGAAGATAAAAGTCATGAGCTGAACAGAATTGTAGTCGTTCTCAAAACATTCCAATGGAGGTGATCTGCATATCGAGATATGATGGAGTGTTCAACTCACAAAACCAAAATCAAGACTGTAGAGCTGTTTATTCATCGTTATCATAACAATAATAAAAGACAGTTTGGCATGCTATGATGATTCTATTGCTGAGATGTTCTAATACAAGAAGGTTGATCAAAGTGAGGCATCTCCAGCAACGACCAAATCATTCCCAAAGGGATGTTAGTAGCCACAGAAAGGGGATCCACAGAAAATCTGATCATCATGCAACTCATTTAAAGCAATGTCACGATACACATCAACCCATTGCAATCGATATAAGAAGAGTGATCCAAAGCATCGAATCCAGGACAAGATCTATGAGCAGGTGGACACGGATCCATCTTGGACTAGAATTTATCAAGCATCGGACAGAAAGAGAATGGTTCATCTCACGATGGCAAATACAGCCTTAACGCTGTTGGCCTTTCCAGTTCATTTCTATGGCTATGCGTTGGGTGTTAAACCGATCTTGCTCCTCTTACCATTCACATTCAGCTGCATGTATCTTTCCTATAGCCATTTGAAAGCTAAAGAGAAGACAGATCGGCTATACTCCAACCAAAAAGAAAGTCTATTCGTGCATACACGCTCGATCTATTTGGAAGAGTGAGAGAAAGGCCCACAGTCCCAATTCAGTTCGTGGAGGTGTGTGTATGGAGAAATCATCGCATGGCAAGGGCAGGAAGAGGATTGATACGAACAAGACAGCCATTGGATGTCTATGAAGAATCCAAAGGAGATGTCCCAGAGATATACAGTCGATTAGAGAACATCTCGTGGATGATTGATTTAGACAGAATGAGTCCAGAAACACGCCTGAAGATGGGAGAAGTTCTCAACATCACACTTTGAGAGGTACCACTGCTATGACTGGTTGAATGGGGTTATTGCTTGTAGTGCATCAGCTTCCGGTCGAGAGAATCGATCTCATGGCGTAGTGTCAGAATTTGTTGGTGGATAGAATGCAATGGGACCATCTGGGTGTCGAGTTGGATGGCCTTGTGGATTAGACGAGTTTGTGCCTGGACAGCATTCTCTATTTCCGAAGAGAACTTCTGGATGGCAAGGCGATAAAGGAAGACATATTGCCGTGTCACCTCACAAATAGAGTGGAGTTGGTTTGTTAAGGCAGAGATTTGTGCATTTAGGCTGTGAGCATATTGATGTGCAGCGACTTTGAGTGGAGAGTGGAGAATCGATGGAATTTGGAGTTGTGATGGTGGGACAACATGGTGTGGTGGTTGCCGTGGATTGGGTTGATGTCTTCTTGGCTCTTCTTCTGTGTCATGTCTCGGAGAGATGATGAATGTGATGGTCGTGATGTTGGAATCGACAGAGGAGGAGAGGGTGATGATGGAGTGGATGGTTGGAGTGGATGAGCGTTTTGGATGAGATGCCCATCAGCTTTGGTAGAGTTCATCGTTCTCGTTGAAAGTGCCTCAGCTGGATAAAAGCTCTCGATGTGGACTTGACTGAGAGTGTGCCTCGATATGAAGTCATCGCATGTGGATTCGTCTCATTCTCTTCATGCAGAAATGATTCTTTCAGAGCACAGAAGCATCTTCTCATCTCACCTCCAATGGACAACCAATCGATGTCAATGCCATCAACAACAAAGCAACTTCATCGTTCTCGTTCAAAGTCACTCAGCGTGATCAATCAAAACCATCCATGCAATGCAACATCCACATCCATCCACAGACATTCATCATATTCTCATTACACATCAATCCATCATCACAGCCAATGCCCTATTCCATTACCCAGAAAGACGAGTCATTCTGTGCAATGGATTAATCGAAATTTGTGCCAAGCACAAAGTCATTCTCACCACAACCAGCACAGTCAATCTGTGATCGAAAAGGCTCAGCGGATTGTTCGAGATGTCCGTCAACAGTTCCATAGAATTGAATCCAAAGTCCATCACCTGGTCAGCCTCTATCTCCACCACCAACAGCCATGCACTTATTCCCAAATCCAACAACTCTCATCCACACTGACGGATGTCCAAAGATCTATCCATCGATTCCATAATCATTTTGAATGCATCATCGAGTCTCTATCTCCACTGACATCTCCTTTGTCTCATCTTCAACGCGACTACGACCAACTCTCCTTCTTTCTGGATGCACGCCGTGCACTCCAACAGATTAAGTCAATCCATCCACATCTAACTCAAATTCTAGAAGAGATGGATCCCAAGGCCATGACAACAACTCCGAACAAGTCGGATGAGAGAGTGTATAGGAAGATGAGGCATCCATGCTCATATTCAATCTCATACTGCATTGAAATAGCTCAATGGATTCAACAATATCATTTCTGTCTATCCAAACTCAAATCGCTTCATGAATGGAATGAATACTCGAGAAGCTTAAGGCATTTGGAAGCTAATGCGAGAGAGTTGATTCATTCCCATCTGGTTCGTTCTATCACTTCGGATGACGCAAAGGCTTTGAATCAAATGACTTCTCCAGTACTTCTATCCATCTACGGCCTAAATGCTATGATAAGCGATTACATCACCATTCGATGCGATCTTTGGTACAGAAGATGGAAATCCTTTTATTTTAAACATGCCAGATCCTCACATCCCAAATCATCATCTCCCAACTTCGCAGAATGTTTATCTCAATGGTATCGATTGCTTCACCACCTTCTAATCAAAGAGAGTGGATTCATTCTCGATTCCCTCTGCGAGTCATTGCTTGGACATTACGACATTCAAAGGTTCGATTTCATTCATCCACGACCAACGGCAGCATCTTCATCTTCTCCATCATCGAATGCTATCCAGTTCATCATTCGCCAAGACCTGTTACTCAAATTGTTGTCTCGGCTTAATTCTTTGCTATCCAAGCACTTTGAATCCGAGTTATTCAAGCTAAGAGTCTGTCCACTCAGGATTGTTGAATGCTTCGAGACGACTAAAGAATTCTTTTTGTCTCTGCTTCATTCCAAGCACTTTGGCGTCGACATCTTGAAGTCCAATCTCTTGGTGACAAAATATAGAAAGCTCCATGAAGAGACAACCACCACGTCCATTCCGATAACTTCTACCACAGTCGATAGAGACAGAAGATGGATCAACTCATATCCAGTGCATTCAAATCACATCCACTCTGTCTTTGATTTCTATCACCCAGTCATGAACGAGTATCATCAAATAGAAACGCAGTCTCTCATTAAGAGCCTGCAATTGCATTTGATTCGTTCATCCTCCAAGTCCATCCTCCCTGCAATCCATCACTTCGTTGAGCATCCACATCATCATAAAAGTGACAAGAAGGAAAGTGGAGATCAATCCATTTCTGCACAGGATCAATGCATTGAGTGGTTAACCATCCTCGACAACAGTCAGATCTTCACGTTTAATGTGCAGCAAGGGATCATCCATCGCTCGAAACGATTGAGTGGTCACATCCTGTTTCATAAAGTCATCACTGCCATGGACAACTTCTTCAAATACTTTCTGGCATTTGCAAATATGACACTTGGCCAATTAAAGTCGTTAACGGCTGTGTCTAATCGAGCATTCTGTTCAGAGTCCAAAGGTATCAAGACCGAGGCATCTTCTTTTGTTATCTGGGATGGGTTCCACATTCAAACAGCTCTAAGATTCTTGAAGGCATTGCTCGTCACTTACATTAAGTTGGTGCACTGTGAACAAAGATTCTTCAAGACAGCTTCTTCTATTTATGAATCGCTACACCGAGACATCAACCAATTGGGGATGAGATGTGTTACCCGTCTCAATAATTCTGATCTCGGTGATGGAGATCATCAACGCAAGTCCATCTTTCGAGATCTTATACAGACCAAGTATTGCCATCTCCCTCTCAACACTGATCAACTCATTGAAATCTATCGACAGCTAAAGGAGATGCATCGTGAATCTCTCGATTATCAATCCTCCATGCATTCGAGTCACGATGCCTCTTCTCTATTTTCTGAGTCGATGTCCTTCTTTAGACAAATTGCAGCCAATGCACAGGCATTCCTGTTCGAGACGATGTTTGTTTACATTCAACGTAAGTTGCAGCAAGTCCCAATGCTTGATGTGTGGAAGTCTCATTCTAATCTTGATGAACATGGAGAGGACAAGGGAGCAACTCCAATGAGTCTATCTCCACAAGGATACATCAAGATGATTGTCGAGTATTTGCTCATGCTGCCAATTCTGTTGGATGATGATGCAACAACCACGTTTGAACCATCAGACAGTCAGGCGATGGCTGATCATCCCAATGATCTGTCACTAAACGAAGTTAAGCTTTCTTCATCCTATTTCCGAATTGTGGCTAAAGGATTCATCAGTCCATCTCGATCTCGATCGTTGTATGACATTGTCTCACCAACAGGTTTGTCGAATCAAAGCATGTCTCTAGATAAGACTGACTACGAGAAGAATAGAAGATGCGGTGATGTGAATTCATTGGAAGGATTTCATTTTGTGTTAGACTGGCTTTCTTTGGTTCTAAGAGCATTGCAATCGTGCTATGTCCATCAGATCATGAAGATAAAGCACATCAGCGATTGCGGTGCACAACAACTTGCAGTAGACATTGTGTACCTACAGGACATGCTGAAGAAATCAACCACAACCATCGATCCACGATTAACATTGATATGCAGTCTCTGTTCTGTGCCATCCAAGGAATCATGGACTGACAAAGTCGAGATGTTGGCAGGGATGGACATGCCATTGAGGCATTTCTCAAATCATTTCATTAAGCAGTGTCGATCCAGAGAAACATCTTGATGATGTCACCATGGAGATGGATAATGGCATTGATAGAAAGAGAGAATCTGAGTCGTCTCACCACAGCATAACGAGAACCGGTGCAAAGAGTAAGACCATGACTGCGGTGAGACTGTAATTGGCTACAATGCTTTCAATAATGCTAGGCCGGTGATCTTGTAGACGATCGATGAAGGAATCTCCGGGTGCAAGGGGATGGGGTGGAATTCGAATATCTCGAATGGCCTGCTCGATATCTTCTTCTGTCATGTGATGGTGCACAATGACATAGCGAGCAGGGTTGTATAATCCGAGTGCAATCTCCTCAGATAGATTGCTTTTTTGGACTGTAAGGCGATGCTCGTCTGCGAGTTGCTTGGATGTGAATTTGTGTCGAGGTCTGAAGATGTGGATGTGGGGGAGAGGGCCAAGCTGGTAATAGCTTTGGATGATTTCCTTCGCAAATTCTGAGTACAGTGTGCGTGGATCGATGAATGATTTGAATGGTTCGAGAATGTCGTTGTCGATCATGATGCCATATGGGATTGGAGATGGTTGCTGGTCTTGGTTGATGATCGGGACATGCGGGACATGGGAAGTATAGCTTCTCACATCCCCATGCATCTTGTCGTGACTGTCTCGAGAGGGAACGAGGATGGATGCGATGACTTTGAATATCGTTCGACCGATGAATGATCTGGGAGGCACATCCTCATCTTTAGGGTGATGACTCGGGTTATCATCGCTATTATGACCTTCTGGTGACATGAATGTGCTTATGATAGAAATGCCTTTGATTCTCGAATCAGTCCCTGCTCTCACAGGACTCAAGATTTGAATCAATGAGATGGTTGCACGAGAAATGATGTCTCATGGTCATCACAACCAAATGTCTTTGAGAGTGGATGAGCTACAGGAAGACTTATCCACAGATGGAGACATCCCAGGTGATGCTAGATCTCATCAGAGATCAAAGACAAATCGATCCAAGTCTTGGGATTCGGTCAATACAAAGTTTAGAGCATCACAACACTTCATCTCCTGCCTTCCACTCATCTTAGCAATTCTAATGCATAGAGAATGGCAATTCCTTGGTCTTAGTCTCATAGAATAATCTTTCCCTAACACAGGGATTGTTCAATTTCGATCCACCTTCTCCTCAATCCATCGAAGCAAGACTTGTTGTTGCTTCAAGTTCAACTTGAGTAGAAGTAGAGGCAATGAATGTCTCTTCTAATCTACACCTCCTGATCACTTCCAATCACTCCATCAACCACTTTCTATCTCTTCATTCTCTTCCGAGATCTCGTCAGAGTGATAGTCCATCTCTTGGACAACTCTTCGTGTATGTCTGTGGAACAACAGATATCCATCTCATACCCCATCACTGCTGACGAGATGATGTCCCTCTTATCTTCTCCCATGCAACATTGTTATCTTTGTATTCTTGCTTCATTTCTTCTATCACTTCGATGATGTCTCCACATGATGGTCTCTTCGTTGGATCTCCATCCAAACACTGCTTGATGAGGTCTCTCAATCTCATCGGCACATCTTCTGTCACCGTCGGTCTCAAATTCGACTGTGCGACTTGGACAATGATCTGGAAGTCGAAGCGGATGTTCTCGAACTCTGCATATGGCTGTGCATACGCTCCTTTAATGCATCGGTTCACCGCCTCCCACACAACGATGCCGAATGAGAAGATATCTGACTTCGTCGTGAAGCTCTTCCCGTTATAGACTTCTGGGCAGCAATACGCCAATGTGCCACGCATCTCTTTCATCGTAGTTAGACGATTCGCTTGGTTATCAAACCGTGCTAGACCAAAGTCAGCGACCTTAACGACCCAGTCATGGGTCACCAGCAAGTTTAACGTCTTAAGATCACGGTGGATGATCACAGGGTCGTAGGTATGCAGGGCATTCAGTCCCATGATCGCGTGGCTGGTGAAGTGAAAGACCTGAGGCCATCCAATGTCCAATGAGTCATCCATCAATACATGATAGAGAGATCCACGTGCACAGTACTCCATGACCATACACAGCTTAGGATGGAAGCTACATCCAAAGAACATGACGATGTTGGCATGTCGAACAGAGCTAAGGATCTGAAACTCCTTCTTGAACTCCTCGATTTCTTTCGTCTCTGTCTTGTCTGTCAGGACTTTGATGGCAACAGACAGGCCATTGTAGATGCCTTTGTAGACGGCCCCTGATGTCCCAGATCCCAGCTTCTTGACATACTCCAGCTTGTCTTCGAGGATCCATGTCCCTGCCTCCTTGCTCATCCCTCTTGTTTGTGTCACCTCCCATCTCCGAGACCTTCATCTTCTTGAGGTCATCAGCCAACTCAGTGATCCCCTCCTCGGATAGCATGGCACTATGCCTGGAGATGCCATCGACACCGAGATCAAAGTCTTTCTCCTTGAGCTTTCTCACTGAGGTTCTAAACGTGGCCTGGTCACCTTTTCTCATGCACATCTTGGCCAGCATCTCTGCCGTGACATCGACGAGCATGGTCTTGAAGATTTGATTCTTAAGGAACACTGCTTTGTACTTTGCGAGGTTGTTCGACTCGAGCCATTCGAAGAGCTGCTGCGCTTTCTCTAAATGCTTGGCGATGCTTTTGAACTTGTACTGAACGGCGAGTTCGTAGGGTGTCTTCCCTTCAAGTCCTTTCATCTGGAGATTGGGACATGCTTGGAGGATTAAATTGACCAAGTCTCCACGACCCATCCGCACAGCATAGTGAAGAATGCCTTCTCCACGGACATTCACCACGTCGACATTGGCTTTAGCCTCGATCAGGGCTTCAAGCAACAATCCACGGATTGCTTCATTGAAGATGGCTTTGAAGATGGGTGTCTCCCCGAACTCATTGCGCTGGTTGACATTGGCACCGCGTTTGATGAAGTATTTGAATCCATTCATGTAGTCAGGGGATTGCCAGGCCTTACAGAAATAGTGCAGTGGGGTGTTGAGGTCTGTGTTCATGATGTCGACATGAATGCCTGTGTACCTAAGCAGGATGAGAACGATGCGTTCATCCTTTTGTTTGCATTCTATGCATGCAACGTGGAGCGGGCTATTCCCAGCAGATCCGACCTCGATGACATTAACATCTTCTTGCTTGGCAGTTCTGAGGAAGGCATTGAGACCGCTGTAATCGTTGTGCTTAATAAAGTCGAAGAGCTGAGGGTCGACTTTGCGCCTCTTGATCTTTTTGAAGCGTTTGAGTTGTTTGGCCTCGATGGCATAAACAAGTCGGATGAAGACTTTGCCTTGAATTGCAGATGCGGGTGTATACGAAGATGGTATATGCTTGTTCACTATGAGCGGGTACCAAGACTCTCTATAGAGAGGATTCTCGTTTGTGACGACATCGAGGAGAGATGCTTTGATCTTGATCTTCGAATAGGCGATATCAACCGGGTTTTTCTTATGACGCATTAAACAGATGACGACTTGAAAGGTCCCCTTTGGGACATCGTACTCGAATGATTCATTCCATCTCGGGTTCATGGTCTTCCTGTATTTGGTCCTTCTCGTTCGCCGTCGAACGGAAATGGAGATGCTGTGATCCGAAGTGCTGACGCACAGATCTCTTCCTTCAATAACTGAAACCATCAACCACCCTCCTCCTTCAATCTTGCTACTCCGAATATCTCCCTGTCTATCCATCGACAATGTCATCTCTCTGAAACCCAGGACAGAAATGGTGGAGACTCTGTCCCTTCTTTTGAATCACTATGCAGTTGACTCGATGCACAACCACCCCAAGCAACGATTGTCACCCTTTTCGTTTTTGGAGTTCATTCCCCCCACCCATTTCTGTGAATGGAAGATGCGGTAGATGATTCCATTTTGTTTTCATTCTTGCTGCTTTGTGACTGGTGGTTGTGGGACCTGCTCTCATATTGTTTGACGTTGATATCATTTGTCTATGTCATCCTCACTTCACATGATGGTCTGTGTTTGGTGTCACCTTTCCATGCCATTCTCCTTCACCTTGATTGCTCTTGATATAATGGTTAGGATCTTAATATGCATTCGGTTGCTGTGTTGGTTGCTGTGAATACTGACTTCGATTTTGGAGTGATGGGTGTTCATAATTGGATTGACTCGTGGTATAAGAACGACGTTGATATGGTTCGTGGTATCTCGACCTAATTTGAGATGATGAATAGTATGATCCACATGGATGACTACCAGGTCTACGATATCTTAAACGCTGTGATCGTGATCGCCTATTATTAAATCGAGATGTCCTTTCCATCTCCGTTAACCATGAAGGGATGGTCTTGTCTGAGTCTTTTAACACATTGATTAGATCACTTGCAAGACCAGCATCATTATATGTGAATAGTGATATCGCGTTACCACTGTTACCAGCACGACCGGTTCTACCTATCCGGTGAATATATGAATCGATATTGCCTGGTAGGTCATAGTTAATGACTTGATGAATGTTGGGCAAATCTAAACCACGACTCGCAACATCCGTTGCACAGAGCACATGGCACCGCCCTTCACGAAAATGTCGGAGGGATCGCTCTCGTTGGTGCTGGTTTAAGTCTCCATGGATCGAGACAGAAGAAATGCCGTGTCTGTCGGTAAGCTCTCTCGATAGATCGGAGCAGTCCCGCTTCCTTTCCACAAAGACTAAAGACAGGCCGTTGCTCTTCCTGAGAACATCCAGCAAGGCATCAAACTTCCGCATCCGACCATCAATCAGAATGAGCATCTGGTCGATGAACTTGTTGGTGCTCCCAATGATGCCCACCTTCAGAAAGTAGTAGCCACGCATGAAATCACGTGCCAGACTCTGGATCTCTTTTGGGAAAGTCGCAGAGAACATGAGTGTCTGTCTGTGTTGAGGATCTGGCATCTTGAACATTGTGCAGATGCATCTGATTTCACGTTCAAAGCCTATTTCGAGCATGCGATCGGCTTCATCGAACACGAGGTGTTGCACGCATTCCAATGTCACACGATTTCGCTCTAGCAGATCGACCAATCGACCAGGGGTTGCGATCAAGACATCACAACCAAAATTCAACAACCTGAGTTGCTCATTGATCGATGAACCACCGTAGACGCATACAGAGGAGAGATTAGATCGATATGTGAACTTCATCGATTCTTTATGAATTTGGATAGCGAGCTCACGGGTCGGACTCAAAACTAAGCATCCAGGGGTTGCTCTGTTTCTGCAATGACTTGCTCTACCTGTTGAACGGTCAGGAACTTTAAGCAGTGCGTTAATCAATGGGATAAGAAAGGCAGCTGTCTTCCCACTCCCCGTTTGAGCACATGCCATTAAGTCGTGGTGTTCGAGTATAATGGGGATGCCATATTTCTGTACAGGGGTGGGTTTAGAATAACCAGCTAATTTGATAGCGTTTGTTAGGACGGGGTGAATCGAGAGGTCTTGAAAAGTTGTGATGTGTGGTGGTGTCTTTTCAGAAGTGGTTGGTGTATCAACACTTACAGGGATGTTGGAGTAGTCGTCGAAGTTGATACCAGTTTGGACGCTGTTCGTTTTCTAAGGAGAAGGAGAATTGAGATAAGAGCAGAAGAGTTAGTCTGGATGTCGTTTCGAGAGGGACATCAACATGACGTTGAACGAAGAGGGAGTTGTATTGATTTCGGAGATAGGAACGGGAAGAGAGGAAATAACTAAGAGGACTCGAGATCATTCACCCTTTGTCCATCGAATGTCTTTCCACTCAATAGTCAGTCCATGATTAAAGCATGCAACGATGAAAGACAACGATTGTGTGCTTTAAAGAAACGAGGGTCCTATTGTCCAGCTGATTAAATCGCCGGTGTGGGATGTTTCCCTTTTCGAATAGGAGTAGAGAGAATGGAATGAATGTACTTACATCAAATAGTCTCTGCTCTTCGATGGAATCTCTCGGAGTGAGTTGGTCCTGACCTAATGTTTGTATCTTCCGAATGTATTGTCGATAGGAGCTATATCGCTTGTCTCTAAAGGATCGATTGCTCATCCTGGCACTGCGATGTGTGGGATATCCAGATGGAGGTGGAAGACTATACCGACCAATGGATTGGTGGTGGTAATCGTTAGAGGGCATCCTTTGGGTGACCATGCCATATCCAGGATAATTAAGAGAAGGGTTGTTGGTAGAATGGATTGCATTGTAGAGTTGTGGATCATAACTGGAGTGAAGGGGATGGAGACCTCCAGAGACCATGCCTCCATGTTGATTATAAGAATTTTGTAATGTTTGGGGTGGATAGTATCCAGTTGGATTTGGATAAGCGCTGAGATGATTTGAATAGGAATGGTTTGGTAGATTTGATTGTGGATGGATCTGTGGCTGTAGTTGTGACTGTGATTGTAGAGAAGGATCTCCAGGTCGGGACACCTCCAGCTTCGCTTTTTGAGTTTTGTTCCCCTTCGACTCTCAGCGAAGCCTTCGAAGAAAGGCGAAGAGCTAAGCAATGGAAAGCAGGCCAAGTGGAAGGGGATGCAGACACCGTTGTTCAGAAAAGTTAGAATGAGCAATGAGCGTGACTCGAGCTTGATCATCTTCTTTATCTTCATTGTGGTATCGATGGCTTTGTACTCAATGATAGGACCGAGTATGATCACCTCTCTCACCTGCTTCTTGATTGGAGCCATCGGTTCCCCCACCTTCATCTTCATTTCTGCAGACTGCGTCTTGAGGGGATATCTTGGCAAATCCATTGACGAGTATAATCACCAGATGAGACTCATCCAAAGACAAATCCAAGATCCTCATTTCATTCCTGGGATTGAATATGCCTCTCCGTGCCATACACATCCAATCCTAGGTCATAGACATCATGCACTACACAACTACAATGGTCATGGCTCAAACCATCTCCACAAGATTTCATCACAAATCCAATGCCCATCCACTCCTCTCCATCGAATCAAAGGACATCAAATTGCTGAACATGACAAACAACGCAATGCTCTCATATCTGGTCTATACTCGATCATCTTCTACGATCTTATGAAGCGCAGACGTTATAGATGCACCATACGCGGTCAAACTCTATTCTTCACTCGTGTTCATTCGAGTCCCTCCCAACACACAAAAGAGAAAGCGCTCTATCTCCCCGAGGTCAAACTCTCTCTCTTTAAACGAGATAAATCCTCCGTGATCAAAATGACTCGACAGCTGCAGCACCTTCCTGTTCTCGATGAATATCTCGCCATCGGCATTATCTATCCTAGCGAAGAGGATGCCATCAGATGGATCAAAGTCATCAACATGTGCAAAGCATTGCTACCTAATCAAAAACTCAACATAAACCTTTAGGAGCCCGAGATATTCATCGGAAGAGAGACTTGCGTTTGGTTCAATGCGTTGTTTGGTCGATTCTTCGAGAATTGGAGGTATTCGACTCGTGTGCTAAACTATGTCGCGAATAAGATCGTTAAGGTGATCAATGCCAAAATAGAGAAGCGCAAGCTCTCATCCAAGCTAACCAATATCAAGCTCGTCGGTCTAGATCTGGGGCAACAGCCATTTAGAATCAAATCTGCTACACTATTTCCAGTCCGATCGTCTTCTAAGCGATCACTGTCGTGTAAGCTTAAAGTTGTTTATGGAGGTGGTCTCACAACGTGTATCTCTTGCGATGTCATCATTTCCTTCGCAGATCGCATTATCACGACAATCCCTGTCACGGTCATTATCTTGTTTCAATCATTGAATGGTCTACTCCATTTAAGCTGCGACTCTTTCCCAAGCGACAAGTACACTCTGTTCTTCTATGATGATCCCAATCTTCGATTTCTGATCGACATCGAATTTGGAAAGCAGACGAGGCATCACAGTGAACAAAAATTGGAAGAGATGGCTCAATGTCGTGACAAGAAATCATCTCCAATCAACGACAAATCTATGTCCTACTTTCGGTATATCCCCTTCATCAAAGAATTGGTCTCATCTCGGATTAAGACTGCATTTGCGAAGCACTTCATTATGCCAAATCAGAGCATATTCAAGATCCCCCTTTTGAAGAAAACACATCTAAGGCACAACTCAAACGATCTATCCTTCAATACTAAGTCCAATCTAGGTGATATGAATAATCTGTCAGTCCATCCGAGGCTGATTCATAAACCTATCCAAGAAAGGTCATATCAGCATCCACATCCCTTCTTTCCAAACGATGGCCCTGCCAACATTAATCGATCAGATCAACATAGTGAGCACACAGAAAGTAGTGCTATGAGAAATGATTCGATATCGCCTAACATGGCTGTTCATGATCGAGGGAGACCATATCGACACACGAGATCTACTTATTCTACATCTAACATTTCTAAACTCGATACTAGAACGAGACATAAGTCCGATGGGGATTGTTATCCAAACTCTAAGTCAAGAGATAGAATATCGATTATAGATTCCAATCACGAAGATGTTAAGAATCAACAGCGTCTCTATCCTAGGATCTATAAGCTATCAGTTGATAATGTCAGTCATCCACAACCCATTAGAAGTGATCAAAAAATAGAAAAGAAGAAACATAGGAGTGACCGACACAAGCCATCACTCCTTAAACGAATCAAGACGAAATTGAAATCTCAGTATTAGCATGATGGGATCTTCACACTCCAAAATGATAATGAAGGACTGTTTGGATTTCTTAGTGTATTTATATTGCATGTGGAGTACAATTGGCATTTATAGAAACATCATTCCACTAACAGTATGCATTGATATCCAGGTGCAACTCCTTGCCTGTTCTGGCTGTTGGACATTCTTCGACGACTTTTCTGTTTGATTGAAAATCCAGGAGATCGAAATCAGTCGGAACGAATTGATG
>CAXHTE010000009.1:0-28788 GCA_964019415.1 Ianthella basta
TGTTCCACCTTAGCTACCACTCACCTCGGCGCAGGTGGGTACATCCTCAGTGACTCATTCAAGACCATGTCCAGGTACTCAATGTCCTGAGAAGCCTCATACAGAGTGCTCTCCTGCATCACATCAGGAGGATGTGTTGAGAGGGTGCAGTATACACTGCACATCATGTCATGTTACATGTAACTTAGCCATGCACCATGCTCTCCAACTCACTGGACTGTCTTCAAAGTACTCCTCAATCTCCCTCGACAGCTTCTCCTGTACCTCAGGGTGGAGTGCAAGGAGGTAGGAAGTGTACGACAGAGCATTGCTGGTGGTTTCATAGCCGGCAAGGAGGAAGGTAACCGACTGTGCCACTATTTCACGGTCTGTGAGTCCCTTTGAGCTCCCGTCAGTCTCCTCTTTGTGGGCTTCTAGCATCAGCTGAAGGAGATCTTTGTGCTACAGGGAGGTCATGTGACAGTCATGTGACATCAGTAGACACATGTGAGTCACTTCTACCTGATTACTGCGCTGAGAATCAAGAATGAAGTCCCTGAGTTGGTGCTACGGTGGGCTACTTGACTCACATGCCCACTGCCTCCCTCCAGCCTCCTCTGCTCGACGAGCCTGGTTGCAGCTTCCTCAAGGTAGCGCCATGCTTGAGCTGGCTTGCTGTTGCGGATAATGAATGCAAGGATAGGCTCCAACCATGGAAAGACAGCTGCAGAGGTGGAGTGCATCATTGACACACTACCCAGACGTTTGTGACAACATGTGACAAAGACATGAGTGGTAACGAGTCAGTGAGTGCAATTGCAGCTGCTGGGACTTGCAACCAATCAATATCTAGGATGTTTTGATTGGAGGATATTCCTCAGCTGGTAAAAAGAACTGAGACAAAGACTTTGCTTAGGTTTGTTCGCAGCTCTATACATTTGATCAGTGAGCACTATGACCCCTTCCAGACTCAGTCTTAGCGTCCAATTAACTGTCCCACAGCAATAAGTCTTTGATCAAACTGGCACTGGACAGCTACGAAGCTACATCTGTGCTGCACGTAAGGTGAGAGGCAAGCCAGGTGGCACGTGGCAACATGTAACTCACACAGCCACTTCACCAGCCCTGCACTGTCCCTTGCGTTCACAAATATGGCATCAGCTGCGTCTGTGAGCTTGTCCCTCTCCTCTGTACTTTGAATGTCCTTATGCCGACCAAAGGCACTTGCAAGGATCACCTCCATGGTGTACCTGCCGAAGTATTCAAACACATTCACACTCTTCCCACTGTCAGCTGCCTTCTCAAACTTGAGGAGCAGTCTTGAAACACTGTCTGCAATCAGAGGCTCCATCTGGGAAGAGAGAGCCACTCAGAGGTGTGATACATGTATCAGAGAGACAGATGTGGTCTTCCCTTCATGCCCTGTGCCAACGACCCTCACCAGTTTCATCTTGTGAGCACTGAAAGTTGGAGTGAGTGTCTGCCTTGCTCTCCTCCAGTAGTCATCTCTTGCTTGGAGAAGGCCTTGGACATCATTTGTGCCTGCTGCTCTGCGCAGCAATGCTGGAGCACCCTACAAGAGATAAGTATGAATGGAGAAGAATGTTGAAAAATACAAGAGAAACACAAAAAAGATGAAAGATGATAAACACCAGACGATCTCACACTATTACTAAACACATAATATTATACTCTCAGCTGATTTGTGCTTGCATCCATCACTCTAATGCGGACACATCTGCCGATAAAGTAACCCTCACCTGTCGGTTGGTGAGGCTACTGAATTGCTTCACAAAGACTTCCTTCAACATGTCCAAGTCTGAGATTATCACAATAGGCTTATATCCAATGTACACCCTGGAGTCATGGCAGGTGAAGTGTACAAACACATCCTGTAACTACGTAACTAACCTGTAGCATAACACTTGTAGCACACGCTGACACTGGACAGAGTACTCACCCAACAACAGCACCATACTTGCTTGCCAGTTCAGTCTGGCGCTTCAATGACCCCTACATGATGTTGGCAAAGGAGATAACTGCTGAGCAAAAAGGCGCGTTCTGTACCAAACAGATAGACAACATACCAACTTCACTATTTGACTCGTGTTGCCATCAAAAACCCTGGGAGGTGGGCCGGGGATGTTGAGCCTCTTGAAGTACTGGTATGGGCTGTACACATAACTGGAGAAGGGAGAGGGAGAGAGAGTACCTGAGTAACGACAGGGGATGCGAGTACAACATTCATGCCTCAGTGACAGTGTGATGTCCACGTAGTGCTACCTGCATACATGTATGCATGTTTATTGTCATGAAATGACTCTGATAAAACACACACATTCACTAACCATTATTGTTGGCTATACACTCTAACTCAGTCACTGGTTTCCCCCAGTCCACCTTCACCTTACGCATATAGCTATGTGTCTGGATTGCCTAGCAGTGAAAATGGCTACTTTACACGAGGGGTCCGACACGCGAGAAATCTCGTACGCCGTCTCAGAAATCCAGCCCGAAATCCAGAAATCCAGCCCGAAATCCAGAAATCCATGCGAAATCCAGAAATCCATGCGAAATCCAGAAATCCATGTGAAATCCACGGAAATCCAGAAATCCGTTTGAAATCCAAGGTGAAATCCAGAAATCCGAACTGAAATCTAGAAATCTCAATTGAAATCCAACCATAATTATATGCCATGCTAGGAAAAATGGCGGCCTAGGTAGTGTGCTAGCCCTCTGGCAAACAGATTAAGATGTAGGAATTATAGCGCTAGCGCGAGATTGTTGTGTACTAACGTTAACGTTAACGCCAATGAATCGGTAGGTGCGACCTCGCGTGCTTCAATTCCGTCGCTACACGGTCGCTAGGTAGCTACCGCGTTCCAGCTGCAAGATCTTTGCCGCGTTCCAGCTGCAAGATCTTTGCCGTGTTTCAGCTGCACGATCTTTGCATGCCGCGTTGCAGCTGCAAGATCGTAGACAAGTGAGATCGAGAGTGTATGCTCCATCGGCTCCATATCAGCAAGGCTTATACAGTCAGCGTATATTTCAAGGTAAGATTTTATTTCTTGCTAGTTATATACGTATTTAGCTAGTAATTCATGCAATTTATCATGCATTGCATTTCAAATTACAAAAATAATGCACAAGTACAATAAAGAGCAACAGCTAGCACTGGAGTATAATTTGCATACAGTAGACATTAAATGCATGCAAGTTTCAGTTGCAAGAAAAAATGAGTCAGTTACAATGAATGTACACATGTTTGCAGCATGGAGCCTGGTAGAAAGGAAGAAGATACAGAAACATACGAATCTCGTACAACAGCAGCCATTTGCATAATGCAAAGAAAGCTTCCTGGGTATGTTGTCGAAACCTTTATAGCTGCAGGGTATGACACACTTGAAGCAATAGCAAATATGAACATCAGCAATGAGGCAGGAAATTCCTTGCAGCTTATTGAGGAATACATCAATAGCACACACCCAAATGACCCCAAATTTATGCGATCTAATGTGACTGCTAGCATGTTCAGGTTTCCTCCTGGCCATCGCCAAACTATCGAATCCTTTGTAAAGGAAATAAAACAGCTTGAGGATGAAAAAACAAGACGGGCCAGAAAGAGGGCTACTGAGGCTACCACTGGGCCTAAAGCAAAACTCCACAAGGAGACGCCCACCTACAGCGGAGATTCAACTAGCTCAGTAGATGCTGCTCCTAGTACTCATGCTAGCACTTTAGCTTACATCCGGCAGCAACTAGTGAAGTGGCAACGGTCGCAGAAGGACAGCAGGCTAAATGCACTAAAGGAGTATGAACAGTATGAGGTACAAGTTCAAGCCAATGAAGTAGATAATATGTTTGCTACAAGTGTGCTTTGCAAGGTGTGCAATAGAAGCTATGCCCTTGGCCAGAAGGCAGGCAGAGTTATGATTTCAAATTGGACAAAGCACATAAGCAAATGCATTGAGACATCTAAATGTCATAGGGGAGTTACAAGAACTATTCGTGACTACTTGCATGCAAGTGAGGCACAAACCTGCTCACTCTCTTCTAAAGCTAACGCGACTGCATCAGCCACTACGCCATCTTCCCATCCCTCTCCTCCATTAGTGCAAGAGTCAAACTTGGTTCTGGAGGACGAACAGCATTTTCGGCTTTCCCCTCCCACATAAAGGGAGGGGGATCAACTTTCCATTTTAACTGCACATCATCCAATGTAGCTTCTTCCATACAACACAAAAGTATTCCTCACTTTTCATTGTCACCACATGCATTAAGTAGCAATCTAGATCTTAGTCTGCCTCTCTCTTGCACACCCACTGCTGGTGCTGCCATTCCTGTTGAACCCATTGGGGGATCCTGCTCAAGCCTCCCACTCCTGCCTGCTGTTCCTATAGATGATCTCGCTAGTTCCTCTGGACAGTCTGGGAGCCTAATCCCCCTCTCTCGCACACCCACTGCTGGTGCTACCATTCCTGTTGAACCCATTGGGGGATCCTGCTCAAGCCTCCCACTCCTGCCTGCTGTTCCTACAGATGGTCTGGCTAGTTCCTCTGGACAGTCTGGGAGCCTAATCCCCCTCTCTCGCACACCCACTGCTGGTGCTGCCATCCCTGTTGAACCCATTGGGGGATCCTGCTCAAGCCTCCCACTCCTGCATGCTGTTCCTACAGATGATCTTGCTAGTTCCTCTGGACAGTCTGGGAGCCTAATCCCCCTCTCTCGCACACCCATTGCTGGTGCTGCCATTCCTGTTGAACCCATTGGGGGATCCTGCTCAAGCCTCCCACTCCTGCCTGCTGTTCCTACAGATGATCTCGCTAGTTCCTCTGGACAGTCTGGGAGCCTAAGCCCCCTCTCTCGCACACCCACTGCTGGTGCTGCCATTCCTGTTGAACCCATTGGGGGATCCTGCTCAAGCCTCCCACTCCTGCCTGCTGTTCCTACAGATGATCTCGCTAGTTCCTCTGGACAGTCTGGGAGCATGAGCCCCCTCTCTCGCACACCTACTGCTGGTGCTGCCATTCCTGTTGAACCCATTGGGGGATTCTGCTCAAGCCTCCCACTCCTGCCTGCTGTTCCTACAGATGGTCTCGCTAGTTCCTCTGGACAGTCTGGGAGCCTAATCCCCCTCTCTCGCACACCCATTGCTGGTGCTGCCATTCCTGTTGAACCCTTTGGGGGATCCTGCTCAAGCCTCCCACTCCTGCCTGCTGTTCCTACAGATGATCTCGCTAGTTCCTCTGGACAGTCTGGGAGCCTAATCCCCCTCTCTCGCACACCCATTGCTGGTACTGCCATTTCTGTTGAACCCATTGGGGGATCCTGCTCAAGCCTCCCACTCCTGCCTGCTGTTCCTACAGATGATCTCGCTAGTTCCTCTGGACAGTCTGGGAGCCTAAGCCCCCTCTCACGCACACCCACTGCTGGTGCTGCCATTCCTGTTGAACCCATTGGGGGATCCTGCTCAAGCCTCCCACTCCTGCCTGCTGTTCCTACAGATGGTCTCGCTAGTTCCTCTGGACAGTCTGGGAGCCTAATCCCCCTCTCTCGCACACCCATTGCTGGTGCTGCCATTCCTGTTGAACCCATTGGAGGATCCTGCTCAAGCCTCCCACTCCTGCCTGCTGTTCCTACAGATGATCTCACTAGTTCCTCTGGACAGTCTGGGAGCATAAGCCCCCTCTCTCGCACACCCACTGCTGGTGCTGCCATTCCTGTTGAACCCATTGGGGGATCCTGCTCAAGCCTCCCACTCCTGCCTGCTGTTCCTACAGATGGTCTCGCTAGTTCCTCTGGACAGTCTGGGAGCATAAGCCCCCTCTCTCGCACACCCACTGCTGGTGCTACCATTCCTGTTGAACCCATTGGGGGATCCTGCTCAAGCCTCCCACTCCTGCCTGCTGTTCCTACAGATGGTCTTGCTAGTTACTCTGGACAGTCTGGGAGCCTAATCCCCCTCTCTCACACACCCACTGCTGGTGCTGCCATTCCTGTTGAACCCATTGGGGGATCCTGCTCAAGCCTCCCACTCCTGCCTGCTGTTCCTACAGATGGTCTCGCTAGTTCCTCTGGACAGTCTGGGAGCCTAAGCCCCCTCTCTCACACACCCACTGCTGGTGCTGCCATTCCTGTTGAACCCATTGGGGGATCCTGCTCAAGCCTCCCACTCCTGCCTGCTGTTCCTACAGATGGTCTCGCTAGTTCCTCTGGACAGTCTGGGAGCCTAATCCCCCTCTCTCACACACCCACTGCTGGTGCTGCCATTCCTGTTGAACCCATTGGGGGATCCTGCTCAAGCCTCCCACTCTTGCCTGCTGTTCCTACAGATGATCTCGCTAGTTCCTCTGGACAGTCTGGGAGCCTAAGCCCCCTCTCTCGCACACCCACTGCTGGAGGACCTGGTGGGGAAATACTTCATCACACTTGTGCACCCACACATTGTGTTGGTGCTGGACCTGTTGGAGGTGTGCATCCTTATAATGCTCCCCAAGTTGTAGAACAGCATTCTAGTGTGAGAGCTCACACTGACTGGTCACGGACAACAAGGCGACGTTCAGCATTACTGAAGTCTGCGTCTGTTCCCAACCAACAAAAGATTACCTCCTTTATTCCGATTGTTGACAGGATGGCCAAGTTGATACAGGAGACCCCTGAAATCAAGGGAATTATGAAAGCTGTTGCACAAGATGATGGGATGGAGCAGGATGTGAGACCTGTGAGCCCCTTACTGAAGCAACTATTGCTAAATGCTGAGAAGAATGCCCAGAAGTTTCCACACCAAAGGCGGCATGAAGAAGTTCTAAAGAAATTTGCAACATCCCTCTTCATCTTTTCTGGTCCTCTGGCATATGAGTTTCTTCACCAAAACCTACCCGAAGCACTTCCTTCATTGCGTACTGTGCAACGAATTGTATCCAGTGAGTATCGGCCACTTCATGAAGGTGAATTCAGATTTGATGAGCTACTAGCACATTTGACTTCCTATAAGGCCCCTAAAGTTGTTGCTATAGGAGAAGATGCAACACGTGTCATTTCTCGAGTAGAATATGACAACGAGACAGACAGACTGGTAGGGTTTGTATTACCATGTGATGAGAAAGGATTGCCCCTTAGTGATGCCTTTATTGCAGTTTCCTTTGAATCAATGGAAGAGAATTTCCGAGTTGCTGATGTGGCCAAGTACGCATTTGTATACATGGCACAGCCCCTCTGCAAAGGTGTCCCAGCTTTTTGTTTGGCTTGTATGGGTACGAACAACAAGTTCACAGCTGACCTAGTTTTGAAGCGATGGTTATACTTGTTCTCAGAATGCAAGAAACGAGGCATCACAGTTGCCAGCTTTGGAGCTGATGGGGATTCCCGTGAACTGAAGGCCATGCAAGTGTCTGCACAACTTCTCTTCAAATCCCCAACTCCACAATCGTTCATTACACCATCTAGTAGTTTACAAAAACTACCAATTCCATCAGATTGGCTATCTTGGTTTGCTGTAAGAAAGCCAACTGCTGTTGCTTACGTACAAGACATAGTACATGTAGCTGTGAAGCTGAAGTCCAGGCTAGTTAAACCCTCCATTGTCCTACCACTTGGTAAGTATCTGGCAGGTGTCCATCACCTCCGCCTTGTGCAGTGTACCTTTGGCAAGGACCAGCATGGCCTGAGGGAGAGAGACATTGATCACAAAGATAAACAAAACTATGATGCTGTGATGCGTATGACTAGCAAGGCTTGCATGGAACTACTGTCTCAGATCCCTGATGCCAAGGGTACACATGCCTTCTTGGAAGTCATCCGAAGTGTAATTGACAGTTTCCTTGACAAGGAGCTTGATGCACCAACCAGAGTGGAGAAAGCATGGTATGCAGTCTTCTTCATGCGATATTGGCGTCAATGGTTACTGGGCAACCCTCACTACACCCTTGGGAACAACTTCATTACTCTCAATGCATACATATGCATTGAACTGAATGCACATTCCTTAATCACATTTCTCATGACTGTACGTGATTTACTGCAATCTGAAAACCAATGTTTTGTTCCATGGGTGTTGGGATCACAGTCGTGTGAGAAGATCTTCCGAGCTGCCCGTAGCATGAGCAGCACCTTCTCTACTGTGATCAACTTTGCCATGCTTGGTGTGCTGAGAAGATTGCATCGACTGCATATTCAGCTGTGCTTGCAAACTGAGTCTCAAGAGACCAGCATCAAGTACCCAAGAACAGAAGCCCACAAAAGCAAAGATGGACACCAGAAAGCTAGTAGATGCAATGTCCATTCAGTAACTAATGAACAGATTGTCGAGGCTGTCATGAAAGGAAGGAAAAAGGCACAAGAAAAGATTGAAGCACTGGGGATGGCTGAACTTCTTCAAAAGAAGAAAAACTGGGATAATCCACCTATTCCAGCCTATGTACAAGAGGAAGTATGTGATGAGGACGATTGTGAGGAAGAAGAGCTTGCTGGTGATGATCATGGTCATGATGATGAAGCCCACCCATCACACGACCCTACTGAAGTTGCCTCAGCCATCTCTCAGCTAAGCAGCAACGGTGTAATTGAAAATGATCTGACAGCACGACTTATGGCATTGCACAGATCGTCCTTCCAAAGGATTACAGGGCCCACATTACCAATGTTTGAGATAGATGATGGGTCTTCTAAGGGGAAAATGAGCAAGAGGAAGCACTCTCCCTATGTTGCAGTGCAGCACGCTGGCAAGACTCTGTTCATTAATAAGACCACGGCTGTGTGGCTATTACAAGAAGGAGAAAGAGTATCTTCTGATCGCCTCTTCCGTGTACGAAGCAGACAACCATTTACCAGCAATTGTCAAACTGTCCCAGGTACAGTAACTCCAACAGGCACAACACCTTTTGTTTGCCAAACAATTCAAGTAGGCAACATATGTGTGTTCAAGGACACAGTGGGAAAGTGGAAGATAGGAACAATTCTGCAGTTTTCCAACTTTCAGGAGAAAACTAAGAAGTCACAGCAGTACTCAGGAAGGAATGTCAACCTCTCTGGAAACGTTGACAAGATAGGTGTTCTCTGCTCCTGGTGGATGCCCTCCTCATCTGAACCAATTGATCAGGTAACTGCCATGCAAGGTCCTTCTGCCGAATCAGTACCAATAAATAAGTATACTTTGGCTCAATATGAGGGGTTACATTCCTATTGTCCCTTAACATCATATGTTTGCACTCTACCACATGCTTGCTTTGAGTTGATCGAAGGAAACCAAACTCAAAAGAGCATCCTTGCAAGCAATCAATCTTCACTCAGCCTTGCCACCGCCCAGCATCTGACCCTCAAAGCAAGCTCAGTGTCATACATTGAAGAACTGCTGCAGAACAAAGCTGATACAGTAGTGATCACAATTGATGATGATGATAACTGTGATGTGAATAGTAAAAAACCTTCTCGAGTTCAATGGGTGAGTCAAGGCAGCATTGTTTTATATGCAAAGGATCGCCAAGACATCCTAAGTGGGAAGGAGCTTAACGACTTGCACGTAACTGCTTTCCAGTACCTTTTGAAGAAACAATTTCAGAGTGTTGGTGGATTGCAGAATACACTCCTACAACAACAGTCGCCACTCCAAGCCCAAGAAGCAGGCCAGATGATGCTACAGGTCATCCATGTTCGTAAGTCACACTGGGCTGCACTTCAAATATCTGGTAGTGATATCTCAGTTTACGATTCATTATATACCTCCATCAGTAAGGATACATTTGAAGTCATAGCCCAGCTTGTGCGTTGTAAGGATAAGACCATCTCTGTTAATGTTATGAATGTTGCCAAGCAGAGTGGTAGTACTGACTGTGCTTTGTTTGCACTGGCTAGTGTCACTTGTCTTGCTTTGGGTATTGATCCAGTAACAGTTGTGTACGACCAGCAACAGCTCCGAGCACATTTTGTCAGCACTCTTGAGAGTGGACATGTAACAGCATATCCTGTACTGAAGAAACGAAGACCAGCCGCCAGAGTGCACAAAGTTGAGACCTGTACAGTGTACTGCTATTGTCGGATGCCAGATGACGGAGACATGATGGTGTGCTGTGACAAGTGTGACGGTTGGTTTCATTTCAAATGCCTCAAGATTCGGCCATCAGACTCCACCACTTGGTTCTGTGACAAATGTGCAGTCACGTAATTTGGTGTCTTGGGACTATACTGCATGAATATAATATAGGCAGTTTACTTAGCCAAGTATGCATACATATCATACGTACACTGAACTTGCCAGGCACATCTTGGTCATGCATGGAACCTGGGTGGGTACACCTGAGTTGGAGTTATGCATCAATGTACTAGCCATTTGCCATAATGTTGCATGTTTCTATCTCAGTGCATGAGTATGAAATTGAATCTCTGCGGGGAAATGCCACATGCATGCACGGAACAGCAATTCCACAGGAACGAGGTGGTGATATAATAAAAATGCATGGGCTGATTGGCGAACGTCGAGTAATCTACCAGACCCCCTTCCTGCCGCGTGATAATGTCATCGACAAAATGACAGCAGGTAAGGGGGGCTCAGCTATGTGTATGATGCATATGAATCACCTGTAGTATATAGTATTTGATTTGCAATGTGTGAAAAAGCATGCTTGTACCACAACATGTGCAGCCATTCATGACCTAACCCCAAATTGAGCAAATGTCCTAGCACTGCCACAGTGACGCAAAGGTAGCTAGCTATATATATGCTATTAGAAACACCTAATAGTATCTTGACCTAGCTTAGCTAACTAGTGTGAACATTCACTACCTTCACATTACCAACACTGCAAACCGAGCTGCAAACTACTTATCTCAGCTTTGCCTCAGTCTGACAGTGTCCCAGTAACACACCAGTGGTTGTGGCTCGGTAGTTGTCACCAGTTGTCCCACACAGTCACATTAGGTACCTGGAGACGTGACATGGCGGCTACGATTGAGAACTCGGCCTGCATACATGGGAAGTGATGGTTGAGGTCGGATACGTAATTTGGCAGGTATATTTCGATATATATTATAATAAATTATATATATACGTAACATATATATATGTGACACTGTGTGGACCCTTGTGTTAACTGTGTGTGGATGATTGTGTTGTGTACACGTGTATCTGTAATTTAAAAAGTTATGTATCCACACCTGATTAGAACTCTGTGATCATCCGGTTGTTGTTGCACCTTAGTCAGTCACGATCAGAGACCCTGTAGTGCTCACAGGTTTGGTTCACCTTGTTGCTTCATTGATTGTTGACTTGTGCCCGCGAAGTGTTCGTTGCATGCCCGTCCGTTTTCCAGCCCTAACGAGTTGTACAGCGTTCTACAATTGGCGTAGTCGGCAGGATTTTTGGAGGAATGGCGGGGAAACCAGTTGTCCTTCCTGACGCGTATGCAGGCGATGGGAACTGGGATGAGTGGCTCGACCACTTCGGTAACGTCGCGGCGGTGAACAAGTGGACCCCTGAACAGAAGCTACTGTGGCTGAAGGTCCGCCTGACAGGACGGGCCCAACGGGCATTTAAGCAGCTGTCCGAGGCAGCGCAGGGAGACTACGAGGAGGCTGTCAAGGCACTGCGCGAACGCTTTGAACCAGAGAGCAAGCGTGCCTTGTACGTGGCGGAGTTTCACACGCGCGCGAAGAGCAAGTCTGAGGGATGGGCCGATTTTGGCGAGGAACTCAGAGTGTTAGCTGATCGGGCATTCCCCACCTTGAGCACAGACGCTCGACAGCTACTGGCCCTACAGCAGTATCTGGGTCAGATTGACAATCCCCAGATTGCTTTTGCCGTGAAACAGCGACACCCTACCACAGTAGAGGCCGCGGTGAGTGCTACCCTTGAGCTAGAGTCGTACCTGCTTCCAAAGCAGCGTGTAGCACGGGTGGAAGAAGCGTCTGTAGATCGAGTTGGGGGAAGACCAGATGCCTTGCTGGAGACCATGTCAACCATCCTTGAACGCCTCGAGCGTCTGGAAACTCAGTCATCTGCAACCCGAAGAGACCGTCAACCCCAATCCAGAGATCCATCAGCCCCTGTCGTCTGCCACAAGTGTGGCAAAGAAGGGCACTATGCTCGAGGATGTGCAGCAAAGAAGTTGCCGGGAAACGGCCGACCCTCGGCGTAGTGGGGCCTACGTTCGAGGGAGAAGTGGAAATGCCCAAGCAGTGCCCTTCGCCAACAACTGTATATTCTACAGTCTCCGATTCATCATATTTTGTCGCCACCACTATCAACAATGGAAGAGTCTCCTTCCTGATTGACACCGGATCAGCTTTTACTATCCTAAGGAAAGACACGTGGGAGCGGATTTGCCCAAATGGACCTCCCCTTGAAGCCAGTACCCAGACCTTTGTTGGTGTGAACGGAGACAACCTGGATTCACATGGTTCCTGTGAGTTGCGCATAAACATTGGGGGTACACATTTTGATCACCGCATTTTTGTTTTGAGCAACATCACCACTGAAGCGTTGCTCGGGTTAGATTTCTTGGAAGCCCATGATTGCACACTAGCTGTTGGGGCTGGTGAACTCCGCTTTTCAGGGGGTAAGGTGCCGTTAAACAAGGCAGGAGGCGGGTGTACGCCTGGCCCTACTAAAGTATTGCGTGTTGCAGTGACGACCAAGGTCCCAGCCATGAGTGAGATGGAAGTACTTGCCACCCCTGAGGGTCCAGTTCTGGGTGGGATCTGGTTAGTGGAGGGAAGAGAGACAGTCTCATCTCCAGTACTAGTAGCTCGAGCCCTGGTAACTGCTCAAGCACAGCAGGGGATCCCTGTCCGCATCCTTAACCCTGGAAAAGGAGAGGTAACTCTGTACAGTGGCAGTCGAGTGGCTGTAGCCAGCTCTGTGGAGGCCTCCCAGGTTGTGGAGTGTTCAGACCAGGAATGTCGCGGAGTGCTCAGCGTTTCACGAGAACTGGAGGGGAACTTGTGGCACACAGTGGAACGTGTGGGGGAACAACTGACAACAGAGCAGCGTGAGGTACTGTATGCATTTCTAGAGAGTTACGCTGACATTTTCGCTAGCAGTCCTGATGATTTCGGCAGAAACGCCCAGGTGCAACACCAGATCAACACGGGTAATGCCCGCCCTATCCGACAACGGATCAGGAGAATTCCCCCAGTTCATAGACAAGAAGTCAGTCAATTGCTACAGGACATGCGCTGCAAGGGGATCATTCAGCCATCAACGAGTCCCTGGGCTTCCCCGATTGTGCTAGTGCAGAAAAAGGATGGGAGTATCAGGTTTTGCGTAGACTACCGTGAGCTTAACTCAGTGACCAGAAAAGACGCATACCCTCTTCCAAGGATAGATGATACGCTTGACACTCTCGCTGGCGCTAAGTGGTTTAGCACCCTAGACCTGCTAAGTGGTTATTGGCAAGTTGAGATGGACGAGGCAGACAAGCCCAAAACTGCCTTTTGTACGCCAGAGGGTCTCTTTGAGTTTAATGTCATGCCCTTTGGCTTATGCAATGCCCCAGCGACCTTCCAAAGGTTGATGGACTCGGTCTTGGCAGGACTGCAGTGGAGCAGTTGCCTCGTGTACCTGGATGACATCATTGTGATGGGTAAGACCTTTGAGGACCATTTGAGAAATCTAGCTGAGGTTTTTGACCGTCTGCGTAGTGCCAACCTTAAGCTGAAACCGACAAAATGTGCATTTGCTTGCAAGGAGGTCGCATTCTTAGGACACATTGTGTCAGATCAAGGCGTGGCAACCAATCCAGCCCTAACCGAGAAGGTGAGTAATTGGCCAGAACCTCAGTCAGTCCGGGAAGTGCAGCAGTTTCTTGGATTGGCTAGTTACTACCGGCGGTTTGTGCAGGATTTTGCACAGATTGCCAAACCGCTACACCGGCTAACCGAGAAGTCATGCTCATTTCGTTGGAGTGCTGAATGTGCATCAGCCTTCCAGGAGCTCCGCCAGAGGTTAGTATCTGCGCCGATCTTGGCCTTCCCTGACTTCAACCAACCATTCATCTTGGACACAGATGCCAGTGATGTGGGAATGGGAGCTGTGCTCTCACAAGTCCAGGATGGTCAGGAGCAGGTCATCGCCTATGCTAGCCAGGTCTTGTCCAAACAGGAGAGACGCTATTGTGTCACCAGACGAGAATTGTTGGCTGTAGTCACGTTTGTGCAGCACTTCCGCCCGTACCTGTTGGGTTCGCACTTCACATTGAGAACGGACCACAGCTCCCTCACCTGGCTCTGGAAGTTCAAGGAACCCGAAGGACAACTTGCCCGATGGCTGGAGAGGTTGCAGGAGTATGATTTTACTGTTCTCCACAGACCTGGTAAGAGACATTCTAATGCTGATGCTCTATCCAGGTTGCCTTGTCATCAATGTGGCCGAGAGACCCACTTGCAGACGCCATTCGCAGAAGAGGCTGCTTCCTTGGTGCTTACTGTCTCATGCAGAGGTCAATCTGAGGTTTCACTAAGGGACTTACAGCTTGCTGATCCAGATGTGGGACCCATTCTCAGAGGGAAAGACAGTGGTCAGAAACCACCACTTTCGGAATCCTTGGCCAATGGCCCCAGTTATCGGCGGCTACATCAGATATGGAGACAACTCATTGTCCAGGACGGCATACTGTGGAGAGTGTTTGAGTCCAATGATGGGTACACTTCTCATTTACAGTTGGTAACCCCCACTGCCTTGAGGGAGGAAGTCCTACATGATGTCCATGGAGGTACCATGTCGGGTCATCTTGGTGAAGACAAGACGCTGGCTAAACTCAAGGAGAGGTACTATTGGCCTGGGCACTTCAACGATGTGCAGAAGTGGTGTCGGACTTGCTCACAGTGCACTACCCGGAAGTCTGCCCACCCTAAGAGGAAGGCTCCATTGCAACCCGTCACTGTGGGGTACCCGATGCAATTGGTGGCAGTGGACATCCTTGGTCCACTTCCCGAGTCGCCTAAGGGGAACTCATACCTGTTGGTAGCGGGCGACTACTTTACACGTTGGATGGAAGCCTATCCCATCCCGAACCAAGAAGCTTCCACCGTGGCCAAGACTTTGACCAATGAGTTGTTCCTGCGATTCTCCCCACCAGAGCAGCTCCATTCCGACCAGGGTCGCCAGTTTGAAGCACAAGTTCTTGCTGAAGTATGTCGGTTGCTGAACATCAAGAAGACAAGAACAACCCCCTATCACCCTCAAAGTGATGGACTCGTAGAGCGGTTCAACCGTACCCTCCTGAGCATGCTGTCTACCACAGTTGGCACCCATCATGATACATGGGAAGAACATGTACGAGCAGTATGCATGGCCTACAACACCAGCCTGCAGCCAACAACTGGATACTCGCCTTTTTTCCTCATGTTTGGAAGACAGGCACGCCTCCCAATTGAACTCACATATGGTACTTCGGACATCACTCCCCAGCCGGCAAGTGAATATGCTGCTGCACTGCAGAGGATGCTTGGTTCTGCTTATGAGAGGGTGCGGAAGAACTTCAAGTTGAAGTTATCCAGACAGAAGGATTTCTATGACCGCAAGATCCACGGAGAGCCCTATGAGCGGGACAGTTTAGTTTGGCTGCACTCAGTGGTTGTTCCAAAAGGGCAATCTCGTAAGCTGCATCATCCCTGGACCGGGCCCTATCGCATTGTGAAGCAGTTGTCTGATGTCACTTACCGGATTCAACATACCCGTGGAAGGAAACAGCGTTTGGTTGTTCACTTTGACCGCTTGAAACCATGCGTAGAGGGGACCCGATTCACTGATGAGGAGAAACCGTCACCTCCTGCCCTCACTACTTCCCCTACTGGGATAACCACAGAACCTCCAGTGTTTGGCAAGCAGCTTCAAACTGTTGAGGCTGACGACACAGCCTCCCGCCAATCTCCAAGTCTTTGCCCTGCCAGGGCACGTCCTCCAATTGGTCAACGTGATGTTCCAGACATGGCCACTCGATGTCCAAGCCGTTATCCTACCAGAACACACCGTCCACCAGATCGGTATGGTGGTTTTGTATTGTACTGAATCCGGGACGGATTCTTCCCACGACGGGAGCTGTGTGACACTGTGTGGACCCTTGTGTTAACTGTGTGTGGATGATTGTGTTGTGTACACGTGTATCTGTAATTTAAAAAGTTATGTATCCACACCTGATTAGAACTCTGTGATCATCCGGTTGTTGTTGCACCTTAGTCAGTCACGATCAGAGACCCTGTAGTGCTCACAGGTTTGGTTCACCTTGTTGCTTCATTGATTGTTGACTTGTGCCCGCGAAGTGTTCGTTGCATGCCCGTCCGTTTTCCAGCCCTAACGAGTTGTACAGCGTTCTACATATATATATATAATATACGTAGCTAATAGCTACTGCCCGTAATACAGGCAGGCTAAGGTGAAGCGAGGGAACTACCACCGACGCTTCGTTGATAAGACTGGCCGGAAAGAGTGGTTTAGGTGATGCCGAGGGTGATGCAGAAGCTAGATCGAGCCAGACATGCACGTCGTGAAATCCACGATAGACCTAGAAATCCACTTGAAATCCAAGCGAAGTCCGGAAATCCATGCGAAATCCAGAATCCACTTGAAATCCACATGAAATCCAGAAATCCACGTGAAATCCACGTGAAATCCAGAAATCCACGTGAAATCCACGTGAAATCCAGAAATCCACGTGAAATCCACGTGAAATCCAGAAATCCACGTGAAATCCGATGGATTTCGAAATCTCGTACGCTTGAGTGAACCGTGTCGGACCCCTCGACTTTACATATCCGGCAGTGAAACCCTTGTCTTCCTGAATGCACAATGAGGCGAGGGCGCTGCCCGCCGCCGACAGCGAGTACCGAACGATACGCCCTCTACGTCTCAGCACTGACCTGTACCAGAAGTAGCCAATCAAGACGAGCAGGAAGCTGCCCAACAACACTGGAGTGCTTGGCAACTGGTCAAGAAAGGCGTCTGTTCCCATCTCTCATTGATTCTCCAATGCCTTTGTCCAAACAAGAGAAACTGTGGGCAAAAGCCAAGTTAGCTGCGACGCAGACTGGGCGTATACGCGCAGTAGCGTGACAAATTATAACCCTTTCAACAGACTAGATTGCACACCCGCGCCACCATTTTAACTGGCCATGGCGGGCATTCCCCCAGTGGTCCGGTCGCGCGCGCGCCTTGCGACCGCGTATGCTCATCAGTCAGCATGGCTAGCACCATGTAGACACTGCATCATGATCAGCCATGACCATGAACAATTCAAATTTGCACCCATATGCATGTCTTCACACAAAAAGAGTTCCATGCATGCACTATGCATTCATGCATTTACACTAGCAACTAGACTGTTCATTACTGGCGTAGGCGCTCAAGCTTTAGATTCAGACCATTCTTGGGTGACATGGTGATGCCCACCACTGTCTGAAGAGGAACCTGAGTAGGAAATAGAGAAGGGACATGCACAGTAAATGAGATGACACCACTACCACCATCACCACCACCACCACCACCACCACAAGCCAGCAGCAGTCTCTAGTGAGGTGTGTTCACACATTGCAGCCTCACCTCTGTGTCAGGAGACCTGACCATTCGGTACTGCCTCAGGATCTGGATCAGAGCCATCTTGGCCTCCAACAGGGCAAAACGCATACCAATGCAGTTACGAGGACCCATTCCAAATGGCATGAAGCAGAATGGGTCTCGCTTAGCCTTCTCTTCAGCAGTGAACCTGCACAATCACACAACAGAGGCCCAAGGACAGGGAGAACACATAACAAGTGGCTTCTTTCTACAGAGCAGTGAACACACATACACTCACCTGTTGGGGTCAAACTTGTCTGGTTCTGGCCAGTACTCCGGGTTGTGGTGGAGGTAGTAGATGGGAACTTGGACCAAAAGTCCCTTGGGGAAGGTGAACCCCTTTATAGTGACATCCTCAGAGCAGTCTCGACTAGTCCTACAAACACACACGTGTCACAGCACAGGAATAGGGAGTAGGTGTACCTCTCAGTACAGAGTGCAAGCAACAAATTCCATGAATAGCTATAGTCAAATTGTGTTTTCACCAAGAGACCTAACACTTCACAAGTACATATTTTTGATAGTGGAAATTTCACAAATACCCAGCCAAATGCTGAAAAAATGAAAGATTGGCTTTAGCCATTTATCTATGCCTACACATGTTTCTCCAGTCTCACCTTGGCACAGGTGGGTACATCCTCAGTGACTCATTCAAGACCATGTCCAGGTACTCAATGTCCTGAGAAGCCTCATACAGAGTACTCTCCTGCATCACATCAGGAGGATGTGTTGAGAGAGTGCAGTATACACTGCACATCATGTCATGTTACATGTAACTTAGCCATGCACCATGCTCTCCAACTCACTGGACTGTCTTCAAAGTACTCTTCAATCTCCCTCGACAGCTTCTCCTGTACCTCAGGGTGGAGTGCAAGGAGGTAGGAAATGTACGACAGAGCATTGCTGGTGGTTTCATAGCCGGCAAGGAGGAAGGTAATGGCTTGGGCCACAATTTCTTCATCAGTGAGTCCCTTTGAGCTCCCGTCAGTCTCCTCTTTGTGGGCTTCTAGCATCAGCTGAAGGAGGTCTTTGTACTATAGAGAGGTCATGTGATAGTCATGTGACATGGGTTGGTACCTAGTACTACGTATATACTGGACAGCAGAATGGTTTGTGGCTGTTCACAGATGAAGCTTGATTCACGGAATCATGGTTGCTACAATGTAGTCACGAAATCTAAAGTCCTTAGTCAGGAAGCTACTCCACCAGCACCAGCAGTACACAATGCCATATAGCTCAGTACAGCAATCTGTCAATTGGTTTGTGTTCAGTGGACGTCAGTGGTTATTGTCACTGAAACTCAACTGCTCATGAACAGCCAACAGCCCATAACCTCTATAGCTCTTGCACCCTGCATACAGTTCACTAGACCACCAGTGCACCCTTGAGCTTAATAAAAATTGACACAAGCCTTACCCACAGAATGCATTCAAACTTTAACTGTAGAAGGAAAAAGTGATCCTGCCATCAACTTGCTGCACCTAATGTATGACAGCAATGTCCCTTCCCACTGTATGCAATCGTGCCTCACATGTCCATTGGCTCCCTCAACCCTCCTCTGTTTGACCAGTTTGCTTGCAGCTTGCATAAGATAGAACCAGGCTTGTGCCGGCTTGGTGTTGCTGAGAAAGAATGGGAGGATGTGCTCCAGCCATGGGAAGACAGCTATAGGGTATGATGCACAACAAAACTCATGAACCATACACACTATCAACAATACAGCACCGTACACACAGACGGTACATGGGGAGTGGACTCATCAAACGGGCAATCAGAATTAATTAATTTGGTGATGAAGTTTGGTATCATGCCAATGTAATTTAACTTAATTGCGTTATTATTGTATTAATGAAGTGAGGGCTTCTCAGCTGGCTCAGGCATCAGAAAGGGTTGGTTCTCCAATACCAGCTTCACAACAGGGTTAAAAACCTTGCCAACGTTTTGACCAGAGCATCTGATCAAAACGTCGGCAAGGTTTTCAACCCTGTTGTGAAGCTGGTATTGAAGAACCAACCCTTTCTGTTGTTATTGTATTGTACATGCATGAGATGATGTTACAGAGGAACACATTTCCTTCAGGGAATGGTAGGAGGTGACAGATCCAAAGTGTTACTTGGTGAAATGTGAGTAAAGCCTTGAAACACAAATGCACATGTGTACACTCACATAGCCACTTTCTCACCACTGCACCATTCAGCTTTGAGCTGTCCCTGGTGCTACCAAATATGGCATCAGCTGAGTCTGTGAGCTTGTCCCTCTCCTCTGTGCTCTGAATGTCCTTGTACCGACCAAAGGCACTTGCAAGGATCACCTCCATGGTATACCTGCCAAAGTACTCAAACACATCCACACTCTTCCTACTGTCAGCTGCCTTCTCAAACTTGAGGAGCAGTCTTGAAACACTGTCTGCAATCAGAGGCTCCATCTGGGAAGAGAGAGCCACTCAGAGGTGCAAGACATGTATCAGAGAGACAGATGTGGTCTTCCCTTCATGCCATGTACCAATGACCCTCACCAGTTTCATCTTGTGAGCACTGAAAGTTGGAGTGAGTGTCTGCCTTGCTCTTCTCCAGTAGTTATCTCTTGCTTGGAGTAGGCCTCGAACATCATTCATTTTATTTGCTTTGCGCAGCAACCCAGGAAAGCGCTAAGTGAAGAGAATGCTGGAGATCATAATACACAAGAAACTCAGTGCAGGTAGGCCCTCACCACTGTAAACTGGTGCACCACCAAACATAAGATACAAGACAAAGGCAGTCCTCACCTCCCTGTTGGGAAGGCTGTTGAACTGCTTTATAAACACTTCCTTCAACATCTCCAGGTCTGCAACTGTCACAATAGGTCTATAGCCGAGGTACACCCTGAATGAGACGGAATCACCACCATTAATGACATGGCACTACCAACCTTGCATTGGTGTGACCAATGACAGCCACACTTAGCTGCTATGGTAACTCACCCAAAAACAGGTCCATACTTCTTTGTGAATTCAAACTGGCTTTCCAGTGCACCCTGAGTGACAAACACACACAGAGGTAGCTAATGAGGTGCAGCATTGCTATTCAACGAAGGTGTGTGCTGCACCAAACAGACAACATACCAACTTCAGAAGTTCACTCGTGTTGCCATCAATAGCCCTGGGTGGTGGGCCGGGGATGTTGAGCTTCTTGAAGTACTGGTATGGGCTGTACACATAACTGGGAAAGGGAGAGGGAGAGAGAGTATCTGAGTTACAGCAGAGGATGGAATGGTGGCACTGTTCACATTATGTCTCAGTGACACTATCAAACCACTCCGCTAAGACACATTACACACATTCATTGGAGTCACGAGTGCATTGCAGTATCGGATTGGTCGATGACAGTTCAAACTACAGCACAGTAGGTACACCTTCATTCGTAGCAGTCAGTGCTATCGGCAAGACATCATTCAAACAGACGATTCAACCTCACTAGTGAACAACTGAACACATTTGACTCCAACTATATAAGCACAGCTTGGTAACGCGTTTTACTGACCTGTACCAGAGATAGCTGACCAGGACGAGCAGGAAGCTGGCCACCAACATTGGAGTGCTTGTTAGCAGACCAATAAGGGAGTCTAGTGCCATTTCTCTCTTCTTATCCCACGCCTGCGTCCACTGTTGAAGCTAAGGGCAAACCTGGACACAAATCTAAACTGCAGGCTTAAAGGATGATCTTGATCTTCAATAGCACAGTCACTGATCTTGCATCTGGCCTCGATCTGGTCACGTTCGCGAACAAGTGCAGCTAGCCTTGTGCAATAACCCTTTTGGTGCTTCTGCTATTGCGCAACATGGGGGTTAATAACAATGGCATAGACACACCATTGCTGTAGCCTCACGTAGCCAGTCCCTATTTTTTCATCGCCCCCGCTACGCGAGGCTACGATTGCTGGACACACGGAAGCGGTAGAGAGCAATGAGATAGCCTTACTTGGGGCGGTCTAGCAAGCTGGACTAGACAGGGGGCTACATTTAGAAGCCATAGCTAGATGTCTGATGAAATCCACTCTGCAGTCGAGTTACAATAGCAGACAGTGAGACGATACCCACTGCATTGCCAAAGTGCATGCATTACTTGTGGAGGCACCAATGTAGTCTTTGACTTTGTTCACCTTGCAGACTGACTGAGTGTTCTCTCAAATACAATCAAACAGACAGTGAAGCTACCAACTAATTCAGCACATGCTGTAGTGGAGACAGAGATGTCAACCACCACTTACCTTTGTCTACTGCTGCAAGGCTATTGAGAAAATCAATTTGCTCATAGGTGCCCTTTTAGTGTCTCTGCTGCCTGATTGCAGATGAAAGTTAATCCACTATCAGAAGTATACAGTCATGCGCTGTCTTCATTTTTGGCAATGCACATACTTCATGTTAATCTTGTACACAATTCACACATTGCAAACTGCAGTTGGTGTACAGCTAAGTTGGTATTTACATACAATTGTATAGCAACAAGGCAGCTCATCACTGGCATTTCTCAATTTGTAGGAAGAGACCATTCTTGGGTGACATGGTGATGCCCACCACTGTCTGGAGAGGAACCTGAGTAGGGAGCAGAGAAGGGACATGCACAGTAAATGAGATGATAGAACCACCACCACCACCACCACCACCACCACCACCACAAGCCAGCAGCAGTCTCTAGTGAGGTGTGTTCACACATTGCAGCCTCACCTCTGTGTCAGGAGACCTGACCATTCGGTACTGCCTCAGGATCTGGATCAGAGCCATCTTGGCCTCCAACAGGGCAAAACGCATACCAATGCAGTTACGAGGACCCATTCCAAATGGCATGAAGCAGAATGGGTCTCGCTTAGCCTTCTCCTCAGCAGTGAACCTGCACATCACACAACAGAGGCCCAAGGACAGGGAGAACACATGACAAGCAACTTCCTTCTGTAGTCAGTCTGTACTCTATGGAACAGTGCACTCACACACACTCACCTGTTGGGGTCAAACTTGTCTGGTTCTGGCCAGTACTCCGGGTTGTGGTGGAGGTAGTAGATGGGAACTATCACCAAAAGTCCCTTGGGGAAGGTGAACCCCTTTACAGTGACATCCTCAGAGCAGTCTCGACTAGTCCTACAAACATACACGTGTCACAGCACAGGAATAGGTGTATCTCTTGATGTCAGGTACAGAGTGCAAGCAACAAATTGCATGAATAGTCGAATTGTGTTTTCACCAAGAGACCTAACACTTCACAAGTACATATTTTTGATAGTGGAAATTTCGCAAAAACCCAGCCAAGTGCTGAAAAAATGCAAGATTGGCTTCAGCCATTTATTTATGCCTACACGTTTCTCCAGTCTCACCTTGGCGCAGGTGGGTACATCCTTAGTGACTCATTCAAAACCATGTCCAGGTACTCAATGTCCTGAGAAGCCTCATACAGAGTGCTCTCCTGCATTACATCAGGAGGATGTGTTGAGAGGGTGCAGTATACACTGCACATCATGTCATGTTACATGTAACTTAGCCATGCACCATGCTCTCCAACTCACTGGACTGTCTTCAAAGTACTCCTCAATCTCCCTCGACAGCTTCTCCTGTACCTCAGGGTGGAGTGCAAGGAGGTAGGAAGTGTACGACAGAGCATTGCTGGTGGTTTCATAGCCGGCAAGGAGGAAGGTAATGGCTTGTGCCACAATCTCTTCATCAGTGAGTCCCTTTGAGCTCCCGTCAGTCTCCTCTTTGTGGGCTTCTAGCATCAGCTGAAGGAGGTCTTTGTTCTACAGGGAGGTCATGTGATAGTCATGTGACATGGGTTGGTATTTAATTCTACATATATACTGGACATCAGAATGATTTGTGGTAGTCTTGCACAGCCAACTGCTTTCTCTCCTCCATTTAAAATTTATGACATCATCAGTCGGCCGATGACATCAGCATATAAAAATGGAGACAGGAATAGAGGTCAGCTATGTGAGACTAGGTTTGTGGCTGTTCACAGATGAAGCTTGATTCACGGAATCATGGTTGCTACAATGTAGTCACAAAATCTAAAGTCCTTAGCCCCAGGTGGCTATATACTCCACCAGCACCAGCAGTACACAATGCCATACAGCTCAGTACAGCAATCTGTCAATTGGTTTGCGTTCAGTGGACGTCAGTGGTTGTTGTCAGGGGTGCTGTCACTGAAACTCAACTGCTCATGAACAGCCAACAGCCCACGCATGTGGGACATGTCCTATGTAAACAAACACTGAACAATGGCGGCCGATTTTTGACCTTCGTATAATTGCTTATATCTCCTGCAAAATTTGTTCAACCAAAGTCAGACGAGTACCAGAAGAAAGAACAGACTCAGCTCTCCAATTCTACGTACAATATCTGATGATGGCATCTTGCTACATTGAATAATGTCACCGCCAACGAAGTCATCAAATTAGCAGGAAATATCTTTCTGGCTATCGGTGGAACGTTTAAAAGGGAAAAGGACAACATTAATCTGTTCATACACATACGATCTAACTTTTGTATGCATGCATTGTTGTTAAACCAATCCTATGCAAAGTTACAGCAAGAAAACTAACTTTCATTTCTCTCTGGCCAACTTTCGCGCAATGTAACTCCTCACAGGAAGTGGGAACGAACAATGCATACATGGAAAAGTTAGATAATTTCCTTAGCATGCGAAACGAGCCATCAACGTGCCTCTTACTGCCAACACCGATAGCCAGAACGTTCTTTTCGTGGATAATCGTAGCTATCCGCCCTCGAGGGCCATGTCTCGTGACGTCCTCGTGATATTTCTAAAAAAAATGGCTGACGGCAATATAGCACATCGCGCTGTTTGGCATTTTTGCTCGAACGATTCGATCATGACTGCGCGGTACGGCTTCTTTCGTCCTTAGGTACATACTTAGCTGCCAGATACGGCGTTCTAGGACGATTTCTTTCTTAAGACTTCGCAAATCACGCACACATCACATGACATTGCGCGCGTTGCCACGGAAACAGAGAAATTCACAACATTTATGTTATGATTTCCCTTATGTAAACAAAACTGGACATGTCCCACATGCGCATAACCCCCAGCTCTTGCACCCTGCATACTGTTCACTAGACCACCAGTGCACCCTTGAGCTTTAGTTAATAAAAATTGACACAAGCCTTACCCACAGAATGCATTCAAACTATAACTGTAGAAGGAAAAAGTGTTCCTGCCATCAACTTGCTGCACCTAATGCACGACAGCAATGTCCCTTCCCACTGTATGCAATTGTGCCTCACATGTCCATTGGTTCCCTCAACCCTCCTCTGTTTGACCAGTTTGCTTGCAGCTTGCTCAAGGTAGAGCCAGGCCTGTGCTGGTTTGGTGTTGCTGAGAAAGAATGGGAGGATGTGCTCCAGCCATGGGAAGACAGCTATAGGGTATGATGCACAACAAAACTCATGAACCATACACACTATCAACAATACAGCACCGTACACACAGACGGTACATGGGGAGTGGACTCATCAAACGGGCAATCATAATTAATTAATTTGGTGATGAAGTTTGATATCATGGCAAGGTTACAAAGGAACACATTTCCTTCGGGGAATGGTAGAAGGTGACAGATCCAAAGTGTTGCTTGGTGAAATGTGAGTAAAGCCTTGAAACACAAATGTACACTCACATAGCCACTTTCTCAGCACTGCACCATCCAGCATTGAGCTCTCCCTGGTGCTACCAAATATGGCATCAGCTGCGTCTGTGAGCTTGTCCCTCTCCTCTGTGCTCTGAATGTCCTTGTACCGACCAAAGGCACTTGCAAGGATCACCTCCATGGTATACCTGCCGAAGTACTCAAACACATCCACACTCTTCCTACTGTCAGCTGCCTTCTCAAACTTGAGGAGCAGTCTTGAAACACTGTCTGCAATCAGAGGCTCCATCTGGGAAGAGAGAGCCACTCAGAGGTGTAAGACATGTATCAGAGAAACAGATGTGGTCTTCCCTTCATGCCCTGTGCCAATGACCCTCACCAGTTTCATCTTGTGAGCACTGAAAGTTGGAGTGAGTGTCTGCCGTGCTCTTCTCCAGTAACTGTCTCTTGCTTGGAAAAGGCCTCGAACATCATTCATTTTATTTGCTTTGCGCAGCAACCCAGGAAAGTGCTAAGTGAAGAGAATGCTGGAGATCATAATACATAAGACACCGAGTGCAGGTAGGCCCTCACCACTGTAAACTGGTGCACCACCAAACATAAGATACAAGACAAAGGCAGTCCTCACCTCCCTGTTGGGAAGGCTGTTGAACTGCTTTATAAACACTTCCTTCAACATCTCCAGGTCTGCAACTGTCACAATAGGTCTATAGCCGAGGTACACCCTGAATGAGATGGAATCACCACCATTAATGACACGGCACTACCACCCTTGCATTGGTGCGACCAATGACAGTCACACTTAGCTGCCATGGTAACTCACCCAAAAACAGGTCCATACTTCTTTGTGAATTCAAACTGGCTCTCCAGTACACCCTGAGTGACAAACACACACAGAGGTAGCTAATGAGGTGCAGCATTGCTATTCAACGAAGGTTTGTGCTGTACCAAACAGACAACATACCAACTTCAGAAGTTCACTCGTGTTGCCATCAACAGGCCTGGGTGGTGGACCGGGGATGTTGAGCTTCTTGAAGTACTGGTATGGGCTGTACACATAACTGGGAAAGGGAGAGGGAGAGAGAGTACCTGAGTTACAGCAGAGGATGGAATGGTGGCAGTGACATTATGTCCCAGTGACACTATCAAACCACTCTGCTAAGACACAGTATATACACACATTCATTGGAGTCACGAGTGCATTGCAGTATCGGATTGGTCGATGACAGTTCAAACTACAGCACAGTAGGTACACCTTCATTTGTTGCAGTCAGTGCTATCGGCAAGACATCATTCAAACAGACGATTCAACCTCACTAGTGAACAACTGAACACATTTGACTCCAACTATATAAGCACAGCTTGTCAACGCGCTTTACTGACCTGTACCAGAGATAGCTGACCAGGACGAGCAGGAAGCTGGCCACCAACATTGGAGTGCTTGTTAGCAGTCCAATAAGGGAGTCTAGTGCCATTTCTCTCTGCTTATCCCACGCCTACGCCCGCTGTTGAAGCTAAGGACAAACCTGGACACGAATCTAAACTGCAGGCTTAAACAACGATCTTGATCTTCAATAGCACAGTCACTGTTCTTGCATCCGGCCCTTGATGCCCATGATCTGGTCACGTTCGCGAACAAGTGCAGCTAGCCTTGCAATAACCCTTTTTGTGCTTCCGCTAATGCGCATCCGCTATTGCGCAACATGGGGTTAATAGGCAATGGCATACCTCCATATAGCCTCACGTAGCCAGTCCCTATTTCATCGCCCCCGCTACGCGAGGCTACGATTGCTGGACACACGGAAGCGGTAGAGAGCAATGGAATAGCCTTACTTGGGGCGGTCTAGCAAGCCAGACTAGACAGGGGGCTGCATTTAGAAACCATAGCTAGATGTGTGATGAAATCCATTCTGCAGTCGAGTTACAATAGCAGACAGAGAGACGATACCCACTGCACGGCCAAAGTGCATGCATTACTTGTGGAGGCACCAATGTAGTCTTTGACTTTGTTCACCTTGCAGACTGACTGAGTGTTCTCTCAAATACAATGAAACAGACAGTGAAGCTACCAACTAATTCAACACATGCTGTAGTGGAGACAGAGATGTCAACCACCACTTACCTTTGTCTACTGCTGCAAGGCTATTGAGAAATTCAATTTGCTCATAGTTGCCCTTTTAGTGTTTCTGTTGCCTGATTGCAGATGAAAGTTAATCCACTTTCAGAAGCATACAGTCATGCGCTGTCTTCATTTTTGGCAATGCACGTACTGTACTTCACGTTAATCTTGTACACAATTCACACATCGCAAACTGCAGTTGGTGTACAGCTAAGTTGGTATTTACATACATTTGTACAGCAACAAGACAGCTCATCACTGGCATTTCTCAATTTGTAGGAAGAGACCATTCTTGGGTGACATGGTGATGCCCACCACTGTCTCAAGAGGAACCTGAGTAGGGAGCAGAGAAGGGACATGCACAGTAAATGAGATGATACCACAACCACCACCGCCACCACTGCCACTACCACCACCACAAGCCAGCAGCAGTCTCTAGTGAGGTGTGTTCACACATTGCAGCCTCACCTCTGTGTCAGGAGACCTGACCATTCGGTACTGCCTCAGGATCTGGATCAGAGCCATCTTGGCCTCCAACAGGGCAAAACGCATACCAATACAGTTACGAGGACCCATTCCAAATGGCATGAAGCAGAATGGGTCTCGCTTAGCCTTCTCCTCAGCAGTGAACCTGCACAATCACACAACAGAGGCTCAAGGACAGGGAGAACACATGACAAGCAACTTCCTTCTGTAGTTAGTCAGTACTCTTACTACAGTGCACTTGCACACACTCACCTGTTGGGGTCAAACTTGTCTGGTTCTGGCCAGTACTCCGGGTTGTGGTGGAGGTAGTAGATGGGAATTTGTACTCCAACACCCTTGGGGAAGGTGAACCCATTCACAGTGATGGTCTCCGAGCATTCTCGACTAATCCTGCACATGCATACAAGGAAATGCTCTAATGACTTGGAGCAAGTTGGAGATGAATGTATTAATCATGCTGGCGCAGCACAAGGATATACACAGGTTTAGCCATAAAATTGCGCAAAAGACCTCTTTATGAAATCAACTCTGGAGGATACAATCAATTCTGGGGTAATTCTGGGACAATCAATATCCCACTCACATGTGATCAACAAACTGATATGCAAAGCCTTTTGACGCAGCAGACTTCAAAATGTCTATATATTTGCATGTGACAAGTGAACTGGTCCTGATTCACAATCTTACAATAATCTTCTTACATTAAATAGTAACAGCTATTGCATTTTGATAACTTGATTGTGCAGCATGCAATGCTTCATATGCACTAGGGAGGTGTCGCAACTGACACAGCATAGATGGAGAAAGTTGGTGAAACTCAGCCATCCGCACCCCATACTGAGGCCAATCAGAATGCAGGCAACCTTTGGCTAGTGCCCCAAATCTGAAAGTGTGTTTCAAATGCTTAGCTAGCTTGAATTAAAGACATTTTGTTCGGAGGATAAAACCAGTCCAGCCATGGCTGGAATGGCCCAACCAGGTGCTACGCTTATGACGGTGTCGCTGATAATAGCACACGAATCACTCATATCTACAGCAC
>CAXHTE010000011.1:0-15000 GCA_964019415.1 Ianthella basta
TGCCTCCCAGTCCCCCACCGCCTCCTGGTCCCCCACCACCTCCCGGTCCCCCACTGTCTCCTGGTCCCCCACTGCCTCCTCAGTCACTTTCATCATATCTTCCATCAAGTCCTTCTCCATCACTTTCTCCTACTCTTCAGTCGGCAGGGAATGGAGCCACACAATCCAGTGAGAGTGACAGCAGCAGAAACAGTGAGAGTGACAGCAGCAGAAACAGTGAGAGTGACAGCAGCAGAAACAGTGAGAGTGACAGCAGTAGTGAGTATTTACCTCCTTCGCCAAAGCAAAGGAAAAGGAGGTACAATGACTTCAGTGGACATCCAACAGTGACCACTGAGATGGAGCAATTGGAGGACTTCTTCTGCTCTCCGAATAACCTGTTGAGGGAGGGGCATGCAGTCTCCCGAGAAACATGGAGAAAGATGAGGCTACATTTTCTCCTTCTACTTACATTTGCACAAGATGAGAAGAAAGTGGAGCCCACAATGAATGTAGTGGAAGATCGGGAAATGGTGGGCAGCTTCTTGAAATGGCTACAGAAGGATAGGGCACTACGGGCTTCTACCTTGGGCACCTACACAGACCACTTAATTAATGGATTAAGATTCAGCTGCAGCCGCACGGGAACTGACTACAAATGTCATCCCATGTACAGATGGCTCACCGCAAAGAGCAAGGAGTACCGTCAAACGACACACTCCACTGCACGTGACAGCTGGCAGAGCCTAGCACAGAAGAAACAGTGGATAGACTGGTATGTTCTGTGTGTATGTATGTGTGAATGTACTTAGTACTATTTACATTATGTCTGTATACATGAATGCGTGCATGCATGCATGTATGTATGTATGTATGTATGCATGTATGTAAGTATGTATGTACGTAAGTTTGGTCTGTGTGTGTGTGTGAGAGAGAGAGAGAGAGTACAATTAAGGGAGAAAGTGCTACAGCATTTTTTGTACGTAGGTTTAGAAGTTAATCTTGACTTCTCGTGTCATGCAGGACAGAGGTACTGGATACGGTGGCAAACTGCAAGGAGGACTTCGAAAAAGAAGACGACTCCAGACGAAAAGCAGTGCTGTCACAAAAGCTGCTCGCTTTGCTATTCTACACCAACTTGCCCCCACAACGGTGCAAGGAATATCAAAGCCTCCAGTACAAAATACACAAGAGGCGAGTGCTACCACCACCAGGAGATCGGGATCCTAGCAGTCTCAACTGCCTCCACATTCTGGAAGATGGCAGTGCAGCATACCTATCCCTGGCTGAGTACAAAACACAGAAAGCACATGGTGATGATTACCTGCCACTTCTGTCAGATTCTCCTTTGCTGGAGCACCTCAGCATTCACATTCACCAACACAGACCAAATCTGCAGGGGAAAAAAATGTGACAATCTGTTTGTCACAGAAAGGGGGAATCCCTTTCCCATCTCCATGTGGACAAACTACATACAGGGCATCTTCCAGCACTACACTGGCCACAAAATCGGCCCCAGTCGCCTGCGATCCATCTTCACAACATTCAATGAAAAGCAGGAAGATGTATCAGAGCCGCTGAAGGTCTCACTGGCATCTTGCATGAAGCACTCCCGCGAAACAGTAAGCTGCACATTCACAAACATTGGGTTGCAAATATTTGCACTTTTACCATGATTTTCAACCACTGTGCAGCAGAAAAGAGACTATGACAGAAGAACTCTCCTCGACAAGAGGCAGGCTGGGCAGGCATACACCAACGACCTCCTTAAAACCAGAATGGAGTGGGGACACACCTCAAAAGTATGTCATACGAGTGCACTTTAGAGGATGCACTAGGGCATGCACATCACCCTACTGTCACATCCCCTCTCCAAACTGCAGCAGGAGCACTATGCCATAGCATCAGGAGGTGGTAGCAAGAGGTCAGCCACAAGTAAGGACCTCTCGAGCTCCCAGCCTGGACCTTCAAGGGTGATCACCCCCACTGACAGCGATGACAACGAAGACAGGGCTGGCCTGGGAGATTTGGTAGCCATTGTGTTACCTGGATCAACAGCCATCCAGCCCTTGGTAGAGCTGGGCCAGGTCGTGAGAATCAGTGCAGATCAGGCGCAGTACCGCTACGTGCCATTCCAAAATGTCAGTGGCAACACCTACCGATGCCAAGTGGGACACGTGGGCCGGGCAGCACTACAGGACATAGTCTTCCCAGTGGGAGCAGAGTACGATGAAGAGGTCAAGGCATACAGACTACTGGTGAACCCCCTGGACATCCACAATGTCAAGCATACCGACATTCAATAGATGACTTACATTACCTCTTCATTTCCCTATTTGCTTTGGGTAACTTTACAAATTACTAGTTTGCTCTCATTTCAGTATCATTTCACATTTCAGTCGTCTTAAATATCAATGACTGATTAGCTATATAGCTGATTGGTTAATACTTTCAACGAAAAACTCCAATGCATGACATGCCTCGTCACACAGTGTATTTGTCAATTCAGGCATGCTGAGTAGATAGAATTTCCAGAACAATGATAATACGCAGCTAGGATATTCAATTTCAAGGTGGCAAAGACACTTAGATGGAAATGCCCTACATCTGAGCTCTTTGTTGACACCAGTGTCTAACAACTTTACAATGCAATTATATTAACCCTTAGGTCCCATCCCCCACAGCACTAACATACCTCAAAGGATTCCTGCCAATCTGTCTCAAGGCGTCCGCCATTTTTGTCACTACAAAATGTTATTCATAGGCAACAAATTGAGACAATAACGATATTCATAGTGATGGCTGGTAACCCTTCTTAGGGTAAAAAATCGTCTAAGAAGAGCTGCAACTGAAACGAATTCGATCGATTAGAAGGAGCACGAAGCCCCCTAATCCCTTCTACGCGTAAACTGAGCGAACGCGAACAAGACACGCGTTGAGCTGCTTCTATCTGCATTAACGCAATTAATACAGTTGGACTTGTATTTACCGCATGCAGGATTGATACACTGTACAAATGTCCAGGTCTGCTTGTAGCAGCTCCTATCTGACCATACATTATCTGCCTTTTTGGGACAGTGCCTGCGCATGTAAGGGGGGGCCCGAGGGCGCATACTTACACAAGCAATTGTGATGACCATAATCAAGTCAATATTATTTCGCCAACAGCTTGCGGCACTCCCTGGTGGAACCCCGCCCACTGACAAATTTGCAAAATTCAAAGTCCATTCTCTAGGTGGATTTCACTCTAATGCAATATTCACTCGTGCCACGCAATAGTGCAGTGTCACAGCTGTATCACGGTGCAATATCAGCATGTCACTTCTGATCTGCAGGTTCAAATGCCACTGTTGGACCCCATGAATAGCTCATGTGGACAGCCATCTAATTGCATTCCTAGCTAGCTAATTGGCACCCCATCTAGAGCTTCTCATTAGCAATCTATCACACATGAACATTAGACACTGTCTGCCTTCCTGCATACAGGCTGTAAGCAGGTGCCGGGGGAAACCCCCCTCACAAACCTCCAGTCATCACTTCTGATGCATCCCACATGCACAGATGGATCCCTCTGGGCATGTGGGATGCATTGATGGATCCATCCATGCATGATGGATGGATGTATCATGAAATGGTACATTGTCAGATGTGCCATGATGCCTTCCCGATGCTGTCCACCTTCTTATAATTAGCTGCATACAGTCTTCAAGCAGGTGACAAAGACAATGCCCCAAACAAACTTGCGGCAGTTGTTCCCACATAGACAGCGCTGCCATGCTGTATGTTCAAATGCCACTGTTGGACCCCATGAATAGCTCATGTGGACAGCCATCTAATTGCATTCCTAGCTAGCTAATTGGCACCCCATCTAGAGCTTCTCATTAGCAATCTATCACACATGAACATTAGACACTGTCTGCCTTCCTGCATGCAGTCTGTAAGCAGGTGACAGAGACAATGCCCCATGCAAACCAACTGGCGGCGGTTGTTCTGAAGTGGGCCGGGCGCAAATGTGTGAAAGAATATATAAAATTTTAGAAAGTCCTCCAGCAGCAGTACATATCAGCTCTTGCACAACTAGCCCAACTATAACTCCACCCACCCCCACGCCCTTTCGCCATGCATCTTGACACGTCCAGCCATTGGACCATGCAATGCAAGTGGAAATAGGGATGGCTGCATGCAGGTCCCCGTGGTAAGTCCCTTCACAAATACCCAGCCATCACTCCTGATGCATCCATCATGCACAGATGGATCCCTCTTGGCATGATGGATGCACGTGTCACGACATTGCACATGACCCCATGTGTCATCTCGCATCTTCGATGCAATGGATCCCATGCATGACCTTGGGAATACAGGTAACACACATTGCAATGTACCAGCCTGTCCTGCTAGCCCCTCCCAGTATACAATGTCCTGCTTACCCCTCCACTTGGAGATGCATTAGTAATATGGCCGGGGATTGCGGCAGGTTGGATTTTTTGAAATATGCGCTGGAGCACGCAATGTCAAGTGTACCATGCAAATTTGGCCTATTCAGATCCCACTTTGCTTGTACACTTTTGAAGGCCAAAAATGCACCCTTATGTATGGGAAGATGGGCTGCTCCAGGTTCTGCTTGTAGCAGCCCCTATCTTCATGTGCGTAAGGGTGCATTTTTGGCCTTCAAAAGTGTACAGGCAACGTCGGATCTGAATAGGCAAAATTTGTATGGTACACTTGACATTGCGTGCTCCAGCGCATATTTCAAAAACTCCAACCTGCCGCCATCCCCGGCCGAATTATAGAGGTCCCTAACCTTAGCCCCGCCCACAAGCCTCAACTGCAGATTGCAGCCCATTTACGCCCGATGACGCATGGACTCATGTGCAATGTCATGACACATGCATCCCACATGCCCAGAGGGATCCATTTGTGCATGATGGGTGCATGAGGAGTGAGGGGGGGGTGAGTTTCTAGGGGATTGTCCCCCATCTGTATCTACATCTATATACCCAATATGTCCCTACGTGCATGGCATGATCCATGTGCATGATGCATGAGGACGCATGGGCTCATGTGCAATGTCGTGACACATGCATCCCACATGCCCAGAGGGATCCATTTGTGCATGATGGATGCATGAGGAGTGAGGGGGTGGTGAGTTTCTAGGGGATTGTCCCCCATCTATATCTACATCTACATACAGAATATGTCCCTACGTGCATGGCATGATCCATGTGCATGATGCATGAGGACGCATGGGGTCATGTGCAATGTCGTGACTCATGCATCCCACATGCCCAGAGGGATCCATTTGTGCATGATGGATGCATGAGGAGTGAGGGGGGGGTGAGTTTCTAGGGGATTGTCCCCCATCTATATCTACATCTACATACCCAATATGTCCCTACGTGCATGGCATGATCCATGTGCATGATGCATGAGGACGCATGGGGTCATGTGCAATGTCGTGACACATGCATCCCACATGCCCAGAGGGATCACTCCATGCATGATGGATGCATGAGGAGTGAGGGGGTGGTGAGTTTCTAGGGGATTGTCCCCTATCTGTATCTACATCTATATACCCAATATGTCCCTACGTGCATGGCATGATCCATGTGCATGATGCATGAGGACGCATGGGGTCATGTGCAATGTCGTGACACATGCATCCCACATGCCCAGAGGGATCCGTTTGTGCATGATGGATGCATGAGGAGTGAGGGGGTGGTGAGTTTCTAGGGGATTGTCACCCATCTGTATCTACATCTACATACAGAGTATGTCCCTACGTGCATGGCATGATCCATGTGCATGATGCATGAGGACGCATGGGCTCATGTGCAATGTCGTGACACATGCATCCCACATGCCCAGAGGGATCACTCCATGCATGATGGATGCATGAGGAGTGAGGGGGTGGTGAGTTTCTAGGGGATTGTCCCCCATCTGTATCTACATCTATATACCCAATATGTCCCTACGTGCATGGCATGATCCATGTGCATGATGCATGAGGACGCATGGGGTCATGTGCAATGTCGTGACACATGCATCCCACATGCCCAGAGGGATCCGTTTGTGCATGATGGATGCATGAGGAGTGAGGGGGTGGTGAGTTTCTAGGGGATTGTCACCCATCTGTATCTACATCTACATACAGAGTATGTCCCTACGTGCATGGCATGATCCATGTGCATGATGCATGAGGACGCATGGGCTCATGTGCAATGTCGTGACACATGCATCCCACATGCCCAGAGGGATCACTCCATGCATGATGGATGCATGAGGAGTGAGGGGGTGGTGAGTTTCTAGGGGATTGTCCCCCATCTATATCTACATCTATATACCCAACATGGATCATGCCATGCACCTAGGGACATACTGGGTATATAGATGTAGATATAGATGGGGGACACACACACAACCACACAAATGCATCAGACAAGCACAAGCACAATCGTCAAGCACAAATATAGCATCAATTGCAGGGAACTGCAGACTATGGCACGAGCATGCCATAGTTTCGACCTGTTTGGGTCTCATCAGTGCAGCGTACCCTGCGCATGTGGGACATGACCGCTGCTAGCCCAATTTGTTTATTTTAGCGTGAACCGTGCGGTTTCATCACATTCTTCGGCGTTACCGTGGTTACGCATGTGACAGCGTGTGATGTGCGCGTGACTCGCAAGACGAATTGTACAACAACGCGGAAATCGAAGCACAAATCTGCTTTAATCGCGAAGCTAGTCGTTCCTGCTGGCAGCTAGACAGTTACGCACGGCTTTAATACGGTTACGCTGTCATTCGCCGAAGCTCCACTCCAAGTGTTACGACATTTTAACAGTGTGTCACGGGGAAGTCACGTGACAATGGCTGCCAGTGAAGCTGGCAACGAGTCTTCTCAGCAAATCTTCGTGTGGCAAGTGAGCTTGTGGCACTGAGGCGCGACGAAGGTTGATTACGAAAGGCAAGAAGTAGATCTAACTTTTCCATGTGAGCGCTTTCGATCAGATGCTTCTGCGAAAAGTTATAAGGTGCGCAACTTTTGGGGGGTGGGAGAGAAGTTACGTTTATCGATGTAACTTTGCAGCGGATTTAGTTAGGAAAATCGCTCACATGAAAAAGTTAGAGTGATTGATTGCCTATTGGCCCATACCCTTCGTTTCTAATTCAGCCTCTTTCTCACTTGCCACAACGACGATTTGTGCTATTTTACCGTAGTCACTAACGGCGATATATCTCGAAAAAGAGAACGATTATTCACTATTTGTAAGCACACGTTTGTAGTACAAGGACAGGTGTTCAGATTGATGCCAAGTTCGCACAATTCGGGCCCAATCTGGCAGAGAAAGGGAAGAGAATACGGAAGGTCAAAATCGGCCCGCACGGAAGCCATATGTTTACATATGGACATGTCCCACATGCGTGAAATTCCTACACGCACACACACACACACACACACACACACACACACACACACACACACACACACACACACACACACACACACACACACACACACACACACACACACACACACACACACACACACACACACACACACACACACACACACACACACACACACACACACACACACACACACACACACACACACACACACACACACACACACACACACACACACACACACACACACACACACACACACACACACACACACACACACACACACACACACACACACACACACACACACACACACACACACACACACACACACACACACACACACACACACACACACACACACACACACACACACACACACACACACACACACACACACACACACACACACACACACACACACACACACACACACACACACACACACACACACACACACACACACACACACACACACACACACACACACACACACACACACACACACACACACACACACACACACACACACACACACACACACACACACACACACACACACACACACACACACACACACACACACACACACACACACACACACACACACACACACACACACACACACACACACACACACACACACACACACACACACACACACACACACACACACACACACACACACACACACACACACACACACACACACACACACACACACACACACACACACACACAGCCATCATCATCATCATCGAGGGGGTCACCACGCTCAAAACATACGCACTGCAGATATAACTGAACTGGCCATAACCAGCCACCTTAGACAGGTTGCAATCAATGCAAAACACACACCCACACACCCACACACACCACTTGCAGACTACAACGGAGTGCACCCACTGCCGCGACCAACAAACAGCCGCTACACACACGCACGCACACACACACACACACACAGCCATCATCATCATCATCGAGGGGGTCACCACGCTCAAAACATATGCACTGCAGAAAGGGATTTGTTTATGGCGTTTTATCTGTTACCTGCATATAGCTTGTAAGCAGGTAAGTAGTTTGGTGGAAAATGCTTAGTCATGCTGAAAAGGAGCCAGTCTCCTGCAAACCTTGACTAAACTTGCAAGAACAGCAGGAAACATGTACTAGATTGTCAGCAATTTGCATTTATCAAATGGTACTGATAGCAATCTTGCTGCCATTGCATTTAACTTGCAAGAGTTGCAGGATGTAGACCCCCTATAAAAGGGGGTGTACAGCCTGCAACCAGCATTCTTGCAGCTATGGACATTGAAGAGCAGTGTCGTTCTGCAGTCCATCTATTGTGTACGCTGCTGCCTCGGGTAGACAAAGAGCTGGCACAGCACATCATCGCCCCACTGCAGGAACTGAGATTGCACCAAGATGTGCCTCCACCAAAGCGCGCAAGGAGGGAGGTGGGCAAAACAAGTCTAGGTATGTGCTTGTGTTTGCTGTAGGCCAATGATGATCCATGCCTTGCATTGTGCTATAATATATGCAGCAGAGCAACCCAGTGAGACTACCCACCCCCCACAACATGGGGGAGGAGGAGGAAGGTGTAGAGGAGGTGGAGAGTGAGGAGATCGAGGAGGTGGAGAATGAGCAGGAGGTGGAGAGTGAGGTGACCGAGGAGGTGGAGAATGAGCAGGAGATAGAGAGTGAGGTGATCGAGGAGGTGGAGAGTGAGGAGGAGGAGGAGCAGGCTACTCCTGAGGCCATGTCAACGCCAGCGAGACATCGAGAGCGTGGGGCCGGGTCCTACAGTGTCGACGAAAGTGGACGCATTGTGGTGGAGGTCAATGCGTCCCAGAGCACCTGCTCTTTGCGGCACCTCCCCACCAAGACTCCAAGCCTCACTATAAAGTATGCAACAGGGGAGGATAAGGCCGCCTTTGCCTCTTTAGCAGCGCGGGTACTGCAGTTCTCTGCAGCTGAGGGGGACTACACCTCCACCATTAATCAGCTGCCAGGCATGGTCAGCCACTTGCTGGACGCATCAGCCCCTTTCCTGCCCCCGCACCCCTGCCCTGCACCTGAGTCCCTCGAACCAGCAGGTCTAGCTTCGTGGGACTGCTCTGGGCCATTACTACACATTCATCGGCTCCTCCAGGTGGCTTGCCGAATTACCATCATGGCTCACTACCATTTGGGTGGATTCTTGCGGCAAGTGCTTGCCAACACCAACGCCACCAACTCAAAACAGCAATCTAAGGTGTTGGCAGCACTTGCCAATGCTGCCAGAGAGGACAGCGATCGTCGTTACAACACCATACTGTCCAGCTGTGGGTGCGAAGAGTGCACCCATGCTCTTCGACGGCCAGGCCAGCTGCCGTGTAGGGCATCCCAGGTCCTGGGCAAGTTTGCCAGGGACAGCCTGGCAAACATCACACCAACTTTCTTTTGCCAGTGCGTACAGATGTATGCTGCCCTCCCCTCCACTCACACACTCTTCACTCAATGTGTCGAGTCGGTCACCGTTACCCCCACCCATGCCCGGCTGCTGGCAGCTGGGATTCACCAGGCCATCTGCCATGTCCGTCGGCAGGTGGTCCCTCTTCCTCGCCCCCACAGCCAGCTTGGCTTGTGGCACCACTTCGAGGTAGCCGCCCGTCCTGAGGAGGCCATCGACTTAGTTGATGGCGACGGAGGCTACCTCGTAGTCGACCACATTCCCGGGCTGAGGGACTTTGTACACACGAGAGTCCCAGCCACGATCTGGCGAGAGGGCATGCGTGGTGACCTGGTGGCATTCAGGTGCCATGGCCACGATGCCCTCGAGATCGGCCACCTGTACCACTGCCCTGATGGCACCCACCACCACCTGGGGTATGAAGCCCTCTGCACCGCCCGAAGGCTTGTGGGCAAAGCCCAGACTGCCACCATCCACACAGCTGGGGAGGTGGACGTTCATGGCAGAAGGCTTATTTGTACAATTGCCATCACCACTTCTAGCCATCAAGGAACGTCCACCTCCATTGGCGAGTGCCTTCTACGGGCGGGGCTTTCATACCCCATGCCTGATGCTTCAGCTGACTTCACCGGAGCCTTCGCTGAAGCACAGGCCTCCAGCTCCGGGGTGTTTGCCATCCTACCCCACTCCCTGGCTGCCTCCAACCAGCTGTGTCCAAGTCAGCTAAGAGCTGCGCTTGGGCCTTCATCTCGCTCCGCAGTATTTCTCCACAACGGGGAGACGTACAAAGTCACCGGCAAGTCAGCATTGCGCCATGCCAGTCATGTAATGTTGTGGGTGAGCAGGGAGGTGGATGCAGGACAGGGAGCTTTTGTGCGCTCCCGCCCTCCACACCTCCCAGCTAATGTCAGGCTCTTCATAAAGAAGGGGGACATTATCTGCGGGTACTGCCAGGACTCCATCTCCGATGAAGAGTTACTCCAGCTCAGCCATGTTGAGCTGGAGTATTCTCTCAGCATTACTTTCAGAGGAACGTTCCATTACTGTGCCTATGTCTATGATGGGTACAACATTGGTCGCTATGTCAACCAGGGTGGTCTACAGCCAGCCCTTGAAAAGCTTTTGCGACTGGCCAGACTACCAGGGAGGGTTGAATTCGCAACAATTGAAGAGCTTGCACAGACACACTGTAACTGCAAGTTTGCAAAGCGACAGGGCTTTGGGGCTGTACTCGTAGCAGACTATGACATTCGGCTACGAGACAGCCCAACAGAATTGCTTGCCAATTATGGCATAGAAAAATATTGGTTGGGCTTCTTCGCAAGACACTGTGTTGAACTTGGTTTTCAGAATCGCATGGTCAGGATTGTTCTGTGGTGCGCTACCTCTCCTCATAGTCACCTCCAAGATGATGTCTGTGAAGAAATAATGCGAGCGATTCCTCCAGGCGTCCAGATCCCCGCAGACATTACCCCACGCTAACCACCACACAACTTGCAACTTTATCATCTTTGACTCTCTCTCTCTCTCTCACGTGCACACACACACACACACACACACACACACACACACACACACACACACACACACACACACACACACACACACACACACACACACACACACACACACACACACACACACACACACACACACACACACACACACTTGCTGATCTTCACAAATTAGTTTAATGCTTTCTGCATGAGACATAATCTATCAAATTTTGTAGTCATCTTCTCATTTCATATTATTATTCTGTATCATCTGTACTAGTTAATTACTTTCACGGCACAAATGACACAGTATCCCACAATTATTGAAAATCATTCTCATTTTATGATCATTAAGTAGAGACTGCAGGCTCAAATATGCTTTCAGTTTTGACAATATGTTGGTAGCATGTTCGGATTCACCTACCTTTTTCGATCTGTATGAGACTTTTTTCATCCAATTCCGTTCGGTAGAAGCTGAATCCCAAGCTTCTGAATATTGTTACCGTATGATTTTTTTCTGACACGTAGTAATAGAAATTACGGTATGTACGAATCACGCGCGCATGACGTCACTGAATAACGCAGTCACGTTTAGTAGAACAAGAACATTCGTCGCTTGTGAGCAGTAACTGAGCGCTTGGCATCGCACAGCGATGACTGCGATTTGACTCCCGTATAGCTAGTTTCGCGAAACTGCAGGTTTCGCCGTCGCATAAGTTGAGTTGTCGGTGAGTGCGAACATTTTAAAAAGAATACATCTTTGCCCACAGGCGCAATAGCATCAAAGCTTCCAAAATTACCCAAAGTCCGAAGCCTTTTCAACTTCGCTTAAGCAGGACACCATTTAATAGCGAATAAGCGTTGTTGAACATCCGGATTCGACCCTACGCCACTGATTACAGCACTTTCGCGTTCCTTCTAATAGCCAGCTGGCTGAAAGGTGGCCCACTACACATTACCATAGAAACTGAGCGCCCATTACTCAAACCCAGTACTATCAGTCAACATGAAAGTACTAAGGTCTGATAGATCTGCCAACGATCTTTCTTTTGATACCAAGTTTGCTGAGTTTCGTTTCTTCTGGTACCAGCGGCGAGCTCTTTAATTTGACATACCACGCGGTATTATCGAATCGGTCAGACATTTTTGCTGCGATTGCGCAAGACGTCTGCAATATCTACAATAAGGTAAACCGGGGTAATTCCGTCACTATTTCAGAGCGGCGCAATTCCGTCGTGTGAGTCTACCGCTACCTATCGAGAAGGAGCACGCTCACACCCGTTTAGGCTTAGACAGTGCAGTGGATAGGTTGTAAAACAGCGGTGTTGTGGTGAGCTAAAAGCCCACCGCCAAGGAACAAGAGTCGAGACAAAACCCTAGTGACGGAATTACCCTAGTGACAAAATTACCCCGGTTTACGTACCTTATCAAATTAAATCGAAAAATACTATTCGACCTGTTGTTGAGGGTGGAAGGGGTTAATTTAGGCTGAGGAAAAGAAAAACAAATAAAATAGAGCAAAAATAATGTCTTCGCACCTGTAAAACAGCTGTCTCACAGCACATGTACTGCCAGCACCAGGGAGAAAACTCGGCGGCCATTTTGTACACGTGCTAATAAAGCAAATGGCCGCCACGTCCAATACAATTAATTAATTGTATTTACATATTCGGATCGATACAAGCGTCTCCATCGAACGAAACGTCTTCCAAGTAGGTCTCCGAACTTTTAAGCAGCTTCTTCTCCTCCAAGTAGCGTCCTGCTATTCCAAGAAGCTTTCTACTCCTGCAAACAGCTTCCAGCTCATACACAAGCAAACACACATGTACATACATGAGCATGAACACATGTACATACATGAGCATGAACACATGTACATACATGAGCATGAGAACATGGTCATACATGAGCATGAGAACGTGTACATACATGAGCATGAGAACGTGTACATACATGAGCATGAGAACGTGTACATACATGAGCATGAGAACATGTACATACATGAGCATGAGAACGTGTACATACATGAGCATGAGAACGTGTACATACATGAGCATGAGAACGTGTACATACATGAGCATGAGAACATGTACATACATGAGCATGAGAACATGTACATACATGAGCATGAGAACATGTACATACATGAGCATGAGAACGTGTACATACATGAGCATGAATTAACACATGTACATACATGAGCATGAATTAACGCATGTACATACATGAGCATGAACACATGTACATACACGAGCCTGAACACATGTACATGCATGAGTGTGCACACATGTACATACACGAGCATGAGAACATGTACATACACGAGCCTGAACACATGTACATGCATGAGTGTGCACACATGTACATACACGAGCATGAGAACATGTACATACACGAGCCTGAACACATGTACATACATGAGTGTGCACACATGTACATACACGAGCCTGAACACATGTACATACACGAGCATGAGAACATGTACATACACGAGCCTGAACACATGTACATGCATGAGTGTGCACACATGTACATACACGAGCATGAACACATGTACATACATGAGCCTGAACACATGTACATACATGAGTGTGCACACATGTACATACACGAGCATGAACACATGTACATACATGAGTGTGCACACATGTACATACACGAGCATGAGAACATGTACATACATGAGCATGAACACATGTACATACATGAGTGTGCACACATGTACATACACGAGCATGAGAACATGTACATACACGAGCCTGAACACATGTACATACATGAGTGTGCACACATGTACATACACGAGCATGAGAACATGTACATACACGAGCCTGAACACATGTACATGCATGAGTGTGCACACATGTACATACACGAGCATGAGAACATGTACATACACGAGCCTGAACACATGTACATACATGAGTGTGCACACATGTACATACACGAGCATGAACACATGTACATACATGAGTGTGCACACATGTACATACACGAGCATGAACACATGTACACAACTAGTTCACTAGCACTTGCCACATCATTTCCTTTGCATTGTTGAGACTTGGAAGAGTATATACTCAGGACTTTAATTATGAAGTGCATGACCACACACTGCCTGGCATAAAAATCATTTATAGATGGACATCCTGCTGTGGGCAAGTTTGTGCATGGTGAATATCGAGTCAACCCATTCAAAGGCATAATCACCCCAGGTGGCTATCAAGTGAATCCACTCAAAGGCTAATATACCCTCTGTATAACATATACCATGCAGTCTATATTTGAATACACATGAAGCCAGTAATCTAACTATTATTATTATTAGTTTTATTATTCAAAATTTCATTCATGTTTTCAAATCAGCCAAAACGTGTTTGTAACAAGTTAATGCTTTCTAAAATGCATGCATCTTCTTCACTATTCTTCCTCGTCAATCTCTTTTGGATAACGGCACAGCACAGTGTGTCTATGTCTTCTGTATGTACATATGCTCATGCTAATGTACGTACATGTGCTCATGCTCATGTATGTACATGTGTTCATGCTCGTGTATGTACATGTGCTCATGCTCATGTATGTACATGTGTTCATGCTCATGTATGTACTATTCTTCCTAGTCGATCTCTTTCGGATGGTGGCACAGCACAGCCTACCACATGCTCACCT
>CAXHTE010000012.1:0-15000 GCA_964019415.1 Ianthella basta
AACTAATTGATCATGCCATTTAGCATCACCTCAGCATTAGTAAGGTGACGCCAGGATGCAAGAAAACAGAAGTATAAGGAAAGATCAAAAGGGCAAATAAGCTAAGCAATAGAGGCACACACAACACACAACACACACAGCTACATGGGCCCAAATGTCTAGCTAGCTAGTCCCATGTAGCTACAAGGAAATTAGGAATGCATAGCGACCTTCATGGCAATGTGGTTCATCATGGTGTTGAGTTATTGTTGCTTGTTTCTATGCTTTTTCTGCTGGCCATTCCTAAATCCCCTTTAATTCTAAAATGGGGTACGAGCAGCCTATGACGCTTTACTCTTACGAGCACTCCAGGTTGCCTTTGGGTAGGCTGCCGTCGTCAATACATCAAAAGAAGCCTATCCATGGCCTTTAATTGTTCTTTGCCACTGCTGTTTGGCTAGTTTCACTGAAGCGCCCTAATACATTAAGATAGGGACGCCATTTTCAACTGGGCACATTCCTAAATAGACGTCACGAATGTGGCGTCTGATAATGGACAAATGGTTCAAATCCCCCTTCAAGCAACTAAAGTACCAGGCAAGAGAGGAAGTTGAAATCTAGTAAGTCAATAGCGACTCGTCTCAGAGCGCCGCCATTTTAAAATGCCTGTCGCTCGGTCTTCATGATTTTCGGAGCTATATCTCACAGGAGAGTCTTTCAATAGGCTTCTTACTAGTATTACTGTGTAAACACATACCTATGTCCTAATTTCATTTGATAGACAGACGGCAAAATGAGACATACAGTAGATGATTGTGAGCCTTGTAAATCGTAGACCTCGAGTGCTGCCCATCTTGAATTGCCTGAAATATACATGCATACATCCCTACGTACATAGTCTATTACGAACATGAAGCCATACGAATACCTAAAAGTGAAACAATATAGGGGATACAAAACATAATATACTTGAGCTAAGCTGCTCATGCTGGCATTGGAAGCCTTGCCATATTCTGAAGATGAGTCACTCCAATTTAGTAATTGGTTACTGCTACAGGGGCATGGTGATGCACGTGACACAAAGGGTTGTTAGCAATCCATAAACTACCTCTCACCAGTATTGGGTTGAGGAGCGAGTGAGCTGTGAGTCATGCAGAACTGTTCATCCTTGTATGCAATATCAACTGAACCGTGGGCAAAAACTGGCACAGCAGAGGACTGGCTATGGGTAGAAGCCTCAACAGGAGCAAGCTCTTCAGGAAAGTCAACATTAGTCACATTGTCTACACCTGACACAGCTGAAGATAAGGAAAGACTTCATAATGACTTTAATTCTTCTCAAGGCAGCCATGCAATGTGCATGTACCTGTGCATGTTGTCCTCTTGCTTGACGTTCCTGTGGCATATCCTTGATCAGTGGCTTGTGCTGGTTGTGGGGTCTTTGCCACCTGCACAACAGGTACCTTTTCAGTCTCCTCACGACCAACAGGGTCCATCAGTGGGCCATGTGGCACTGTCCCAGATGCCACATCCACACTATGGTGTTCATTGGGTGGTCTTGGTTCAGCTCCTGACTTCTTACTCAAATCAGTTGCCTTCTTTCCTGGGCGGTCTACTGCAAGAGGTGCATACTGAGCCTTAACAGTCCTTGCCGGAGGAAGGCATATCTCACTATTGTCTATAGGACACAAAGTAGAAGGCAATGGATAAGTTCACAATCTAATGTTTAATGCTTGAAGAGTAAAGAGGTAAACAAGATTAAACAAGAAGTGTGTAAGTACCAGCCAAATAGTACATTTTAAGTTGATTTCATCTAGACTTTCTGTCAAATCATGCGGATGTCACATGACAACGCTCGCATAGCCATGGAAACACAGTAATTCACACCTTTCACGTGTCATATTTCACTATGTAAACAAAGCAGCCATGTCCCACATGTGACATGTAACATGAGAGCAATGCACAAGGAGATGTACAGTATTGTATGTGCATACACACAACACATGTTACATTCACACAAGCAGGAGTATGTATGTACTTGCGCATCAGTATGTTTGTCTGTATGATCTAATTCTCATTATGTACGTAGAAAATCAGTCACGAAACTAGTTATAACTACTTGCAAGAAGCTTGCTCGGTTGGGTATCATCATCAGAGGGGAGTAACATCACGTATAGGGTGATAGCTTATTATCTGACAGGGGCTATGGGCTATGTGAGTCACTGAGGCTTACTAAAAACATGTTTTTTAGAATAACAACATACCCGGTGTGACAGTCTTCTTATATTTTGCTATCCATGTGTCTAGTGTTGTAGAAGTGGTCACAATTGATTCTTATCCACAATTATACATGAGATTGATACTTTACAATATGCATGTACGTATGTAGCTATTAGGGTTGCTACAAATAACATTACCGTATCCCATGGATACCGTGGATATTGTACTGTTATTACAATGCCTTCAGCATGTTTGGCATAGGGTAATTTGGTAAAAACGGTAGAAATAGTAAGATGGCAACGACGGAACTCACGTATTGACTGATTACTTGCCAAAGCAAGAAGACAATGAGCAACAATAAGACGATGCCCTTTGCAATCGAGTATAAGAAGCAGCTAGACCGGTAGCAACTAGCAAACTGGCATGTCAACTGTTTACCTTTATCACCATCAGACACTTCACACCCAGGCAGTATAAGCCCACAGGGAAAGGTAGTGCCATCTTTTGCTGATTGAGTACCAGGTTCATCTGTATACAACAAATGCATACAGAAGTGACCATGCTGCTTGACACAAGGCATGAGATGCAGTGAACACACACCTGTAACATTGTCATAAAACTGAAGGCTCCATCTCCCTTTTGGGGCAGGAGGAGCCTGTGATTTCCTTCTAGAATGCAGGGTTGTTTCCATTTTCCTTCCCACAGATTGCCCAGTGCTGCCCAGAAATCTCACTTCATTTGATAGTGCTTTTGCATGCTGTAAAGCACAGCAGTCTTGGACTGGCTGATGGAAGTTTGGGCAGCCGACTGAGGTGGGAGAATAGCCTAAGGAGGCAAACAGAACAACATCAAAACAAGTATACCTTATCATGGCTATATGGACTAACTTACCTGTTGGAATCGATCCTTTGTTAGACGCTGGTTGACAGGACTGTTGAGGTTGTGAAACTTGTGATGGTGCGTTATCACAACGGTAGTAGCTGTGGGTTGGTACACCAAATTGTGACTCCTCTTCAAAACCATAGTTTTGGTCTTCTTCAGTGGGTGCTGAGGTACTACTTGACTGTACAACAAAGGGCAAAAATGAAAAATCAATAAAGCTAATCAACCATATCAGGCAATCAGTAAAATGTGAAATACTGTAGATTTCTGGTCCCAATTGCACAATGTGCAATGTCTGTGATGCACAATGCCTAACCGATTGGCATGTACCTAATATCGATACACATATCACTATATGTAAGCAGCCTTCCCAAAAATACTGTGGGAAGAGAGGATGCCTCCATACTTCAGATGGAAGGAAGACGGTCACAAAGTGATCATTAGGGCTACCACGTGCACGTACGGTATGTGTGAGTCATTGTGCAATTGGGACAAGAAATCATACAATTACTGCACACGAGATTAGCTTATAGGCCACCACCAATTCATGTTAGCTGCACCTACAATAATATTCTACTGCACAGTAAGAAGAGGCACACACTAGTATGGTTGTCTCATTAAAGAGTACATGGACCATGCAGACCATATCCATGTTGTCATTTGTCACTTGTTTGCCTCCTTGCAGCAGATGAGCTCTGTCCACTGTGTCAAAGGCATGAGAAAGGTCTCTGTTTAGAGGGGCATAGGGTGCCCACACATCCTACTTGAGTCTTCCCTTAAAGGAATCCACTCAAATGGGCTATTAGATCAGTGGGATGATCTATTCATTGTTCATGCACGCATTGACACATACTATGCATGGAAGTATTATCTATGGCCATTGTAATTGACCTTGATATACTGCCCAACAAAACAGCAGCAGCAGTGCTTGGCCGTACTGCTAAAGAAATTGTCTGGAGAAAGAAGTAGAGCAACCATAGCTCCCTGACTCTGATGGTTCTTCAGTTTGCTTAGGAACAAATCTCAATGGCTTTCGGGCAAAACAATGCTCTAGGTTCACTGGTCATAGAGACAGAATGGGGGGTCACTTCCAGCTCAACTCAACTAGCTTTCATTGTTCTGCCTGAAATATGACTGCGCCCTCAGCATCTCATTCGTTCATTAGTGTCTTCATGAAAGTATTCACTGGGTGCTTCAATACCTTCAGAAGGTGTTAAGTGCTATCACCATATAAATGGGTGTTAAGGCTAGCCAAGGTGGCACTACACAGCATTGCTTGAGTTTCAGCAATCAAATGTCAGCCTTGAAGCAGATCAAATTGAAAGAGGATGAACCACATTTGAGGGAATGATCAGGCAAAAGAAACACCATGCTTTTTGTACGTTTACGGGCTACATATATGAAATTCTAGTTACTTAATGCTTCAAAAAGGGGCACCATGCCAAAGGGAAGAGCACTCACACTCTGCTTTGCAACAGAGCAGATTCGGTATTGAAAAAAATCAATATTGCCTACCCTTACATCAAAAGCACATGCACAAACACACAAATCGCCAACTGTCACACTAACCACTGATAGTCTTAACTGAGCCTGCAAACACCATCGAAACTGGCTTGGAGTATCTGTAGATTATAGTGAAGAACTTCATTGAACAACCCACACAGCATCACTTGAGGAAGGTACATAGGTAGGGAGCAAACAGTCTACAACATAAAGTGATAAAAAGCAATGCCCTTCAATTATCTTGTGCAGGCTGCTTTACTGACCTACATCTAGTGGGGAGACAGATGGGGGGGATAGGTGGGGGACAAGAGGTGGGACAGGTGAGGGAGACAGGTGGGTGGGGCAGGGGGACAAGTAAGAGGACTAGTGGGCAGACAAGTGAGGGGGACAGGTGGAGGACAGGTGGGGGGACAGGTGGAATGAAGGGAGACAGGTGGGGGATAGGTGGGTGGGGCAGAGGGACAGGTGAGGGGACAGGTGGGTGGGGTAGGGGGACAGGTGAGGGGGACAGGTGGGTGAGGCAGGTGGACAAAGTGGGAGGACTAGTGGGGAGACAGTTGGGGGGACAGGTGAGGGGGACAGGTGGGGACAGGTGAGGGGACAGATGAGTGGATAGGTGAGTGTGATAGGTGGGGTACAGGCCTAGGTGGAGGGACAGGGGACGTTTTGACCACAAGGGTCTTCGTCAACTAAATGTCAGGACTGTGAGTCATTCAGCTGACAGAGACCCTCAAGGTTGAAGCATCCTAAAATTGTACCATTTGCTTGAACAGTATTCCTTATTTCTCCATGATGCAACAATGAGCCTCTGCAGCATCAAATTTAATTGTGTTGATCCTCTGGAAGACACAAATTACACAATCCTCTACAAGATAGCACTCTCTGGGTTATTAGACTAATGCACTAAGTGGATTGGAAGTGCCTCATTCCATAAAATGCAAAGGCTTTGCACACACTCATCTGTGCACGTTAATTAAGTAAACTTAGCAGGAGGGGTTCAACACTGTGCACGCATTGTCCAACTGTGGTCCTTAAATACATTACTGTGCATCTCATGTAGCAGGGTTTTACAATTCTACACAAGTTTAGCTGTTGATTGGTACCAAACAGAATGGGCTGTGAGTGATTTGCTCTGCAAACATGATTGAATGGAAGTGTATAAATACCCACCCATGAAATGAAATAGCTACCTACATATGTGAAAATCTATGCCATTAGCGTGTTCACACGGGTATATTATAAAAACCATGCTGGAACGGTTCAGTTCGGTTTCTAGTCGTCGTATGAACAATAAGCAAACCGTACTGAACCTAGTTAGACAAACCGTGCTCAGGCCACCTCACCTTGTTGTGCTGGCACGGCTTCAACCGGATCAATTACCCAGAAACTCGAGATTGACGCGTGCAATGCATGCATCCATGTCCGCGTCCGCGTGTCCCGGAAGAACGCAGATGCTCGAGAAGTAACCTCGCTCTCCACAAGACAGTGGTTTCACCTACGCTACAGAACCGGGTCAGCTTGGTTATACCGTTTGTATGTGTGAATATATGATCACAGCCTCTAACCATAAGGTCACTGCAGACTATAACAATAAAGAGTGAATGAATGAATGAAGACTGGGCTAGCTGCATGAGCGAAACTGTCTTCTGCAGTCAAACTGGTCAGGGCCATCTAGCTAGTGAATATCATTGCCATGGCTTCGTAGTAGTGCGCTTGTGGCTGTTGTAAACTGCAAGGGTCAAATGGAATTGTCATTTACTGTGAAAATCGTCCTCTGACAGCTATAAATCACTGCCAGCTGCTACTTAAGCAACTATGAAAGTGATTCACCAGAAATACGATTAGGCAGTCTACGTATTTCGACAGCAGAAACAATTTCTCTGAACCTGAAAGGACTGGAAGGGAACAGGATGGAATCTGCCCATTCACCCTTTTTAACCATTATGCATTGTATATCATCTGATTTCATCCATACTACTTTTAGCAACAAAACAAGTGTTAAATTTCATTGTGGATGATTTCTCTCTGTTGGATTCACTGATCTCTATTCCCTGAAGTTGGCTGTGAAGGAATTCATGAGTGAATGACTCCTGCCAGTGTATCCGAGAGTAAACAGAGCAAGGCTGCCCTGCAATTGAGCTTGAGATTCAATTGCAAATGCCTTAACCTACAGTTCCTCCCCCCACCCCACCTGTTTACTCCAAAAATACCTGTAGTTACGGCTGCAGACGTGGGGAATGTCAAGCATTGATAGTCATCCACTTCGTTGCAGATTAGTCTTCTGGGTTTATCCCCAACTTCTAAGTAGAAAGAAAAAATGTAATGGTTGATGACCATTTTTTTGCCATCAGGATTGGCATGTTGGCATGCCATGTCATGTGAAGTAGTGGCAGAAGCTTCTCATAATGACACTTCAGACTAGATGGCAATAAATAATAGCTGTAATCATGTAGCTATGTACCAGGCTATACTGTACATTAAACACAGGTTGGCCGATCTGTGATATGTTAGCATATTCTAAAGATGTCAAGACCACAGGTTACCTATAAATACAATCACTGCACCATAGTGCAAGTGTCATGTCATATGGAAACCTGGATATCTGACAGGAACTTTTGAACGGCCAGCAGTGTAGGATTATCACGTGATACAAACAGACTTGCACATGGTAGAATACCATGGAGGTGTGTTGTACATGATAGATACAGGCTCTATTAGTAAATAATACACACATGTAATGTGAAGTTGAACTATAATATGATAGCATACTCTGAAGGTGTCATGGCCACAGGTTACATAAATTATTCTGAAAGTGCCAATGGGATGATTCCAGGGACAGTAACTGGGATATTCCTTAAGGACTCCCCCCTCCTGAAGTACATCCCCTTAGGTGTTCTCATCTTACCTGCAAACATGACATCATCAATGAATTTTGCATCTCCAGCAGACTGAAACATGGCGTAAACAACATGTGGTCTTGTCAATTCTCGCTCTGCTTTCTGCTTGAGAAAGTAGCGCAGCTCTTTCATAATTCCATGCCAGTTGTCTTTCTCTTTCCTCCATTTTGCCATGGCATCAGGAGGTAGCAGTTTCCTTGCCAAGCTTTCAACATTGAGGTACTTGATGGCTTGGCAGTTCTTCAAGGCATTCCATCCAACTCGCAAATGGACTTTTACTGGATAATAATAAGAGGATGCTCATAAGCCATACAGCACACACTGATACACAGAGTGAAGGCAGGTATGCTGGGATGCTTACATGTGTCTCTCACAGCTCTGGCCTCCTCTTCTTCACTGACAGCATGTTTCAAACTGGAATACACCACTTCAGCCACCATACCTTCCTTCTGAGGCAGGTAGGGGTACATCTGCTCCAGCTTTGCTGTGTTTGTGATATAGAGGGACATGTCCACCTCCATCCTGGGAAGAAGACTCTCCAACTGCAAGGACTCCAGGAACATAACAGGATCAATGTATGTGTTTGGGTCACTACATTTTTTCAGCTCTTTCAGCATTGGGGATACCCTCTTGGTCTTCCCAATGGTCAGCTCTGACACATGAACTGTACATAATGAAAGACAAAGGAGAGAGAAGGAAAAAATAAAACATACTACTTGAGCTAAGCTGCTTATGCTGGCGTTGGAAGCCTTGCCATATTTTGAAGGTGAGTCCCTCTATGAATCCTTCCAATTTAATAATTGGTTACTGCTACATGGTATTGTGACACAAAGGGTTGTTAGCAACCCATAACTACCTCTCACCAGTATTGGGTTGAGGAACGAGTGAGTTGTGAGTCATGCAGCACAGTTCATTCTTGTATGCAATAGCAACTGAAGTGTGAGCAAAAATTGGCCAAGGAGAGGACTGGCTACGAGTTGCAACTTCAACAGGAGCAAGCTCTTCAGGAAAGTCAACATTAGGCACATTGTCTACACCTGACACAGCTGAAGAGGAGGAAAGAGGTCATAGTGACTTTAATTCTTCTCAAGGCAGCCATGCAATGTGCATGTACCTGTGCCTGTCTTCTTGCTCGATGTTCCTGTGGCATATCCATGATCGCTGGCTTGTGCTGGTTGTGGGGTCCTTGCTGCCTGCACAACAGCTGCCTTCACCGTCTCCTCACAACCAACAGGGGCTATCCGTGGGCCATGTGGTACTGTCCCAGATGCCACATCCATACTGTGGTGTTCTTTGGGTGGTCTTGGTTCAGCTCCTGACTTCTTACTCAAATCGGTTGCCTTCTTTCCTGGGCAGTCTACCACAATATAGCCTACGGAGTGAGAACTTTAGGTAGGTTGCATATTTTAAAATGGTAACTCAATACATAATATTATAGTTAATAATGATTGAGCATATACACATAGCTACTTGCTGCAATGTTCTTTTTGCTTGAACCTGTTCCTGTGCCATATCCACAATCCGTGGCCTGTGTTGGTTGTGTGTTGCAATTGTCTGATGCAGCCACTTCCCTCTCGGCTGTGGGCTCTGGAGGCATGTCGCCTCGTAGTTATTACTGGATAATATCAGTCAACAAAGGAACCCATGTGATGCGTGTGCACATAATTATAGCTACGTACATGAATATACATTTATGCATGCGCATACGTTATTGTTATATAGCTACGTATTTTAAATCCACATTGATGACTCAGACGGACCAGAAGTTTTTTTCCAAAGGATTAATAATACTTATAACTTTGAAATAAGAATAAGAAAAGAGTAGCTGAAGCAAAAATTGAAAGTATGGGTAAACAAATAAAGTATAGGAGTCATGTCAGTGTCATTATTTAGAAGGCTGGGACTCGACCCTCAGCACAGGTCAAGTCAATCGCTTCACACGTTGCCGGCTTCCCCCTTGATGAGCGGACCCCACGCAGGCATGCGATTGCCGAGCGGACCCCACGCAGGCATGCGATTGCCGAGCGCATCAGCGAAAAACTTAGCTGGCACCTTAGCCAAAAAAGGGTTCGGCTGAACGGTTCATCCCGTCTCTCAGCGATCATTGAGGCAAGTCTTCGATACACCACAGTAGCGATGGGTCCCATTCCGCCCGAGGTGGAAAACACCAATGCAGAAAAGAGCCATGCTCAACCTCTCTGACTCTCTCTTTGTACGCCCTCTTCTTGTTCATTCTTTCTGTAGCACTGGGCAAGGGTAGACTTACTGTGACTCTGCGCAAATGGGTTGAACACCCTCATGTCAAAGAATGTGCGTTGTCTTCTACCTCCCCAAAAACCGTCAGCTACAATGTCGAGGCGGGCGCCATCATCCCTGTTCGCAGTGCTGTGGTGAAGTGGCTCATCTGACAGAGGTTGTAGATGAGGTTCTATGCCAACTCCATGGCAAACCTGTGTGAGGCACTGGGCCGTGATGTCTCGCAGCTCGTTGTGCCTCATTGAGGGGAGGCCACCACAGGGACAATTCAGGGCATATTCTACAGAGAAGTTCTTGCCACATACACAAGTTGTGGGCAGGCATGCGGAACGCCACCCATAGCGTAAACACAGTGCATCTCGAAAAGCTTCCTTATGGAGTGCGAAACCATGCTCTGCTATAGGCAAGGTGGAAAGCCAGTTCGATGCTCCTTTCTCGCTGGAGGCTTGGAGGGTTCTTCTCATGTCATTTGGTAATCTTTCCATGAGCTCCGCTGCATCTTTCGTCAGCCACTGCTGACGAGTCTTGCGGGCATCAAGCTTTGCTTGTTTTAGGGTGTCCTTAGAGTCAGTGCAGTAGACATTGGACTGTTGCAGGATGAGAGCAACCAGGGAAGCAGTCACCTTCAGAGATGTGTTGTGATGGTGGACTGCTTCTTGAGTGGGGTTGGTTATGCCTAGGCCACCTAGACGGACTGGTAGGGCCATGACGTCCCGTTCAGCATCGCTGAAAGCACTTCGTCCAGTGAGGGATGTTAAGAAGCGATGCCTTATCACCTCTTCCAGTGGTAATAGGGGGTCTCCAATGTCCGGTATTGTCCTGGCCACATATGTCCACTGGCTACTCAGACCGTGAGTAAAGGCTGCATAGGCAGCATGGGGATGAGAAAGTGCCACTAGAGAGAGGCGTTCCACTTCCTGGACCCAGCCTGCAACCTTACTCCCGACATATTCCTCCACAAACGTTCTCGTGCCCTGTGCAGCTCCAAGGTGTCATTTCCCTTGTGTGGTGACGTTAATACCTGTGCCTTGAAATGTGGCTGTTGCAGTCTGAAGTTTGTCTTCTTTCACTATCAGCCAGGTTTTGGAGGCATTGGGAAGATAGCCGAAGTCAGGGCCTATGAGCTGCAGTTGGTCCCACCAGTCTCGCAGTGGAGTGAGTTGGGCTCCTGCAGTAGCATCATCCGCAAACCACACTTGTTGCACTTGTTCATTTGTCAGCCTACGGATAAGTGGGATGATGGCAATGCCGTACATTGCCATGGCTATGGGGTCCCCCTTCGTGGTTCCCTCTTGGGACATGAGCGTTTCCCCGTCAATGAAGAGCTGTGCATCGTCCCGATAGGTGTTAATGAGAGCCTTGGCAATTGGGGAACAGAGATGCTGTATGTTCCTCAGTGCATTCTCGCGGTTAAGTGTATTGAATGCGTTGGTTGCATCGACAAGGATAATAGCATCAGCATCTGGTGATTTAAACACCTGCTTCATGGTGTGCACGGCAGCTTCACATCCAGCTTCCTGACCTGCACATAGTTGTGCAGTACCTGCAGCTGCCTGGATGTCATCCTTGATGATGGAGATGATTGCTCTGCCGATGATCCTCCACACTACTTCCCCAATACCAATGGGTCTCACTCCCGGACACTTGTCCAAGGATATCAAATGACAGGCAACAAATGGCTGCAGAGCGATGGGGTCAACATAGGATGTGCAGATGCGTCTAGCTACTAGAGCTAGGGCATCACAGAGGTTGGCAGAAGCAGATTTGAAAGAACAACAGAGACGCTTCCACACAGGTGCATCCAGACCTGAGGGGCCAGCCGCTCCATCCATCTGTAGCGCATTCTCCCGAATCAAGGTTCCATCAATAGCATCAAACAGGACGGGTGGGGCTCCAGAGTCGGGCTGTCCGGGATTAGGATGGCCTTGGGCACAGGTGGTTTCCTTGGGGGATGCTTGCTCAGTAGTGCATCTTTCACTTCTGTGTTCAAATGTAGGACATCACCGTTGGGGTTCTGAGTGATCAGCCTCAGTGCTGCTCTCACTTTACCTTCAAACATCAGTTTCGCAAAGGTGCGTGCTGTTTGGCTCTCAGATTTGGGGTGTTGGTATGGGCTCCTCCAGTGAGTTGGTGCTGTATAGTGCGACACTCTGCCATCAAAGCATCTACGTCCCCTTTGGCCCACAATTCAAGGCAACGGGATAGGTGGCTGATGTGGTCCTTGGCTTTGGACTTAGGGTGCGGTTTTTGAAGCATCAGGGAGGGAAGAACCATCGCAGCATTCAGGGAAACCAGTTCCATGGCAGAGCTCTCACCATACGCACGGAACAGTCGAGCCAACTCACCAGTGAATGCTGAGCCTGCCTTGCCTGAAGGGACCTTGAACAGGTTGCGCTTCCAGTGTACGATCTCAGCATGACAGCAACTGATTGTGTGTGTGAACGATTCTCCATCAATTCTGCCCCACATAAAGTTAGGCGAGGTAGCTAGACTGTATGGTGGCAGGTCACTCACTTTCATCTCATCTGCCTCGATGTCAACGTCGGTGCTTGCGTCAGCACTCACTCTCACGCCAGATACCGATTTGGGGGAGTCTGTTTCTTCTGAGGTAGGAGGAACATTGTCCCCGATCGGCTGACTGACTACTTTCGCCTCATTTTGGCACCGTCCTAACCTCCCTGGCTGGCAATTCACGCACCTGCGAGCTCCCTTTTGACAAACACAGTTCTTACAGCGACCGCTCTTATTGCACCTACAGCACTGAGGCGTGATTGTGGGGCAATCAGGCTAGAGCGAGTTCCTTGTGTACAGGGATCCTCTTTGATGCTCGACCGTCAGGTCTTCCGATCATCAATCAGACGCTGATTAGAAGCTGAAATTTTGTCAGAGCTAATCGGGCTGAATCGCGCAGTCGGCCATTTTCTCCGCATCCAGAAGTACCAGATAAGGCAAACGGGGGTAATTCCGTAATTGGGGTAATTCCGTAATCCACTTCGCTGGAGCGAAGGGAAAGGGCGAAGTCCTGCAACACACCGTCGATCAACTGTGACTATAGCACTACTACTCCAGTGCTAACCACAAGTACCAGCCTCCTCTGTGGGCCTGACGAGCACGCGCCGAATCCGTATACAAATTTTTGCAAGCGCGGCTTAATCTTAGGTGATAGACAATGCTCAAAGTTTCAGTCGCATTCCATCAATAGCAAACATCGGTGCTACTGTCGTGCAGCCAATACACGAGGCTTACTTGACAGCATGCAATAGCTTCAACACAACTTCACTTCCCGGAGTTATCTTCGTGTGCTTTGAAAATTTCCTGAAATTACGGAATTACCCCCACTCCAATTGGCGACACACTTCTAGGTCGTGCGCTTGAACGAGGAAGAGTTGTAGGCTCGTAATAGGTACAGATACTCCACACAAGTTGTTGCTCTGCTAGTCAAGATTGGACGCCTGTAGCTTCTTACGTCGTTATTTTCTATGACATTGAATTCAATAGATTACGGATTTACCCCCGTTTACCTTACCAGAAAACGTACGCGCACATGTAACTGTACATGTTGTGTTTGATACGTATGTTGAGCGAATACAGAGACTATTTTGTCCTGGCTAGCCCTTGTTTCGGAGCCTCTGTTACAACAAGCTTAAGGAAGAAGCTCGGCGGTGCAGCGAACCTGAGAGGGGTTCACCGTACAGGTAATATTCTGAATGTGTGCTGGGTTAGCTACACCTAGATCGCCGGTATAGTAACAGCTGTCGGTTGTCAGTTTTACATTTGCGTCTACAACTTGCCTTGAAAATACTGGGTCTTGTCCACGTCCCTGGATCCACCACGTACCGTGAAAGTTGTAGCGCAGCGAAGAGCTGCTACCTGTTTTGATCGACTTATATAGTCCTTTAACCACGGATATGACGTCGACGTAATCGGAAGACTCACCTTGAAATGAATCTATGGTATGTTTACCGTCATTTCCTCTCGCCTGATAATCTAGTTGTCACATAGATCAATAAAACACTGATCATCTAAGATGGCAGCTAATAGATACGAGTGTCAGACCACTAGCTAGCTAGCTAATACGTAGGTCAGGGTCAGGCAGTCACTGTAGTTAACCAACCAGTTTACAGTATCCTCTAGTAGTCAGGTACAGGCGTAGAATGGAGGGCACATGAATGTCATGTGATTTAAGTTTGCATAAAATTATGGACAGAAAGTAGCGCCGATAGTGTCTACTGAAGTACGATCAAAGGCAAGTAAGGCAAACGAAGCTATTAAGGGCGTATCCAGTGACTGACATACTGATAGCTGTAGATATTTCTTTCACTTTAGAGGAGCTCCCTAACTGAGGAATATAGGGTTGGGCAGAGACTTTACTTTAGAGATCAGTGGGACACTATCTAGAGGAGACTTTTGAGGGGGGGGGGCACAATCTAAAAGAGACTTTTGAAGGGGGGGCACGCACCCTTGGTGCCCATGCTTCCTACGCCTATGCATGAAGTCCATTGCCAATATGGTGCAGGGAGGCCTAGGCTCAATGGAGAAGCACTTTGCTAGCTAGACCTAGTCCTACATCTTGGTTCTTGATTAGGGGCTACAGCCTATTAGCTAGTTCCCCTGAACAGCACACTTGTAGCTCCATAATGATGTGATTTGTGTGGCAGGCAATGACGAATAGCTATAATGTAGATGCTGGAATTAGGTCTTGCATCATCATATCCACCATGCAGAAGTACAACCAAGTTACCAAGGTTACGTAGCATTTGCACTCTCGTTGTAACTCGGGAATGGGAATAGCTGCACGTAACTTAATACTAGGGGGCTAGCTTGCGTGTGGTCAGTGTGGTGAAGGGTCATGGGGTCAGTGGTACTATGACATTAAATTTTTAGAACTACCAGTGACTTTTACACATTCCTGGACCATATATAGATGGGGTGGTTCCCCTCAAAAAGTACCTAGCATACTGAGGGTTTCAAGCTCCGCACATTTTTATAAAAAAAACTGCTTACAAATCATGATGTTTGGCCATGCCATAGTGGTGCAACCTTGTTTTCATTCCTCCCTTGCCTCTTGGTGGTTGTGCCCCCAGATAATATGCCAATGACAACTGTGGGATACTCTGCTTCATGCCTTCTTGTGTTCCATTCTTTACACTGGCCAATCTTCTTCCATTCCTTACACTGGGCAATGTTCATTCTGGTGCCCAATGTAAGGGATGAAATACACGAGGAGGGATGCAGCAAAGAATCTCACTGTTGTCCTTCCTGT